>SJXQ01010954.1:395162-487472 GCA_006408695.1 Aepyceros melampus | reverse complement strand
TTTAGCATCATTCCTTCCAAAGAAATCCCAGGGCTGATCTCCTTCAGAATGGACTGGTTGGATCTCCTTGCAGTCCAAGGGACTCTCAAGAGTCTTCTCCAACACCACAGTTCAAAAGCATCAATTCTTCGGTGCTCAGCCTTCTTCACAGTCCAACTCTCACATCCATACATGACCACAGGAAAAACCATAGCCTTGACTAGACAGCCCTTAGTCGGCAAAGTAATGTCTCTGCTTTTGAATATGCTATCTAGGTTGGTCATAACTTTTCTTCCAAGGAGTAAGCGTCTTTTAATTTCATGGCTGCAGTCACCATCTGCAGTGATTTTGGAGCCCAAAAAAAACAAAGTATGACACTGTTTCTACTGTTTCCCCATCTATTTCCCATGAAGTGATGGGGCCAGATGCCATGACCTTCGTTTTCTGAATGTTGAGCTTTAAGCCAACTTTTTCACTCTCCTCTTTCACTTTCATGAGATAAAAAGTCCCTACTATATACAGCAAACTTAGAAAACATTTCTTAAGGTAAACATGAACAAATTCAAGGCCTTCAAGTCTCTCTTAGGACTTTTTACTAGTTGTTGAGGTTATCTTTAGACTGATTTTTCCTGCTTCAGTTTAAACCCCCTATTATTTAGTTCCTGCTACAAAGTAAAAAGAGGTGATTCTCTCATACATCTTTCAACTCTATGGATTAAACTTGTCACATCTCAGCAACTAGTCAATAAATCAAAAAATATTCATTGAACTCCTACAATAGTGACATTGGATTTCTACTCCTCAGCAAGCTGTAAACTTCAGAATAAATTGTCTATTTTCACTTTTTCAGGAATATAAATAAAATTATGAAAGTTGAAATTTTAATAGATTTAAAGAGTTTTGCTAGGTATGATTCCTGGAAGAAATCCTAGTCTACAATTTTGAGCGAAAGTGTAGACAATTCCCTCGTCCCTGTTTAAAGTTACATTAAAAAGGAAACAGCATAAATCATAACAGTACATTTAGGAATCCTTTTGTATTGACATTTGTGTTTCAGCATTTTCTGTAGCAGGAACCAAAGGAAATAGATTGTATCCAGAAAAACAACATTGGCAGGATGAAATAATATACCATAGATTTTGAAAAACATTCCAATGTTAAATACTAAAATCTACTATGAAGAAATGTATTTTCACATGTATAGATTGGAATGTTTTGAGACAATTCAGAGCAGAAAAATATCAGTTTATGGACTGCTTTGTGAACATCTTCTTGACTGGGAGGCGAAAACAGCTAGTGTTTCTTTCTTTAGGCTTTGAAACCATAATGAACAACCTATCTGAAGCCATACTATCTCTCACAAAGGCAGAGGTCAAAAACGAAAAGAAAAGAAAAAAAGAACACAACTTCCTTTTTTTCTGTTCACTACCCTTTGATGTCTGCTGTTGGATTAAGATTGTTGTTATTTAGTTGGTAAGTCGTGTCCAACTCTTTTGCAACCTCATGGACTATAGCCCAGCAGGCTCCTCTGTCCATAGGATTTCCCAGACAATAATACTGGAGTGGGTTGCCATTTCTTTCTCCAGTGGATCTTTCTGACACAGGAGATCTTTTCAAACCCATGTCTCCTGCATTAGAAGGTTGGTTCTTTACCAATGAACCACCAGGGAAACCCTGGCTTAGGATAGCCAACTAGTTTCTAAACAGGAAATGTGTAACTAAGAGCACTTTTCAAAGTGTGTATTTTTTTAAAAGAACCTAAAGTAACCTTTCTCATTTCAACAAAGCTAAAATTAATCCCAAGAAAATGAGAACTTCAGTTACACTGGAGAATAGGAAAATTAACACATACAAGGAAAACATTATAAGAAAATTGGCCTTTTCATGGAACTTAGGGATATTTTGTTGTAAGATCAGTTATCAACAGCAGGACTTTTGTACTACCATTGAAATCTTGTGATAGAAATGTTATTGTTGAGGAAGAAAAGGCCACAGTCCAGTCACATCCTGTGCTTTGTATATTATGAAGACCTCAAAAGATGTCCAACAGGTAATTTCTCCAGATGGTAATATTTATTTTAAGGCACTTTCACAGTCAGCAGTATGTAAGTTTGTATAAGCAAACATAAGTGGTATATTTAAAATAATTCTAGGCTCTAAGACTGACTTTGTTGCACCTTTTTAAGGAAGACGAAGTAATCAGCCCATTTCCAAGGAATAGTTTCTTCATCTTGGCCTGATAGCTTATGATCATATTTAAGAAGAATTCTGAAAACTCCTTCCTTCCTCCATTTTTCAGTGATAGTGATCAAGGAATATTGCTTCTTTTTTTTTTTTTTACAAATATTAAATTTTCATTCCCATCCCCAAAATGCCAAATTCTGATAGATTAGCTTTTTAAGGGAGTTCTTAGTACCATTATGTCTAAATGATGAATAAAAAGGCTTATCTTTGAAGCTGGTATTATCCTTGGCAGACAGCACTGTATCATGGTCTTTACCAAGCTATGCTCTGTGGTGTTAAAAAGGAGGAGGCTACTAACTTATGAGCTTACAGTCAACATACCATTGCCCCAAACAAAACTAAGAACATATTTGCTGGGGGATAAAAGAGAATAAAGTGCTATTTTCATGGAAACATATTTGGATTGCTCCATTAAAGTGTACTGAGTATATATTGTTTGATATTGAAATTTTATGTTGTATTAACTTGCTAATTTCTTTTAGTATCTTGTGTCCCACTTTAGTGGCACTACCTCTGAAACATACTATCATGTTAAAACCATATCAGACAGTAATGTGAACTTTTTGTAGTTTTTATTTAAACTTTTATAGAGGCAATAAATGATTTCCAGCTAATAGAAACATCTCTTTCTTTCAATGTTTATTTTTCTACATATAAATTTTTCCTCCCCAAAATAAAATTCTGATAAAAAGACTAAAAAATGAAGAGAATAATAAGGTATTTGGAGGCAGAGTAAGGAGAACATGGAGTGCTTAAATGGAAATTTGGATGATTATCTAGCTGACATGTGTATCATCCTTAATTGAGTTCACATAACAGAGAATTACTCCACCAATGGAATAGAGTGAATATTCAATAATAGACAATAAATTTGTCCATGATAGTATATTCAAATGGTAAAGCCAGCAAGTAAATAACCACAGTTTAAACAAAGAATGCTATTTTTATAACATTCTTTTTAAGTAGCAATGTTGCATTGAACTTCTAGCTCTCTCTGACACTGGTTGAATATGCTTTTAATTTGGATGAAATACACCCATACTTTTTTGCTTAAAGTCTTATGCCAGCTAAAACTTTTCATGTTATCAAATGGGGGAGGGCAAGGGATGAACTCAAATAGCACATCAGCAGTTTTCTTTCCCAGTTGATACATTTTCCAGAATGCTTGAAGGCTCTTCAAATGACCCAAGTCTTTCTCATATCTGCAAAAACATTGACTTAAGGTGATGAAATCCTTTATTTTATAAAAATAAATGGGAATCATTACAAATATATTTAAAAAACAAGTCAGTGGTTGAGTATGTCTATAAAATTGAATGATGTTTTTCAAACACTTTGAGACTAGTTTTTTGTATTTCTTGTTCATATCATATTATGAAAATAATGCATGTTCATTGTAGACATTTTAGAAAATACAGATAAAAGAAAAGCATGGCAAAACTATCACAATATTATAAAGTAATTATCCTCCAATTAAAATAAATTAATTTTTAAGAAAGAACACCTGCAATTCCACCACCTAATAATAAGCATTGTTAACATATTAGTATATCTAATTCCAGTCATTTATTCTGAATATTATATATATCCAGCAATACTGGAATTATACGGATTGTACAGTTACAAGTCTTGCTTTTTTTCTTAACAATTTATTGAAAGCATTTTCCCAGGTGACCAGGGGATTTTATTTTTTAATTTATATAAGAAAAAGCAAACCTGCTACTAATGAAAATGCATTTATTCTAGAAAATAAGTATTGGCTTTACAGAAATATTATATACTTTTTTTTACCATAGATTTATAACAAATGATACTATTTCTTTACTTTCACGATAATAAAGTAGCTATATTTTGGATGCAAGTTACAAGGTACTTCTCCTTAATACTTCTACCTCAGTAATGATTTTATCATCTATACTAGTAATATAATCTAAACTTGAAAAATGAGATCATTTTAGGTATGAAAAGTCTCATATTGGGTACATTACGTACTTGTACTTGGAGCAATAATTTTTTTTTTAAGTCAGATTGTAATTCCAATTATTCCTTAAAGAATAAGACTGTTTCTTTTTATTATATTGTTCTGTTTCAACCAGTTTGGGAAATTTGGAAAATGCTACCAATTCTGGATCTTTTGTGAAATAATCAATATTTATATCTCTATTTTATCATATAATATGATGTATACAAATACCAGGACTATCATAATCAAGAACTTACTCTTGTTAGCTTAAATTGGATAGCTCACAGTTCTGAGACACAGGTCACAGGTTTGATCTCCATTCAGATGAGTCAGTTTATACAAAAGGGAATTTACATTCCCACCAACAGTGCAAAAGGGTTCCCTTTTCTCCACATCCTCTCCAGTATTTATTGTTTGTAGTTTTTTTTTTTTTTTCCTGATAATGGCCATTCCGATTGGTATGAGGTGATATCTCATTGTAGTTTTGATTTGTATTTCTCTAATACTGAGCAATATTGAGCATCTTTTCATGTGTTTATTGGCCATCAGTATGTCTTCTTTGGAGAAATATCTATTTAGGTCTTCTGTCTTTTCTTTTTTCTTTTTTTGATTGGAGTATTTGTTTTTCTGATATTGAGCAGTATGAGTTGCTTATATATTTTAGAAATTAATCCTTTGACAGTTGCTTCACTTGCACTTATTTTTTCCCATTTTGATGGTTGTTTTTTCATCTTATTTATTATTCATTTGCTGTAGAAAGCTTTTAAGGTAAATTAAGTCCCACTTGTTTATTTTTGTTTTTATTTCCGTTCCTCTAGGAGGTGGATCAAAGAGGAACTTTCTGTGATTTATGTCCAAGAGTATACTGCCTTTGTTGTCCTCTGAGAGTTTTATAGTTTCTGGAATTTGTGATTCCTGCCTCCTTTCTCAAAGATAACATAGCCATGGGCACATGTGTTTCTCTCTGGGCTTTCTGTCTTGTTCCATTGGTCTATATTTCTGGTTTTGTGACAGTACCAAACTGTCTTGATAACTACAGCTTTGTAGTATAATCTAAAATCAGGAATATTGATTCCAACAGCTGTTTTACCTTAAGATTGCTTTGGCTATTCAGTGTTTCTTGATTACCCATAAAAAATTGTGATTTTTTTTGTTCTAGTTCTGTAAAAATGCTATTGGTAGTTTGATAGAGATGCATTGAATTTTCACAATATTGATTCCTCCAATCCAAGAACATGATATATCTCTCCATCTGTTTGTGTCATCTGTGATTTCTTTCATCTATGTCTTATAGTTTTCTGTATGTACAGGTCTTTTGACTCTTTGGGTAAGTTTATACTAGGTATTTTGTTCTTTTTGTTGCAATGGTGAATGAGATTGTTTCCTCAATTACTTTTTCTGAGTTTTCATTGTTAATGTATAGGAAGGTAAGAAAGTTCTGTGTATTAATTTTATATCCTGTGACTTTACTACACTGAATGATTAATTCTAGTAATTTTCTGGTGACATCTTTA
Source organism: Aepyceros melampus (assembly GCA_006408695.1). Lineage (NCBI taxonomy): Eukaryota > Metazoa > Chordata > Mammalia > Artiodactyla > Bovidae > Aepyceros > Aepyceros melampus. The sequence goes on along the minus strand of SJXQ01010954.1, from coordinate 481,772 downwards.
GGGTTTTCTATGTATAGTTTCATGTCATCTGTAAACAGTGAGAGTTTTACTTCTTTTCCAATCTGGGTTCCATTTATTTCTTTGCTGTGGTTATGAGTCCCAAACTTATATTGAATAATAGTGTGAACCCATGTATTGTTCCTGATCTTGGAGGAAATACTTTCAGTTTTCCACCATTGAGAATAATGTTTTCTGTGGGCTTGCTAGATATAGCTATATTATGGTGAGGTAGGTTCCTTCTATACTACTTTTATGGAGAGCTTTCTATCATAAATTGTTGTTGAATTTTGTTGAAGCTTTCTCTGCATTTATTGACATATTCATATGGTTTTTATTTTTCAATTTGTTAGTATGATGTATCACATTGATTGTTTTGCATATATTGAAGAATCCTGGCATCCCTAGGATAAACTCCACTTGTTCATGGTGTATGATCTTTTAATGTGTTATTGAATTCTGTGTGCAAGAATTTTGCTAAGGATTTTTAAATCTATATTCATAACTGATATTGGCCTGTAATTTTGTGTGTGTGTGATGCCTTTGTCTGGTTTTGGTGTCAGGGTAACTGTGGTCTTAAGTGAAAGAGAAGAGTGAAAAAGTTGGCTTAGAGTTCAACATTCAGAAAACTAAGATCATATCATCCGGTTCCATCACTCATAGCAAATAGATGGGGAAACACTGGTAACAGTGGCTGACTTTATTTTCTGGGCTCCAAAATCACTGCAGATGGTGATTGCAGCCATGAAATTAAAAGACGCTTACTCCTCGGAAGGAAAGTTATGACCAACTTAAGACAGCATATTGAAAAGCAGGGACATTACTTTGCCAACAAGGGTCCATCTAGTCAAGGCTATTGTTTTCCAGTGGTCATGTATGACCACTTTATAAAGAAAGCTGAATGCAGAAGAATTGATGCTTTTGAACTGTGGTGTTGGAGAAGACTCTTGAGAGTCCCTTGGACTGGAAGAAGATCCAACAAATCCATCCTAAAGGAGATCAATTCTGGGTATTCATTGTTTGGACTGATGTTGAAGCCAAAACTCCAATACTTTGGCCACCTGATGCAAAGAGCCAACTCATTGGAAAAGACTCTGATGCTGGGAAAAATTAAGGGCAAGAGGAGAAGGAGACGACAGAGGATGAGATGGTTGGATGGCATCACCGACTCAATGGACATAGGTTTGGGTGGACTCTAGGAGTTAGTGATGGACAGGGAGGCCTGGTATGCTGTTCATGGGATTGCAAAGAGTCGGACATGACTGAGTGATTGAACTGAACTGAACTGAACTGAGAATGAGTTTTGGAGTTTTCCTTCTGCAATTTTTTGGGAGAGTTTGAACAGGATTGCTGTTAGTTCTTCTCAAACATTTGGTAGAATTCACTTGTGAAGCTACATGGCCCTGGGCTTTTGTTTGTTGGAAGATTTTTGCTCACAGTTTCAATTTCAGTACTTGATTGGTTTGTTCATAATTTCTGTTTCTTTCTTGTTCAGTCTTTGAAGATTATGCTTTTCTAAAAATTTGTCCATTTCTTCTAGACTGTCCATTTTATTTGCCTATAGTTACTCATAATAGTCTTATGTTTCTTTATACTTCTTCATTGTATGGTGTAACTTCTTTTTCATTTCTAACATTATTGATTTGAGTTTACTCCCTTTTCTTCGTGAGTCTGCCTAACAGTTTATTGATTTGTTTACCTTCTAAAAGAACCAGCTTTTAGTTTTATAAACCATATTAATGAAGTTTGGCAAATATCCTTAGGGCCAAAGCTACTTCAGTGTTGGATTTTCCTCTATGGGTTCTCATCTAGACTAGATATGGTAATTCCTGACTATCATGTCATATCTCTTTGATTTTTTAAGAAACTATTTTAAAATTTAGTAATTTTAGTGGTTTTGAGTGGTAAATAATAGCCTAGCATATTAACAGAATAGGAAGCCTATTTACCTTATTTCTTCAAATAGTTTCCTTTTTCCATTTGTTTTTCCTGCTTTGGGAAATTTTATTATTTGATACTTACCCATAAGTCAGGTCTCTTTAGCTTTTCTTGAGGTTTTCTAGAAAATTTCTCTATCTGATATTCCAACTTAACTAATTTGATATTCAGGTATATTCAATATGTCACTGTTTACTCTTTTGTACTCTTTATATTGTGCTTTCCTGGTGGCTCAGAAGGTAAAGAATCTGCCTTTACCTTAATGCCAGTGTGGGAAACCTGGATTTGATCCTTGAGTCATGAAGTGTGGGAAACCTGGATTTGATCCTTGGGTCATGAAGATACCCTGCAGAAGGAAATGGCTACCATCTCTAGTATTCTACTTAATTTTTTTCATACTAACCAAATAATTATACTTCATTCATTTAAAAGTAAATTTTAATTCTTGTTTTATATTGATAATATCTGTGCATTAATTATCTATCTGTGCTGCTCTTTACTTGCAAAGCTGTGTCTGATTCTTTGCAGCTCCATGGAATACTGGAGTGGTTGCCATTTCCTTCTCTAAGGGATCTTCCCAACCCAGGGGCAAATTCTTTACCGCTGAGCCATCAAGGAAGCCCCTATCTGTGCTGAGGAGTGATCAAAGGCCAGACCTCAGACTGTGAGTTTAAAGTACGGTTTGGCAATTTTTTTCTATAAAAGAGAAAATTGTAAATACTTTAGATTTTGAAAGCCAGACAGTCTCTGTCACACCATTTAAACTTTCCCTATAATGTGACAGCAGCTATAGATAATGCGGAAATTATTGGGATGATTGTGTTCCAATAAAAATTTTTTTACAAGAACAGGAACTAGGTTCAATTTGGCCTTCACGCTGTCATTTGCTGACCACTATTTTAGTGCATAGGAGATAAGCTCTGTACTGAAATCTCTACCAGATGACCATTGCTGATCATTCTCATTTGTAACCTTTTTTTTCCCCACCTATATAGGTACATGTATATAAAGTCAGTATTTTGAATATGATTCAAGATTTCTGTATGTTTTACAAAAACTGCTTTTCTAACCTTCTGACCTTTCATGATCTTAAATTTAAAACTTTGAGTTATAGTATGATTGGGAAGTGACAATCTCCCTAAATTGTAATCTACAGTCTTAGAGATTTTTAGAGAGTAAGACAGAATATTCAATACCTAAGGGCAACTCTTCAGAGTGTATTTATTTCATGAGAACACTGATGTCTTGGCTGTTGCTACCAATTTCTGCAGGGAAGCAGGCAATAATAGCCTCAAGGCAACATAGGGTAGAGGCAAAAGCTATTTTTTCCCTAAACATTCATTCTTTCTAGTCTTTATAAAAATTTTCTGGCCCTTATTACTTGATACTTAGCTTTTTCCTTCCATTTTCCATATCTCTTTTTTTATAATATATATATACACATATACATATATATAAAATTATATAATATATATGTTTACCCATTTCTTTTTTCTGGCCAGTGTTCAATTTCCAAAGATTATGGAACCACAAGTGTATGTAAATAAATCTGAAACTACATGATGGAAACCAAAATCATATTCTGTAACATCACACTTATGAGAGAAGCCAAATGAAGGGTTAGCTTTAGAATTCTTCATAATATAGTACATGTGAGTATGTGAGCAAACCCACTGGAATGGAAATTGCTTATACTAAATGTGAGACTAGGTTTCTGAATATTGTGGCATTTGCCACAGACTAGTAATTACGTACCATAATTTGGAGAAACTGCTCAGTCAAACAACTGTTTGTGACAATCTACTTTTTTGTAGAAATGTATAATGTATCATGGTTGGTTATATTTTAATTTTTATTAGGTATAGGTATACTGTTTATCTCAAACTAAAAATATATAAATATGGGTAATAGTTAATGGTTTCATTAACATTAAAATGAACTTGATGTTGAATTTCATGCTGGAATATAAAGAGAATTAAGGAAATAGATACCTCTAATATGACCAACCTAGATAGCATATTGAGAAGCAGAGACATTACTTTGCCAACACAGGTCTGTCTAGTCAAGGCTATAGTTTTTCCAGTAGTCATGTATGGATGTGAGAGTTGAACTGTGAAGAACACTGAGTGCCAAAGAATTGATGCTTTTGAACTGTGGTGTTGGAGAAGACTCTTGGGAGTCCCTTGGACTGCAAGGAGATCCAACCAGTCCATTCTGAAGAGATCAGCCCTGGGATTTCTTTGGAAAGAATGATGCTGAAGCTGAAACTCCAATAATTTGGCCACCTCATGCGAAGAGTTGACTCATTGGAAAAGACCCTGATGCTGGGAGGGATTTGGGGCAGGAGGAGAAGAGGACGACAGAGGATGAGATGGCTGGATGGCATCACTGACTTGATGGAGATGAGTCTGAGTGAACTCCGGGAGTTGGTGATGGACAGGGAGGCCTGGCGTGCTGCGATTCATGGGGTCGCAAAGAGTCAGACATGACTGGGTGACTGAACTGAATATGTATAGATAAATGTCTTAGAGAAGTGTTAAGTAAAATGGTATGATATTTAGTGTAGTTTTACTAGACTTTGAACATATGAAAACATTTGAAAATACAGGACAATTTAAGCAATAACTTCCATCTATAATATGGGTATGGAGAATTAGGAGAATCTTACCAGAAGTGTTGATTCTAATGAAACAAATAATCTTGACCCACAGCTAACATGTTACCGTATTTTGTGTTTTACCTTTATTTGAGATGATGAAATACAGACTACTATAAGACACCTTTGTGTTATTGCCTAATAAGCATATTCCCTTGCCATTATAATAATTGTACATAAATTTTTATTGGATGAATAATTTTATAATATGAATAGGCCAAAAGTTATTAATTTTCTTTCAATGTTGACCTTCAGGTTAATTTGCTATTAAATTCATGCTTTGATAATTATTACTCACTTCTCCAAACAAAATTTATTGAAAACTGTGTATCAGATACTTTAACAGCTACAGCAGTGAGACAGTGGTGAATAAAACAGACATAGCTTCTGTCATCTTCAGTCAAATTGCAGAAATTTTTAAAAGAATTTAAACTTTTAAGGGCCCTTTTTACTTATCACCAAGTTGCCTTCTAGAAAGAATCTATCAGTTTGTAATTGAAACCAAAGTATATCAGAGTTGTCCTCCCAGAAAAACAAAGAAATACATTTGAATATAATATCTCTTAAATCCTGGTTTATTTACAGGGGATTAAAAGTTGTCTTCTTCTATCATATATTTCTATTATATTCATAAATTAGCTATTTGTTTTCATTTTTTTAAGAAATTATTATTTGTTGTCAATTTAATTAGTTTGAGTCTCAAATCTATGTTTTTTTCAGTTGTTGCTGCTATTGTTGCTAAATCGATTTATTTTCCTGTATAAACACCTAGCTTTGTTTTAACTTTGTAATTCTGTCCTTTATCCAGAGGCTAAAATAATTGTTGATGAAACTTTAATTCTAGTTTCATCTTTCTGCTCTTCCTTCTATTAAATATTTCTTTATCCTAATTACTTCAAATGGCATAATGCCACCAGAGCAGGGATAATAAAACATTTTCTTTTCTCTAAAGATAGCATGATGTCTGAAATTCAGATAGCATTCAACAAATGTCTGCCCAATTTCATCCCAGATAGGATGCCTAAAATTAAAAATACATTTATAATCTTAAAAAGCAGTAATAAGTGGTTCGAATGGTACCGTTTAAAACATTGTTTTCTAAAATGTGGTAAAGGGTGGTACTCACAGATAATTCCAAGAGGCTCAGAAGAGGATATTGAACAGCAAAAAAGAAAATGAGACTAAAAAAAAAAAACACACACACAACTAAGGTGCTTGTTGTGCTTGACATTCACCTTCCATTCAAACCTTCCAGTCCACCTCGTGTGCACTTCTAGAGGCTTTTCTTCAGACACCCTCTCAGCCATGGTGGCTCATACAATGGTCCTCTGTTTAAATGCAAGCACTTGGAGTCTGTTAGGTAAACATGGGCAGAGGCCATCTTCATTCCACTTCAGCCCCTTTTCTGCCAGCCCGCACAGCTGTGAATGAAGGTCCGCAGTGGTAACTGTATAGAGAAGTAATAATTGCATCATTTGCAGTTACCACAATTTCTAACCGCTGGATCTCAGTTACTTGCTGGTGTAGGTGAAGTTAATTATTCTAGTGGTGGACTCCTGTTTTCCACCTTGCTGACTGTGGCAAAATTCACAGTGCTCATGGTGGGGCATTTCTGTTTCTATCACCACGCCTGCTACAAATCTGAGAGCACCCAATTCCCTAAACGTTCTTCCTGAAACAGTTATACTGTCTAATAGTCCCTGTAACTCAGTGTTGACTGACACAATCACAAATTATAAAAATTATTCCACTTCCATTTCTCTTTAAAATTAAGGAGAAATTCTATGATTGGAATTATACTATTACCTCCTATTTAACATCACATATCTTTCTTTTGAATAGAGAGTGTTCTAAGTGAATAGACACATACGACAAGCATAATTCATGGAGATTTGATTAACATGAGACTGTTTGAACACAATATAGATTCTCCTTAATAAAGAAGATTAAAGTCTAAAATGTCAGAAGTAATGAGCACAATATAATTGGAAAAAAAAACCTTTAGAACTTGGCGTATACTAGAAGACAAAGGAAAAATAACAGAGGATCTCAGTAGTACTTAAGCATTTGATATTTTATGGTACTCAAAGCCCTTATTAAAAGAAAGAGTGCATTATCTGTACTATTCAGCTGGAATATTCCAGATGTCTCTAGTCTTTATAAACATATCACAACATCTTAATTCTGTGTTTATTTGAATTGCTCCTTAGTCATGTCTCTTTTTCATTCCATTCTTAATCACTGGTCTGTGATTAAAAATGGCAAACATGTGTTTTAAGAGAAACTAAGCTGTGATTTCAGTTGTGGGTAGTAATTTCAGAGTGGCAGAACACATTAACCCCTTCCTTTCCACCCTACACGTGAATGCATAACAAGACAAAGGAAACAGGAAACACAAATAAACCAGCAAAGCATAGAAAAATGAACTACTTTTCAGTTCAAATGCTTTGTATGGTTTTGCCGGCAGAGGATGAAGTGGTTGAAAGGCATCACTGACTCAATGGGCATGAGTTTGAGCAAATTCCAGGAGATAGTAAAGGACAGGGAAGCTAGGCAGGTTACAATCCATGGGATCTCAAAGAGTCAGACATAACTTAGCCACTGAATAACAACAACTGAGGAGAGGTTTCTGAAGGAACAAAAGAATAGTGACAGTTCAATATTTATAAAACAATGTTCAGCTAAAATAACACAAGCAATCACAGATAGGATACTATTGTGGTTAAGACTCTTGATTTTTGCTCTCAAAGAAAGATCAGTTTTAGAATCTGACAGTCATTGGATTCTACTGACTCTGCTTTCTTCTCTCTTTAGGGTCAAGTGTAAGTCATTTCACCATTCCAGGATGGACTTCTTCATTTGTAAAGTAAGAAAAATCAGCTCATGAGTTAACTCTAATTTGATTATCATTTGCCAGAATATGAGCTATATGTCAATTTAATTAGAAAAGGTTCTAGGTAAAAGTTAAATACTGTTAATCATATCTATACTGGGAAAATATTGAAAACATAATTTCAATTTTCATGGAAAGGAAACAATTTTATTTATTTAAAAACAGCATTGAAAGTGAAAGTGTGAAAGTGTTACTTGCTCAGTTGTGTCCGACTCTGCAACCCCATGGACTTTAGACTACCAGTTCCTTCTGTCCAGGGAATTCTCCAGACAAGAATACTGGATTAGATTTATGGAATGTCATGAATTATGGTAAATTTCTAAAACCTTGGAGCAAAAAAATAAAAATAATATAAAATAAATGTATTTGAATATGATGAAGTGAAGTGAAGTCGCTCAGTCGTGTCCGACTCTGCAACCCCGTGGACTGTGGCCTACAAGACTCCTCTGTCTGTGGAATTTTCCAGGCAAGAGTACTGGAGTGGGTTGCCATTTCCTTCTCCAGGGGATCTTCCCGACCCAAGGATCAAACCCAGGTCTCTCGCATTGCAGGCAGACGCTTTACCATCTGAGCCACCAGGGAAGCCTTGAATATTGATGGGTAAGGTCAAATATTATTGTATGGTTGTGTGAAAGACAATACTAATTGTGTATTTATTTTTAAATAAATCTGAGTAAGTTCAACGGAGTAGATTCAGACAGAACAATCTGTTTAAAAAAAAAAAAATTAAAAAAAAATAGCCTGTATAAAGTTGAAGCAAAGTCTATTTGAGTAATACACAGACAAATATAGTAACACAAACAGAAATATATCAGAAAATCTAAAAGTTTTGTTGGCTCCAAATTTTTAAAAACACATTTAAAGAAATTCTAATGTCATGTTACTACTTTCAATGAAACCATATATGTCCCTGAATTGCTATACTGCAAGCAAAATGCTACTCTATAGTCCTATCACTATGTTTTTGGGGGAGTCGATTGATATATTAAATTTGAACAATATTTCATAAAAATATTTTTTTTGCTTCTGATTCAGGAAACTGGTAGTAAGATGTTTACATCAATCATGTTAAGGTCATAGTCCAAACTGATCTCCAGCGAGGCTGAGACATGTTATTTTTTCATTTTTAAGGAAGTTTTTTTTTTGAAAGAAAAAAAAAAAGCACTATGATTTGAAATAAGCATCTTTGCTTTGATAACTTGTGTTTCATCTTTGCCTGCTGAAGGGTACGTTATGATGATTGCCTCATTGTAGACTCCTGCTTGCAAATGGTAAATCTGTCTCTGTTTTTCATCCCTTTTTGATGATTGCATTTATCAAATAGTTATATAACTCAAGATGGTAAATTGATGCCATTAAGAAGATTGAATAAGATGATGTAACTGCCATACTGATCATAGCCAGTTGTTTATGTCTATAATAATTTTGGCAAAGTTTGCAATAATCTTGCTTGTTTGCAGTGTTCTGTATTATTAATAGTACAGTTTTGTGCTCAGTGAATTCTAATCCTTACAGCTCACCAGATATCTCTTAGAATAAAGTGCTTTCTTTCCTATCTGTCCTGAAGATAGATTGTGACTTTTAGATTGATTGATTGATTTAGTGAATGATGGTGGAGAGCTGTACCTTCCATGCTGGAAGACAGAAGTAGAGATAATGCCTGTAAACTACTTAGTGTAAGGAAGAGTTCAATAAATGTTAGCTATTTTTCCCTATTTATTTGACAGAATTCAATAGGAGTGCTCATTTAGAACAAATGAATAAAATCAATCACAGAAGTTATGTTCAGTCTTTAAATTAGAAAGAACATAGTAAAACTCAGTGTATTAGTTATCTGTTGCTGCTTAAAAATGATACTACAAACTTGGTGACTTAGAACCACACAGATTTATTTCTTCTCTGGGTCGGGAGTCTGGGAGCAGTTTAGTTGAGTCCTCCGCTTCAGGATCTTTCAAAGTTGTAATCAGAGTGTTGGCCAAGTGGTGATCTCATCTGAGGCTCAATGGGGAGGGATCAACTTCTTTGCTCACAGCGTTATTGGCAAAATTCAGTCCCTTTCAGTTTGCCAGATTGAGGACCTCAGGTCTCTTCTTTCTCTGAGCTGGAGGCCACCTTCAGCTTCTTGTCACATGCTCTTCTTCACCCAGCAGCTCACAAACATGGCAGCCTGCATCTTCAAACCCAGCCAAAGAAAGACAGAGTCTCTTAGCAAGATGAGTAACAATCTTTTGCAGTGCACACACATAATTTAGTATATCATATCACCTTTGGCATAATCTGTTGGTTAAAAGCAGTTCATGAGTCCCACCTACACTGGAGGGGAGGGTATCAGACAAAGCATCAATAGCAGAGGGCATGATGATGGGTACTACCTTAAGAGTCTGCTGACTACACTCCCTAAGAACAAAAATTACAAATGGTGGCTGTACTTCATTGTTTAAATTCATTAATTTCCTTCTTGCGTGCTGCCCTTACATAATAAAAGATAATTTTTTTTCTAATTAAAGCACTTGAGAAAAAAAGCAATATTGCAATTTTTTAAGCACTATAGCATTGGAAGGAGATTAGTATCTTGGGTTTGCATGGAACTTCAGAGTTCACAATGTACTAATATTTATAAATATTATTATTTCAGACTAGAAAATGGAGAGTAGAACTGATATCAATTTCAAGATTACAACTCAGAGTTTAGATTCCATGTGAAGCCTTGATTATAGCATCCTGCTGTGTATCAGTTGATGAGTTCAATATGCGCCTCTCTCAATTCTGGCTATTTTAAAAAATAGCTTTCTTAGTTAAAAATAATTCATATTGGATAAGATGATGTGTAAGGGAGTGGGCAGTGGCCAGCTTTCACTGCAGCCAGATAAGCTGTTGGGGCAGGAGAATCAAGTGTAGAGAGCACTATATTGTGGTCATCAAGATGAAAGGTGCCATAGGTCAACCAGGAAATGTAGGTACACCAAGCATGAATGAAACTGGTGACACAAATCATTTCATTTCTCTGTTCGAAATCCTTGGTATGAGTCATTTTCTAGAGCATGTCTACAAGCATTGTGTGTGGAAGATCTGGTGATCAAGAGACTGTTTTCAGAGAGGACTTACAAAGCAGAACTCCACATACAGCTTGAAAACACAAGTCTCTTCCAATCTCAAAACTTCTTTGCTCTTAACTAAGTCTGTAGGACTTCTCTGGTAGTTCTGGTGATAAAGAATCTGCCTGCAAGGCAGGAGACCCCAGTTTGATCCCTGTGTTGGGAAGATCTCCTGGAGGTGGAAATGGCAACCCACTGCAGTATTGTTGCCTGGAGAATCCCATGGACAGAGGAGCTTGTCAGGCTACAGTCCATGGGGTCGCAAAGAGTTAGACATGGTGACTAACGTTTTCACTTTCAAGACTGTATCTCCTTCCCCAGAAGTAAACAGATGGCACCCATTCTTCTTATAGGCCTTTTTCTCTGGAATATTCTCTACTTGAAGTATTCTCTTCCTGGTTGTGAAGCAGAAGTTACTCAGTGTGTATGAGTAGCCAATGTGGTTCAGAGTAACATTCATATGGTAATAACTTTATCAAGATGAGACACTTGAGTCTATAGGGTTATCACTGATAATTCTCAAGGTGATGACTGTCCATGATGAGGTTTGATGTTTCTGTCTTTTACTCACTGTTGTTGCTGTTGCTAAGTCGCTTCAGTTGTGTCCGACTCTGTGCGACCCCATGGACGGCAGCCCGCCAGGCTCCCCAGTCCTTGGGATTCTCCAGGCAAGAATACTGGAGTAGGTTGCCATTTTCTTCTCCAATGCATGAAAGAGAAAAGTGAAAATGAAATCGCTCAGTCGTGTCCGACTCTTAGCGACCCCATGGACTGCAGCCCACCAGGCTCTTCTGTCCATGGATTTTCCAGGCAAGAATACTGGAGTGGGGTGCCATTGCCATCTCCGCTTTTACTCACTGCTGCTGCTAAGCCACTTCAGTCGTGTCTGACTCTGTGTGACCCCATAGACGGCAGCCCACCAGGCTCCCCGGTCCCTGGGATTCTCCAGGCAAGAACACTGGAGTAGGTTGCCATTTCCTTCTCCAATGCATGAAAGTGAAAAGTGAAAGTGAAGTCACTCAGTCCTGTCCGACTCTTAGCGACCCCATGGACTGTAGCCTACCAGGCTCCTCCGCCCATGAGATTTTCCAGGCAAGAGTACTGGAGTGGGGTGCCATTGCCTTCTCCTTTACTCACTAGCTGATCTCAAGTCAAGTCAACCAGATATTCAGAGAGCATTTGAAAAATGCAAGTGGAACCATAAACATAGTTGTTACAAATTTATGTATCCAAGGAGAGTTACAAAAGCAACCCTTCTAAAACTAAAGACTGCAATACTATATAAAAAGATATTTAGCTTTATGAAAGAAAGATGCTTGACAGTGTTAGTGCATGCATTTTGTGTTTATTTGATAAATATAAGTTAGAAGATTCTATGTATTTAGTTTTTCTCCATGAAATCCTTCTGTATGTGATGAACTCCTAGAAGAGATGCTATCTCATAAAAAGAAACTTAATGAACACAATGATAAAAGTCTTCAGGTTACAGTATTTCAGTGTTTAAACTCCAATGTGCAAAGAGCTTATAACCTGTCATTCCTGTGCCTACAAGGAAAGGGAGAACATTCTGAAAATCAATGACTTTTCTTGGACTCATCAGAGACCTGAGATTATAAGGAAATTTGTTACCCTGAAATCTGGAGAGACGGGTAAATTCAGAGAGTCACAGATGAAATCTACTTACCTAGAGCCGAAGCTGCTGGAGTCATAAACTGGTAAGGACACTTAAATGATGATTTTGATGAATTGCTGGAGGCTGAGTGTGGACTAGCTTGAAAGGGGAAAAACCCATTGGGAGCTGTGGTCTTGGACTGACCCCAGTACATTCCCAGGTTTTATCTCCAGGAGCCCCACTGGGCTTTCATAGTGCACATGCAAATTCTCTATCTTTGTGATTCTGGCAGGAGGAGAGGAAGAGTAATCATCGTATGATGTGTCCAGAGGATCCTCGATAACAAAAGCCGCTTTTCAAGGGGAAAAGATTTTACCCAGAGCCTTATTCCAGGCAGCAGAAGGGAATTCTGCTTGACCCAGGTCACTCTTGCCTTTCTGTCTAACCTAAAGTGTAGAGAGAAGCTAAGCAATGATTGTGGAAACACCAGTCGAGGTCTGAGGTCTTAGCCCAGAGCTGCAGGTGCACTGGAAGACTGAGATTGAATCAAAAAATGACAGTATGAATCTCCTGCCCCACAACATATCACCCCTACACTGGATTCCAGTAAAATGACAGTGCAATACAGCTGACAGAGCTGTGAGATGCAGACGGAAGCCCAGAGTGGGCAAAGGAGACAAAAATTAGGACAATAGAAGAATATAAAGCCACTGGCCCCAACAGCTACTGCAGGCATTAATTAATAAACAACTCCTATTCAGATTAGCATAAACCCTCATGCTAATGGCCTATTTACTTTAAAACCTGTTCTCCAATACAGCATCACTGGCATTTAACAAAATACTACCAGGTATTCCAAAAGTCAATAAAAAGATCTGAAGAGGCAAAGCAAGCATCAGTGCCGGACTCAGACAAGACACAAATATCGGAATTACTAAAAAGAGAACTTAAAGTAACTATGAATTATATGTGTTCCAATTGAAAAAGGACAATAACCGAGGATAGACAAATAATGTAAGCAGACAGACAAAAACTGTAAGAATGTATCAAAAGGAAATGCTCAGTATCAAAGACAGTATTATAGAAATGGAGATGCTTTAAGTGTCTCATCAGTATGGACACAACTGAAGAAGGATTTGGTGAGTTTCACTGACTAATAGAAACTTCCCAAACGAAACGCATAGAATAAAAAGAATTGTAAAAGTATAAACTCCATGAATTTGGTACATCTCTAAAAGTAACATTTGTGTATTAGGAATGCCAGAATGAGAAGAAAGAGAATATGAGAACAGAAGAAATATTTGAAGTAATAAAGGGCAAGATATTTCCAAAATTAATAGCAGACACCAAGCTACAGATCCAGGAAGCTCAGAGAATAACACAGGTTAAACACAAAACAAACAAACTAACTAAAACAAAACAAAACCTCATAAAATCTACACCTAAGCATAGCATATTCACACTACAGGAAAAGAAAGACAAAGACAAAAACCTGTAAAGAAACCAAGGGAGGGAGAGGAAACACTTTACCTACAGAGGAAGAAAAATAAGAATTACAGTGGACTTCACATCAGAAATTTTGCAAATAAGAGGAGAATGAAAGTACTGAAAGGAAAAAAAAAAAAAAACTAGAGCTGAGAATTCTATATCCAGTGAAATTATTCTTCAAAAGAATGTTATGACTTTCTCTCCCTCTTTTTCTGGTGCATACACACACACACACACATCACACAAACTCACACAGAAACTTAGAGAATTCATCCCCAGAAGTCATGCTGTAAAGGAAATATTAAAAGAAGTGCATTTAAGAGAATGGAACTGATGTAAGTCAGAAACTTAGATCTATGTAAGTAAGGAGAAGTGTTGGAGAAGGAACAAATGAATAAAAATAATTATTTTGATAAATATAAAATATAACTTAAGAATAGTAACAATGTATTGGATGATTAGAACATATGGTTAAGTGAAATGATTAACAGAAATATCATAAGAAATGGACAGAGGGATTAGAAATACTCTTTATAAGAAACCTGTGTTATGCATGGAGTGGTACAGTTACATGAAGGTGACTTAGATTAATTTATTTATTTCAAACTCTAAAAAAGTATTTTAAAATTTTTAAGTAGTATAATTGAATAATTGATATAATAAGAAAGGAGACAATGTTCCAATTATATAAAATGCTCAATGAAATCCATAGAAAGCAGAAAAAGAAGGGGAAAAGGAAGCAAAGAATAAATACAAGAAAGATTAAAAAGACATATTGTTGGTTCAGTTGCCCAGTCATGTCCAACTCTTTGGGACTCCAGGGACTGCAGCGTGCCAGGCCTCCCTATCCTTCCCCATCTCCCACAGTTTCTCCAAGTCCATGTCCATTGAGTCAGTGATGCCATCCAACTATCTCATCCTCTGCCACCCTCTTCTCCTCCTGCCCTCAATCTTTCCCAGCATCAGAGTATGGTACCTATTAACCCAACTGTATCAATAATCATTTAAGTAATAACAGTCTAAATATCTGTATTCAGAATATACAAAGAATTCATACAACTCAACATAAAACACAAATAATTTGATTAAAAAATGGCCAGAAGACCTGAATAGATATTTTTCTAAAGAATGCATTTATATGGCCAACAGACATATGAAAAGATGCTAAATAACACTATTCATCAGGAAAAAACAAATCAAAACCACAATGAGGTGTCACCTCATACCTGTCAGAATGGCTACAATCAAAAAGACAAATAAGTGTTGGCAACTGTGTGGAAAAGTGGGAACCTATGTTCACTGTTGGGGAGGTATATTAATTGGTATAGCCACTATGTAAAACAGAATAGAAGCTCCTCAAAAAATTAATACGTAAAGATTTATAGAATATTAGTATTGTTTTTTTTAATCAAAGTATAGTTGATTAACAATGTTGTAATCTCCAGTGTACAATAAAGTGATTTAATTATATATATTTGTATGGATGTGAGAGTTGGACTGTGAAGAAGGCTGAGCGCTGAAGAATTGATGCTTTTGAACTGTGGTGTTGGAGAAGACTCTTGAGAGTCCCTTGGCCTGCAAGGAGATCCAGCTAGTCTATCCTAAAGGAGATCGGTCCTGGGTGTTCTTTGCAAGAAATGATGCTAAAGCTGAAACTCCAGTACTTTGGCCACCTCATGCGAAGAGTTGACTCACTGGAAAAGGCTCTGATGCTGGGAGGGATTGGGGGCAGGAGGAGAAGGGGACGACAGAGGATGAGATGGCTGGATGGCATTACCGACTTGATGGATTTGAGTCTGAGTGAACTCCAGGAGATGGTGATGGACAGGGAAGCCTGGCGTGCTGTGATTCATGGGGTCGCAAAAAGTCAGACACGACTGAGCAACTGAACTGAACTGAACTGAAGTCTGAGTGGGTTATGACCCAGCTTTGTTCTTTCTCCTCAAGATTGCTTTGACAACTGATGTGTCTACTGCCAAATCAACTTAAATCCTGAGTATTGCAAATACTAACACCAACAACATTGTACCCTAAACTTTCAAGGGTATATTTTAGAGTTAGGAAACTGGAGAAAGATCAAATCAGAACAGTAAGTCTCAGATTTGGTGATTTTTCATTGTGACTTATGGGGAAAAAAAGTATTCATTTTTTTCTTCTCAAGTCCACACTTATTGTCAATGATTTTTTGAGGGAAAGAGGGTTACCCAAAAACCCTCTCTACTCTAATGTAAGATGTTTTAGACTGCCCCTCAACCTTTAATTTTGAAGGAGAGAGTGGAAATGAGTGGTAACTCTTCAGGATACCTTTCTGCTGCTGCTGCTGCTAAGTCGCTTTATTTCAGGAAAAAAGATACTACATACATTTAATTTTTTTTAACTTTGGGAGAATTAAAACATGATGAGGATCAAAACAACCCAAAAAGCCTTTTAAAATCTTCCAGGAAGTAGAAAAGGGAATATTTCCCAACTCTTTTAAAGAGGGCAGAAGAAATCAGGTATGAAAAACTAACAAAGACGTTATAAGAAAAGAAAAATGTAGACCAGTACCCCTCATGAACACAGATGTAAAAATTCTTAATAAAATACTGGCAAGTTGAATTCAGTTACGTATAGAAAGTATATTACATTATGACTGTGGGAAGTTTATCCCAGGCTTAACAATTGAAAAGCAATCAATATATATCACCATATAAACAGAATAATAGGAGAAAATCTCATGATCATCTCAATAGATGCAGAAAGTGTATATACCAAAAACTCAGGCTCACATTGTGAAAAGATCAGGAACAAGGTGAGGGTAGAAACACTCTCACCACTTCTATTCACCATTGTACTCAAGAAGCTACCCAGTGGAGTGAGGCAAGAAAAAAATTTAAACAAATTCTACAGAATGGAAGGGAAAACAAAAATTCATTTGCAGATGGCATGAACATTTTGAAAGGAAATCCTATGGAAACTAAAACAAACAAAAAAGCTCTTGGAACTAACTGAATTATCAAAGGGTAAAAACTGGAAATGGAAATAAATTATAAACTAATGCCATTTATAATAGCATCAAAAAATATAAAATAGGGGAGGAGATTTGTTCAAGACTGCAGAGTAGAAGGACATGCACTCAAAATAGGGATAAATCTAACAAAAGATATGAAAGACTTAACAATAAAATGCAAAAAATATTGTGAGGAGAATTAAAAATCTAAAGAAATGGAAAGATATACCTTATCCAAGAGTCAGAAAACTCAATATTGTTAAGATGTTAATTCTCTTTGAACTGATCTATCAAATCAAATCACACCCAATCAAAATTCCAGCAGAAATTTTTTAACTGATAAACTGACTCTATTATTTTTATTAAATGCAAAGGAGCTAAAAAAGACAAAACAACTTTATAACAATAACAACAATGAGTTACACACCTGATTCTGGATTCATCATAAAGATAAAGTAATCAAGACAGTATAGTCTGACATGGAGAGTGGCAAATAGATCAGTGGAAAAAAGCAGAAAGTCCAAAAATAAATCTACAAATATACAGTCAATTGATTTTTTATAAAAATGCATAAGAAGCTCAGCAGAGAAAGCATAATCTTTTCAACGAATGTGATGGAACAGTTGAATATCTAGGTTCAAAAAAGAAAAAAAACATATTTGATTCATATCTTTCTCTGTATACAAAATTGACTCAAAGTGAATCATACACCTAAAGGTAAAACCTGAAAGTATAAAATTTGTAGAGGAAAAGATAGGAGCTTTTATTAAAATAACTTCTATTTCATGAAAGACATTTTTAAAGGAATAAAATGACAGACTATATGTGATGAAATGTTCATATTCAGAATATTTAAAGACATTTCAAAACTCAAGAAAACAATCCAATTTTAAAAATGGGCAAAAGACGTGAACAGAAGCTTCACAAAAGAAGACAGGGTCAACGAAGCATTTGAAAAGATGTTCAGTGCTGTTACTCATTAAGGAAGTGAAAATAAAAAACACAGTGTTATCCCTACCTACCTAATAGAATGGCTAAAGTTAAAAATATTGGTCTCACTAGGCCTCGATGTAGGAATGGAACAAACAGAATGCTCATACATTACTGGTGGGAATATAAAATGGTCCAATCCTTTTGGAAAACCAGTAGTTTCTTAAAAAGTTAAACATACACCAACTACAACCCAGCCATACTATTCCTGGATACTTATCCAAGAGAAATGAAAGTATATGTATGTTCAAAGATACGTACACAAATGTATATAGCAGCTTTATTTGAAATAGCCAAACACTGGAAACAACCTAAATATACATCAGTAAGTAAATGGGTAAATAAAATTGTGGTATACCCATTCAATGAAGTATTGAAAGTGAAAAGTGAAAATGTTGGTTGCCCAGTTGTGTCTGACTCTTTGCAGCTTCATGGGCTGTAGCCCACCAGGCTCCTCTGTCCATGGGATTTTCCAGGCAGGAATACTGGAGTGGGTAGCCATTCCCTTCTCCAGGGGATCTTCCTGACCCAGGGTTTGAACCCAGGTCTCCTGACTTGCAGGCAGATTCTTTACCATCTGAGCCACCAGAGAAGGTCACAATGGAATACTGAACCATTGTAAAAATAAATAAAATTGAATATCAATACATGGTAATAAGAACGATGTCTCAAAATAATTATGATGAGTGAAAAATAAGTCAGACAAAAAAGATAAAATTCTAGAAAATGCAAAATAATCTATAATATAAAGCATATCAGTGGTTACCTGAGGATGTGGAAAATAAGGAAGGGCTGGTGAGGAGGATTACATTTTCTTGATGGTGATGATAGTTTCATTGGTATAGATATATGTTAAAACTTATCAAACTGCACACTTTAAATTGTGCCATTTATTAAACATCAATCACACCTCAGTAAAGGGCTTCCCAGGTAGAATAGTGGTAAGAATCTGCCTGCCAGTGCAGGAGAACAAGAGATGCAGGTTCAACCCCTGCATCAGGAAGAAGGAAATAGCAACCCACTCCACTATGCTTGCCTGGAGAATCCCATGGACAGAGGAGCCTGGTGGGCTATAGTCCAGAGGGCCTCCAAGAATCAGACATGACTGGGAGGCTGAGCACAACACAGCACACATACCTCAACAAAGCTGGGTTTTTTTCCCTAACATTCGAGTATGAAATTAGTGTCCATAAATTTAAGAAATGGAAAGAAGGCCAGTGTAGCTACATAATGAGTGAGAGGGAATTAAAAGGCAAAATCAGAGGTAAGCGAGGCCAGACCACATGCGTCTTTATAGGCTCAGTCAGTTGTGTGAAATACATTCAAATGGAGGATTATAAACAGAGCAGTAACATGATCTCATTTATGTGAAATGCTCCTTGAGCCTTTTCCAGGATATAATATAGTTGGAACCATATAGCATGTAATCTCAGATTGGCTTTTTTCACTTAGTAAAATTCACTTAAGAATCCTCAATGTCTTTTCATGGCTTGATAGCTCATTTCTTTTCAGCATCAAATAATATTCCATTATCTGGATGAACCATATAGTTCATGCTTCCATTCCCCTGTTAAAGACATCTTAGTTGATTCCAAGTTTTGGCAATTGTGAATAAAGTTGCTATAAACATGTATTCGGGTTTTTATATGGATATAAGTTTTCAACTCCTTTGGGTAAAATCCAAGGAGTGCAACTGAAGGATAATATGGTAAGAATATTTTAGTTTAGAAAGAAACTGATAAACTGACTTCCAAAAATGGCTGTACATATTTTGTATTCTCATCAGCAATGTATGAGAATTCCTATTGCTCCACATCCTCACAGGTATTTGGTGTTGGCAGTGTTTTTGGATTTTGACCATTCAGAAGGATGTGTAGACATATCTCCTTGTTTTAATTTGCATTTCCCTAACTTTATATGGATATAAGTTTTCAACTCCTTTGGGTAAAATCCAAGGAGTGCAACTGAAGGATAATATGGTAAGAATATTTTAGTTTAGAAAGAAACTGATAAACTGACTTCCAAAAATGGCTGTACATATTTTGTATTCTCATCAGCAATGTATGAGAATTCCTATTGCTCCACATCCTCACAGGTATTTGGTGTTGGCAGTGTTTTTGGATTTTGACCATTCAGAAGGATGTGTAGACATATCTCCTTGTTTTAATTTGCATTTCCCTAACAAGATATGGCAGAGAAGGCAATGGCAACCCACTCCAGTACTCTTGCCTGGAAAATCTCATGGGCAGAGGAGCCTGGTGGGCTGCAGTCCATGGGGTCACTAAGAGTCGGACATGACTGAGTGATTTCACTTTCACTTTTCACTTCCATGCATTGGAGAAGGAAATGGCAACCCACTCCAGTGTTCTTGCCTGGAGAATCCCAGGGACGGGGGAGCCTGGTGGGCTGCCGTCTATGGGGTCGCACAGAGTCAGACCTGACTGAAGTGACTTAGCAGCAGCAGCAGCAACAAGATACGGAGAAGGCAATGGCAACCCACTCCAGTACTCTTGCCTGAAAAATCCCATGGACAGAGGAGTCTGGTGGGTTTCAGTCCATGGAGTCGCTAGGAGTTGGACACAACTGAGCAACTTCATTTTCACTTTTCACTTTCATGCATTGGAGAAGGAAATGGCAACCCACTCCAGTGTTCTTACCTGGAGAATCCCAGGAACGGGGGAGCCTGGTGAGCTGCCATCTATGGGGTCGCACAGAGTTGGACACGACTGAAGTGATTTAGCAGCAGCAACAAGATAAGATATTGAGTATCTTCATACACATTTGCATCTGTATCTTTGGTAAGGTATATGTTCAGATATTTTGCTAATTTTTTAATTACACTGTTTGTTTTCTACTTGCTGAATTTTAAGAATTCCTTGTATATTTTGGGTTGCAGTACTTTATCAGATATGCCTTTTGCAAATATTTTCCCCGAGTCAATGGCTTGTGTTATTCTCTGACAATGACTATATTTTAATGTTTAATTTGTATAATGTATAATCATTTGATACTGATATGCCTTTGGTCCACTAAATCTAGCTAGGTATATATAGAAAAATGAATAAGACAAAAATCAAAATATTACCAGAAACATAAAATAACAAAATATGCTAAGATGTACTGTTTTCTAAGAAATAGCTTCTATTCATATATATATATACTGAAGAAAGATCAGAAATCCAGTGAGACTCTTGGAAAATCAGTGCAATTTGTTAGTAAGTCAGACTTTCCAGGTAATTGTAGGCATCCCCAGAATCATGGAGCACAAAGTAACAGAAAGATAGAAAGCATGCATACAGAATTATACAATACTGTTTGATATTTTGTTCCCTGCAATCATCCTATTTGGCATTTAAAAATTACAAAAAATTTTCCTAGTGTCTTCCTAATGAAGATGATTGTTTTGTTTTATTTTCTTGGGGAAAATGCAGGAAATCAGTTTAAATACACATCTTTGTTAATTCTTATTTATGTAGCTGAAATTGTTAGAGAAAGAAATAAACATTTCCAGTCTTAGATATGGTCAATAATGTAAAAATCTTGTTTATCAGGTCATCTTCCTCACTGTTCACCATATACTTTTATATGTTGGGCATTTTCCATAATAACAATGATATATATATATTTTTAATAAATGTTTGGGACTTCCCTGGTGGCTCAGATGGTAAAGAATCTACCTACAGTGCAGGAAACCTGGGTTTGATCCTTGGGTCATGAAGATCCCTGTAGAAAAGAATGACTACCCAGTCCAGTATTCTTGCCTGGAGAATTCCATGGACGGGGAGCCTGGAGGGCTAAAGTCCATGGGTCACAAACTCCATATGCTAAAATTTACCAATATAGCTTAGTCAACTGACTAGCTGTGTGGAAAACATCTTTAAAAGCTGTTTCACCAATGTAACTTTCAGGTAAATAAAAATTTTGAATGCATAAAATAAAATAACAAAATTATTAAGAGTAGGTATAGGAGAATTTATTTCCTTCTGGAGATGAGAAAGCTTTTCTAAACAATACACAAAACCCAGATTCCAAAAAGATTAGTGAATGTGATGACATAAAAGTTTTTTTCTGCACGGAAAAAAATAACATGCAAAGTCAAAAGACAAATGATCAACTGGGAAAAATATTTCAACACATATGACAATGAGCTCATTCTCTTAATGTCAAAAAACCTCTTACAAATCAGTTCTAAAAGACCATTAAACCAATAGAAAAATTTTAAAAGAACTTAGAGGTGGTTCATAGAAAACAAACACAAAAGCTTTGCAACAAATGAAAAGACAGTCAACCTCAATCATAAAGAAACAAAAAGCAAAATGGAAATGTTATATGAATGCTGTTATTGGAAAGCAATTCTTAAGATATACGTCATTAAGAGTATTTAAGTGAAAAAAATTTAAGATGTATCATGATCTATATAGTACACCTCTACCCATGTTAAATAACTAAATACGTATCTACATGCATGTCTATATATACACATATATGCATTATGCTTAAATACATTCCATATGTATTGAAATACATCCGTATGTTCTACATGCATAGAATATTCTAGAACATTGTATAAACTGGTGACAGTGGTTGCTTTTATAGTGGAAGCCTGGAAATCCAGTGTGAGTGGTAAATATAAATTTCCATCCTGTGTGCTTTATATAAAGTCTAAATTTTTAAATGGATGTCTGTATTACTTTTTCAATGAAAAATAGTTTATTTTAAAAAGCTAAATTAATACGTTCAACAGATATTTCTTTGTGTCAGTCACTGTTCAAATGCTAAGAATATAGGTGATGGAAAAGCAACATAAATCTCTGTCCCCAGCTCTAACTGTTCCCGAGGGGAGAACCATAAAAGTCTCTAATGAATTCTGTTCGGTCGTTATTTTTTGACAGCAACTTCACAAATGTTTTCTTTGGATATGTGCCCTTTTCAATGTAAGGGAATATACTGAGTCTTACATACAATAGTAACTATAGAAACGCATTCCATGGAACTGACACAATTGTCATCGTCATAATTTGGATAGGCTTTGTCAAGTTAGAAGAAGCAAGAAGAGATACATGATTCATACCTCCATATGTATTTATACCATTTTAGAGCTTCACTGTGGAGAAGGAAATGGCAACCCACTCCAGTGGTCTTGCCTGGAGAATCCCAGGGACAGCGGAGCCTGGTGGGCTGCTGTCTATGGGGTCGCACAGAGTCGGACACAACTGAAGCGAGGAAAACTTCATTGTCCTTGCAGCAAAACATTTCTAACCTCTATGCCTTTGTTTTACAATTTATCTATTGAGAATTTAGAAGCCTCTCACTCCCTTATTGCTTATTATTCATTATTTTAGAATTCAAACCTAAACTATGTCACGAAGATTCAGAACTAAAAGCATCCCAAAGACTTTTACTATCATTCATACATAAAATTTTCACCAGTGGCCTAAGTTTTCATTTCCCTTGCATCCCTATGTCTTTTTCTCTAGATATAGAACAACTATGCCAACAAAATGTAAAATTATAGCTGTTAAGAATTTGCTTCACTTATTAAAAATGTATATTTTAGTTAAATGGTGGAGTGAGCTAAAGACCAATATTCTAAACTATAGTGGATGAGCACAAGGCTTGCTCAGTGTTTGGTCATAAAGGGATTTCTTGGTTAATAAACTGGGAAAAAGCTGCTTATTAAATTTCCTCACAATTAAAAAATTTCCCCATGTTGGAGATTAACAGCACCTGTTAGCATATTAGTCCCCTAAAAAAATTCTTCAAGGAAGAAGTGTGCTTAACTCTGAGCCTCTGTTTCTTTCTTCCTTCTCTTTGCTAATTAATAGATTTCCTGTCATCAGAGGAAATTATATCTGTGCTCAAAGCAGGACACATTTCCATTTTTAAGCTTTGCTTTCCTCTCAGCAAACTCTAGGGTACTTCCTGGCCCTACTCTGAAAGTCATGTTGTCATATTTCTTATTAGCTCACAGCTAACTTCCAGCTTCTATTGGTAAGAATTACAGCATAACATACCTCTGTCACAAGGAGCTCACTCTTGGTCCCCTGCTAAGAAGAAAGTGAAGACTGAACATGTGTGTGCTTAAAACAACTGAAATTCAATACTACCTACCAGATGATTTCCTCATAAGGATAATCCTCTCTGAGAGAAGACAGCAATAATCAATAACAACAAATGCAATATCCATTTTCTTTATGCGTGGAACAAAAGAGATTCGGTTCAAATCACTTCCTCAAAACAAAATAGGATGGGAAACAACCTTCCTGTTAACAGAATACCAATGGGACTTTAAAATGACAGCCTCTCTTTCAGCTAACACTCTGCCCAAGAAAGTTTTATTGGATTAAATGTTAAAACGAATCCAAGAATTTTCTCTTACAAGTATGTTCAGACATGGATCCAAGCCTTCCAAAGTTCTGTTAGCTCTTGACTTTTATTGTCACGCCTTGCTTTCAAAGCTTCCTGGACCAAAACAGTCTACCAGCTAAAGGTGAACCTTAATAAAAGAATTCTTTGTTTCCCTTTTTTTTTTAAGGTGATGTTGTCACCAAGAAAATCCTGCTACAATTTCCTTAATTCACATGCAGGACAAACATAGGCTTCCCGGGTTGTGCTAGTGGTAAAGAACCTGCCTGCCAGTGCAGAAGACATAGGAGAAGTTGGTTTGATCCTTGGGTCAGGAAGATCCTCTGGAGGAGAAAATGGTAAGCCACTCCACTTGGAGAAGCCCATGGGGGGCTGCAGTCCATAGGGTGGCAAAGAATCGGGCATGACTGAAGCGACTTAGCAAGCACGCAGGACATACAAGACTGAAAAATCAGGGGCCATGACATTTTCATACTTTATGAGACAGACATTTGACCTAACATTTGTAACTTTTTATGAGGCAAATTCGCCTTCTGGTGAAAGCCTGTGAGTGACAAATATTTATCTGAGAATCTAAGTTTATCAAGAACCTAAAACTGGTCATTTTGTTTAAGGGTATGCTTAAGAACTTTTTGATTTAAAAAAACACCTTGAAAACTTTGAAAAGATTTCTCTCCTTTGGCAAACAGAACTGGAGACTCAAGTATTTTGTCTCCAGTTCTGCTTGAATTGCCACGTCTTCTCTGCCAGCTGGGTGCCCTCCCCCAGCCCCATCTGTGCAGCTTGCTAAATCGCTGGGGAAAAAGTCACCACAAATACCCTCCGAGCCCCAAAGAAGCTGTCACTTAATGAGAGAGCCTGAGGAGAGAAAGGGAGATTGGGTAGGGGCTCTGTTTAAAAAAAAAAAAAAGCTCATTACAAGGTAAAGAAAAACTATCAGTCAAGATCTGTGTAATCAGGAGGTTTTCCCCAAAACATTACACCATCTCCATGTTCAGCTGATCTTGAAGCAGATCTGGTGGGGGGTACCCTGGAGGGGATCATGGTTGGAGAGACTTGAAAGAAATTTCTTCTAATGAAAAAGCCAGCATTAGCTGCTGCCTTGTGGAAATACAGGCTTGTCTCTCATCCAAAGCGCCCAAACCCAGATCGACTTCCTTTTCTGACAGCCTTTGGAGTGTTACTGAAACTCAAGTCATGGGTTGGCTCCTCGAATGAGCCAGTTTGTTTAGATGTCTTATCAGTCACAGACTCAACCTTAGTGCCTTGTACAGGCACAGCCTTGACAGAGATGAGTATTAGGAGAGAGCAAGGATGAAATGAAGGAAATCTACCATCTTCACACACACAGGACAATACCGCGTTATACTGAAAAACATTTTAAATCAGAAAAAAAGCTGAATGAATCTTTAAGAATAAATGCTGCAGTCTTTGTTACTGGGCAGTTGACATTTAGAGGGTCTAGACTAAATGTTTATCAGCTTGAAGCTGGGGGACAGATGAGCCAAGCAGTTTGGCAACCAAAACTGCTCCCAGTTGGAACAGGCTAATTTATACAATGGCATTGTAACTCTTAACGACTGAAAGACTTTTCCTTTCCAAGAATGTGTTCATGTTAACCCAGATTTAACAGTGGAGAGTCTGGGAGTCAGGAAATCCAGGCAGTGAACTGAGCGTTACCTCTAACGAGCTGCTCACACTTGAGAAATCACGAAAGCTCTTTGGACCTCTGTTCCCTATCCATAAAGTGATAAATGGAGAACAAATGGAGTCCCCAGTACCTATGAGCCAAAATAGGTTTGGCGTCTAATTCTATGCAGTAGGCACTGATGTCTGGCCTCCAACACAGGTGGGGAGAGGCCTTCTGAAACATCCAATATAAGCTAAGAATATTTGCTCAATGGGATGACCCAGGCTAGGACACAGTGAGGAGCAGAAGATAATTAGGCTTGAATTCAAACTTTACCTAAATGATGAATCAGTAGAGACAACTGACTGATAAAAGGCAATAGGATGCTCCAGAGGCAGAAATCTCCTATAAGAAGCAGTAGACTAGATTAGAGCCTCAGTCAGTCACTCACTAGTAAAATGACTTTGGACAAGTCACTTCACCATTCTGAGCCTCAGTTTCCTCCATGGGTCCATTACTATCTGCCCTGCACACAGACAGCACAATGTCGATCCAAGAAAATGTACACAGGCACTGTTGGGTGATTGTAAAGACATCATAGCTCAGAAGTTCCACATAGGCATTTAGGATTTAGAAGGAGGTCTCCTTCCGAAAAAAATCAAACAAAAACAAACAAAAGGCTAGAAGAACATTTTCCGAGTAAACAGCTTCCAACTTTCCCACTTATAAAATATGGACACTGAAATGTCCATAGGTGAAACTTCAGTGACTCAGATGGTAAAGAATCTGCCTGCAATGCAGGAGACTCAGGTTTGAGCCCTGGGTCGAGAAGATCTCCTGGAGACAGGAATGTGTCTACCCGCTCCAGTATTCTTGCCTGGAGAATTCCATGGACAGAGGAGTCTGGCAGGCCATAGTCCTGGGGTCACAAAGAAGTCAGACAGAACTGAATGACTATCTCACTTTCACTTCACTTTCTCTAGGCTCTCCAAGAGAACAGGGAGCAGGCTGTTCATTGGAAATGGCAGCATGATAAAAAGATTGCCAAGCCCAAGTCTTTGTCATCCTTACTCAAAGCCCCAGACCACGCAAGACATTCAAGGAAGCGAAAAAGTCAGAGAATCTCTGCTTTACACCAGGAAGCAGGACACATGCTGAGAGGCAAGCAATCGATAGGGTTCAGCAGAGGGATTAGTTCAACGTGCCCAGCTAATCCTGAAAAAGAGGCCCAGAAACCTGGGAGTAAGGGTAAAGAAAAAAGAATAGGGCACAGCCAAGATTTCCTGGGGGCTACTGATTGGGTGAACAGGTAGAAGAAAAGAAGACAGTTTTTCTTGCATGAATAACTAGGAAGATAAGTATTAGACAATAAAGCTGCTTTGACCTGCTGCTGCTTTGACCTAGAAAATATCAATACAAGTGTGATTCAACAAAGCAAAATTAACCCCTAAACGAGGGGGGGAAGAGAGCTTAATGATTTTTAAAAATTATACCCAACCAAGTTTATTTGTTTTGATCAATTCTCCATGAACTCTCGAAAGAATATAAGGAGAACAGCCAGAGAATATTGAGCATTCAATTCTAAACACATGTAATAGAAATATGATTTTAATATGTCAGAGTACAATTGTATCTCTTTTTTTCAAATGCACACACATATAAAGAAAAAGGACAAAGTATTAAAATTTTTGCACCAAAATGTTAACTATGTTTAGTTCAATATGGTAGGAAAATGGGAAATATTTGTCTTTTCCTCCTTTATTTCATTTTGACAATCAAGATGCATTATATGTATGCTAAAAAAATAAGTATTTTTAAAAACAAGCAGTAAATAGCATGATAGTTGATAATATAAATTTAGCATGATGTTGAATGCAAAGTATTTGCCTAAAGAAATCTTTTTAATACTCTCCTTTTATCTAATTTGGTATTTACAAATCTTTTTCTCAAGAACTTCTTCTGGTCTTATAATAAATAGAAACCATGAAAGGAGACTATTTAAACACACCT
Organism: Aepyceros melampus; assembly: GCA_006408695.1. NCBI lineage: Eukaryota > Metazoa > Chordata > Mammalia > Artiodactyla > Bovidae > Aepyceros > Aepyceros melampus. The sequence goes on along the minus strand of SJXQ01010954.1, from coordinate 454,108 downwards.
CAAAATCCTGCCTGTCTAACTTTTAATGTCTATTTTGTTCCCCTTTTCAATCTGAATGAGGCTTTGTTCCAAGCCTCTCGGCTGTGATCTGGAAATGTCTTTAGAAATGAGATATTTCTCAGCACTTGGGCAAATTGGTGACAAGCACTCCTGACATTATATTCTTCACCCAAACAAGCATCCTCTGGCCTAAATGGAGTTAGATGACATATACTCCCAGCCTGGGGATGAGAGGAGAGGGCAAGAAGCACAAATCAGCCTTATCTAAAAATAAGAAATCTCATGGCATCCTTTTCCCTCTTCCCCCAAGGCAGCCATATGTTAAATTCTGGTGCCAGAATCAAAGGTTGGGCTTTGTTGGGGTTGGGCTCCTGACTATACTACTTTCCACGTAACCTTGAGCCAAGTTCTTAAACTCTCTGAACCTGTTTCTTCATCAGGTGAGGGGGAGATAGCACTTTCCAGAGTGATTTGATTGAGAAAATTAAACAATGATTATACTGCCTTTAACACCTTCCCTGGGAGGCAGCAAGTACATGTTAACTCTTAATGATAACAGTAGTGCCAACTACACGTGACACACAGCTGGGAATGTGGAAATGTGCAGCCTGCATGAGAAACTACAGTTGGAAACAAGAAGCCCTCACGAACCCTATTTTCTGGCTTCACTCGAAAGCTCACCTCAGTGGCGCTCACTGCCCAGGGAGCTCTAAACACTGTACAGGAGACCTCACTGGCCAGGGACTTCCATCCATTGACAAAAGGCCCAGGTCCATGGTAAGAAACATGAGGCTGTGGGGAGCAGACGGCAGTGCTCAGTATCTGAACTCCATCCGGGACTGATAGGAGAATCTTGCTAACCTGCACCCAACATAGATCACAGAGGAGTAAGTGTTTAATGCAAAGTGGAAACGACCCCACGTCTAGGACTCTCCTGCTCTCAGGAACACCAAATGAAAAGCAAGTCCCTTCCAAAGGAATAGCCGAGCCTTGCTTGCTCTGCTCACTTACTCCACTAAGTAGTCTGGGGTCTCTCTCCTCTTGATGGCTTCTCAGGACAGGATAGCTGGGGGTCTGGTGTTCTTGTCAAGGCAACTGATCTGTACATCACTCTGGAATGCAGATGAGCGTCCACAAAATAAATTGTGCTCTAGTGCCTACCTCCAACCCTGCTCGACAATTCCCTCTAAGTCCCTGTTGCCTACGCAAAACGGCTCCAGTTGGTTAATCAAGTTGAAAATTCAAGTCCAGGGAGCTCAGCGGCTTGTGTTCCAGAGTGAAAAGCAGCTCGAGCTGGGAAATCCTGGCCAAGTTTCACCAAGAGAGTTCAAGTTCAGAGCCTTCTCTTTGACAGAATGGCTGTAGCTGACTCTAACCAGGGAAAGGTAATGTTAATTCACATGATGATAAGGGAACTTAAAAGGTGATCATGTCTGTTCTCTTGCAATAAAACTCCTAGAAAACATGAGATATCCAAAAGGCTCTTGGTGAATGTTAACTATTCAAACATGGCCTTTCATCATATTATATGATTATTATTTACATTCACGAGTGAGAATAATTCTTTGCCTATTTTATCAAGATCATAAGAGAGGCTTGGAGTCATGGTTCAACAGGAATCAGCAAATAAGGCCTTTGGCATAATTTGCCTTAGGCTTTTAATAGGTAGAAAGAACAAAGTTGTTATAACTGACCTGTACTTCAAGTGAATTAATAAAATGTTCCTGCCACGACCATTAGTTTGCTAAACTTGCAGAAGTTTCAAGAAGTTGATTAGGTAACATGTAGCCATCAGACCAGAAAAACTAGTGCAAACATCCCCCATATGGTTTTATACTCTGAGTTACCCCATCAGAATAACCATAAACAAGTCGCTTTGTAACCGTAAAAAGCATGGTTTTCATGTTCCCAGTCATTTTCTCAGTTTTTTAAAAGAATTAAAGGTTTCCTCCTTAAAACGTGACTTAATATAAGTAAGCCAAGTGTCTTCTGGGTGAGAAGTGACACCTTACACCGAATTATATTCTGTGGGAGTGGATAATGTTAAATTGAGACTCCTGAGAAGAATTTTGAGTCAGCTCCATTTCTTTCCTTTTTTCTGAGAGGTCTTGTATTTTCCTATTTTAAATATGTTTGGTATCGATATAAAAATGTGTCTGCTGCTGCTGCTAAGTCGCGTCAGTCGTGTCCGACTCTGTGTGACCCCATAGACGGCAGCCAATAGACTCCTCCATCCCTGGGATTCTCCAGGCAAGAATACTGGAGTAAGTTGCCATTTCCTTCTCCAAAAATGTGTCTATAAATGGTCAAATGTTTTATTCCTATGTAATATTAGAGATTAGTACACCAAACTCCTAAGGAAGTATTTCCCTTTGTAAAAGTCAGGGGGAAAAAAAGAAATTCTAATTTGTTCAATGTGAAAGAATCTAACCAGTCACCAATTTCCATTGAGCATTTTGAAAGAAATTACCTAAAATTAATAACAAGTCTAAAGAAAGTTGATTACTAATAAATTAAGAGGAGTAACAAAAAGGTATTTTTAGTTTTGAATAGATTAAATGAACTAGCCAACCTACAGTAATGTTTTCCTGCTATAAGAACGTTGTTCTGCTAGGGATAATTATGGTAATAGGGATTAGGGTAATCTAAACTGGATTGACTGAAAAGAAGAAGTAAGAGATTCTTAAGTTGCAGAAAAACTCAAGAATATACTTAAAATCCTGGCTATTTATGCTTCCATTAAAACAGCTATGCAGATACTAAACTAATTTTATGTATCAAAGGGATCAACAATCATAAGTGAAACAACGAAAATGATCCAACATCAATGGCTTGGGAAGTCTCTGTTAGCTATATGTTTAGATTGAAGTCTTGAGTTTTTATGTTTGGACCAAAACACTATCCCATCGCATCATTTTCCAGTTCAGAATATTTGAACTTTCGCTGTTCAGCTTGAGGAAGTAAAGAGCCTCTCAAACGGACACTCGTGTTCCATATCGGTAGATGACCACAGCAGTGTAATAATCTGGAATCCCCAACTAGACTCAACTCACGAAAGGAGGCTCTTTCACAGATTTCACAATAGCCTAATTTCCATTTTGTTAATGTGTCCCATTGTTCAGCGTCTGTATTCATTCCCATTCAATGATGAAGCGGATCTACTGTTTGAGGCCCAGTGCCCCCAGTTAAAGTCAGAGAAATGAGTCATGCTGGATTTGGTCCCTAGAAGCACTTGCCAGCAATTAGATGAGTTTATGACTCTTACTTTTCACTCCCTTTGGTTTCCTAGGGCTATAGTCACAAAAGACCACAAGCTGAGTGGCTTAAAATAATAGAGACCTACTCTCTCGTAACCCTGGAGACCAGATGTCTGAAATCAAGGTGTCATCAGGGCCATGCTCACCATAAAATCCACAGGGAAGAATTCCTCCTCGCCTTCCCTGAGGCATCTGGAGGGCTGGCCATTCCTTGGTGACCACTGGCTTGCAGCTACATCACTCGGATCTGTCTCCCTCATCACATGGCTCTCTCCCTGGCTACCTCCAGCTTCACAAGTCTTTCTTCTTATAAGGACATCAGTCTTCTTGGATCAGAGCTCCTTTCATTATGACTTTAACTTAATCACATCCACAATGCCTCCATTCCCAAATATGACCACACTCTGAGGTACTGGAGGTTAGGACTTTAGCAGGTTTTTTCCCTTGGGGGAGGAGGCACAGTTTAACTCATAAACCCCCTACTACCTTTCATCCAATCCTCTTTTGCCTGTAAAGCTCCTATATACCAACTGAGTCTCTACATGGTAAGATAATAAAATCCGAGCCAAGACAGAAGGCCCCATTGGTTTATAATGTTTTCGTTTTCTTCAAAGCATTTCCACTTTATTGCATTTGGTCCACACAACAAAACAGACTGGATAAGTATTTTTATCTCAGGTTTTATGGATGAGAAAACTGAAGTGTAGAGAAGTTAAAGGCGTTGCTTGGTAGCACACAACCTTTATACTGCCACAGGCAGAATCTAAGGCCTCCTAACCTCTTCATCTGCGCTGTTCCCACTAATAAACAGGGCCTAACATGTAGTATCATCACTATGGGTGCACTGACACTCAACAAAGAAACTGGATTTTTCAAATTAAATAGGACATTGTTTCAAAAGAGCAACAGGAGGGACCCTTGTGATGGTCAAGTGTTATGTTTCTTGACGAAGGTCACAGGCTATCCAAGGATGGTTCTGAAAGTCATGAAGCCCACTGGCTCTCCAGACTCTTTTGATTCCATTTGGTTGAGAAGTATTCCCTACATAATCCTTTCAGTTCAGTTCAGTTCAGTTCAGTCACTCAGTCGTGTTCGACTCTTTGTTACCCCATGAATCCCAGCACACCAGGCCTCCCTGTCCATCACCAACTCCCGGAGTTTACCCAAACTCATGTCCATCAAGTCAGTGATGCCATTCAGCCATCTCATCCTCTGTCATCCCCTTCTCCTCCTGCCCCCAATCCCTCCCAGCATCTGGGTCTTTTTCAATGAGTCAACTCTTTGCATGAGGTGGCCAAAGTATTGGAATTTCAGTGTTCAGCAATGAACACTCAAGACTGATCTCCTTTAGGATGGACTGGTTGGATCTCCTTGCAGTCCAAGGGACTTGCAAGAGTCTTCTCCAACACCACAGTTCAAAAGCATCAATTCTTCAGCACTCAGCTTTCTTCACAGTCCAGCTCTCACATCCGTACATGACCACTGAAAAAATCATAGCCTTGACTAGATGGACCTTTGTTGGGAAAGTAATCCTTTAGGTCAGCCTAATGGCAGCCCATTGTAGTATTCTTGCCATGGACAGAGGAGCCTGGTGGGCAACTAAACACCACCACCAAGAAGTAGCTACATTGACAACCACATACATGCGGTCAGGTCAGGACACAGGGAGTGCCCCCACCAAAATGAAAAATTCCTTTCCATTAACTCTTCAACCAAGAAATAGAAACGAATGTCAGTTAAGGAGATTTCAAAGTAGGAAGTGAATCTGCTCATCCTCCCTCTTGGCTCCCAATTCTTGGCCTCAGTTCACTATCTTATATAAGAAAATATTGAATGCAAATGAAATCAATGCAATGTCATGTACACTGGTAGTTAGGCCACAGGCTCAGAAATGCACAAAGATCTGGGCTTGAATCCTATCTCTGTATCTGCCTAGCTGAGTGCTTTTAGGGTATTTTAACTCTTGAAGCTTCAACTTCATGGACATAACAAGCAGTGCTATTAGTATTTCCCAGGACTGTTTTGAAAAGAGATTGCTTTGACAACTGTTCATGTGAAAACAAACGTGTTGGTTACAGTGCCTTGTTCAACAATATCTTTGGTTTGTATTCAATGCCCCACACATGAACATCCAGTAAATGCTATGGACCATCTGTTCCAAAGTCTACCACGTTGCTACTTCTAGTTCAATCTGCAGTGCATACTGACTGGCTTACCTGGTTTTTACAACTGGGCAGAAGGTTCACTGTCTGTTTGGTTTAATTCTTTCATCCCTAATCTAAATTTCAGTTTTCACTAAAAAACTGGTCATTTTTTATTCAGAATTTTTTTAAGAGTTCTTCCATACTTTAGCAATTTGGGGATGAGTTTAAACTTGTTAACTTTTCACCTTTCAATGCCTTCTATTTCAACTCCCATGTCAGTTTAAGAAACCTGTTTTTTGCTCACATTTATTCAATTTTTGCCTCTTTGTCTGCCAATAATCTCTCACTTGATCATTTCTAACACAAGGACAGGAAATTTGTTCCAGTGCCTATAAGCCAAATTAAATGATTTTGATTAAGTCTCTGATAAGGGCCTCCTCCACAGTGACCAGTCAGTACTGAGTGGGATGGCCAAGATCCTCAGAAGAAATATTTGCTACTCTACAAAAATATTTTTCTGACTTCTCCCCAGATATACCAAGATGAAAAAGACAAGTCAATATTCCCTTAAAAACTAGTTTCTTTTACAACAGCAGATATAAACTTAATTTAGAACTATCCAACTGACTGTTGAACTTGCTAGAATGTCACCCAATACAGCTTAGAGGCAGTTTTATAAATCATCTAGAGAAAATAGACTTTTTTCATGTGATCCTAGGAACCAAGTAGACTAGTCAGCCCCAGAGGGAGATTTGGTTCACTATTCTCACTTTAGAGCTGTCACACAATTCTGCACCAGACTTAATCTCAAAGGGGATTCCCCATGAAGATAAAATAATATAAATCATGTCATTTCAACTGCAAAGAACCACAAAGTTTAGCACACTATAACTAAAAACTACTTAGTGGAAGATTAAGAGAGTTAAAATTGTGTTGATTTTTTTTTAAACTCCACATTTATTTTGTTTTCAGATTATTAGGGTAGTCTCAATATACTTCACTAATGAAAAATTTGAAAAAAAAATAGAAAAGCTTGAAGACAAATAAAACTATCATCAGCTATAAATCAAATTGGTGGTGGTGGTGCAGTCACTAAGTATGTCTGACTCTTGTGACCCCATGGACTGTAACCTGCCAGGCTTCTCTGACCATGGGATTCTCCAGGCAAGAATACTGGAGTGGGTTGCCATTTCCTTCTCCAGGGGATCTTCCTGACCCAAGAATCGAACCTGGGTCTCCTGCATTGCAGGCAAGTTCTTTACCGAATGAGCTATGAGGGAAGCCCATAAACCAAATTAATTATATGTTAATGTATTAACATATTTACCTCAGTCTTGCTTCTCTGCAATGTTTTACTTAGCTGAAAGTTGTTTCTTCTTTTTATTAATTTAACCTTAGTATATCACAATATTTCATTAACATCATTTTATGGATGGTCTTTTTAATACACTATCATGTATTTAACAATCTTGAAAACTAGGCATAAAACATTTATTTTTAATCAATAATTCATGAATCATGCTTATTTTATGAAATTTAGAAAATAGCAAAAAATAAAGAAAAGATAAATTGGTGATTAAATTTGTAAGTTTTAAAAACTGAAGAAAATATGTTGGCAACTGCCATTTGGTAAAGATCTATGAGATGGCAGGCACCGTGCAACTGCATTTCTAATCCTTACATGAAGCAGAAAAAGCTCGTTTTATTATAATCATCACTTTGAAGGTTCAGAGGTCATAGAGCTAGTAAGTGGTGGATACAGGCTTTGAACAGCTGTGTCTAATCCCCAAACTGTTTCCCGACTACATCACACTACCCCCCATCATCACCTCCACTTCAGGACTTCCTCCCCCACCACCTCCATCACCACCACTATCATCTCTACCACCACATCTATGGATCTTTACCATCACCTTCACCAACACCTCTCTCCATTATCAACACTTTCAACACCACTTCCATCACCAGGCCTATCACGTCCTCCACCATGCCTCCAGCACCACCTCCAGCATCTCCACCACCACCTCCACCATCATCTCTACCCAGAGGCCACCAGAATGCCACTCCTAAGGTTCCTTATCATCTCTTTTCTATATACCCTTTCTTCTCTTCCTATCTTCACAGTCTCCTCTCCTGCTTCACTCTGACCTTTTCCAACATGGACTTCCTTATGTGCCTCAGTCCTAGAGATAATGCAAACACTGCCAGACCACACTCATTTTATGAACAATCCCATTCATTCATTGCACAAACACTGACTGAGAGCCTAGTATGGGACAGGCACTGTTCTGAGCATTGAAGAGTCCAGTAATTCTTCCATTTGTAGGATTTTCTTCAATCCCAAAGAGCTTATAGGATTTTCTTCACTCTCAAACACCATTTACCCCATTAAACTTGCTTGAGTTCCCAACTTATTCTGCCTGGCCTCCACAGCAGATGGAAAGCAGAAGTGAACTGCTCAAAAAGGATACGCGAGTAAAAAGGAAAGTCTCAGGCAATAGTCATGAAGTAACTTCTTATCACTTATTGCCACAGCAAGCCACCACAGGAAAGAACTTCCTATTTCCATACTGCTTAATGCAGCTTGCCTATAAGAGTTCACACATGGACTGTCTTCAGAAAAGACACTTGATATATAAAGAGAGGAGAGGGACATTTAAAAATAAAGAATAACTATACCAACAAATATACAAACTGAAGTCTTTTTCTTCTCACTTGCATGATGTGGGCAGAAGGAAACCTATGTTCTTTCTGTTTCTATTTCCAAGTCAAATTTTAATTAGCTGTAGAGGAATCCGAGTCTGTGTATGACTATATGATGCCTAAGAACACACAGGCCCCAACATACTAATAAATTCCACTACTACATTCAGTAATGCCTTGGTGGCTTATAATCCTGTCTCTTACAATTAAGTTTCTTTCACATATTCACAAGCAAAGAAAACCAAATGTTCCAGACGTCCTGGGTAAAAACCTCTGAACCAACATTACCTAAGTTCCCATTTCATACAGAGATATTTTATCAAGCCTGTGACTTTTTATCCAAAAGTAAAATCCCCTCCAGCAGTCTGCATACAAAGGAGCATTCTCTGCAAAGAACACACCTTCTCAAAAGAGGGTGGCCACAGAGTGTTTTCCCAGATGAATTCCTCAGGACCCACACACTTGACGAACTATGTTTTTCTAAATCAAACCCATGGTCTGCAGTCCCAGCAGTTATCAATACAACATCTATTATAGAAATCGAAGAAAGAAGAGTTCACAGTTTTCTCCTTCAAAACTCTAAGAGTGTCTGTAGCACTGGACTTCCCAATAGCAAGTTTATGAAGAGCTGAGCAAACATGATATCCCAAGAGCCACATCCTGCTCACAGCTCACTATTTTAAAGAGAGTGCCAGAATATCCATTGCTTCACCACCTTGAGATGCCAAGCAATGACTTTATACATCAGCCAAGGAGTGGTTTTACTTACATGCAATAAAAAGAGAGTAAATCCAAGTGCCAGCTCTTTATCCTTGATTTCAGAAAATTCATAATACTGTGAGGTCAAGGTTGAGGATTCCTCCATATGCGGCCACAGCTCGGGCAGCTCTGCAAGAAGACCATTAGAAGCTGGCCAGAGAATAGAGCTCTTTCAAAAGAAGAGGAAGTGTCATCTCTACTTCCCCAATCTCATTGTTCTTCCTTCTTATTGTTAATAAGCCTTCCTTGATTCCAAAACACAAGACAAATTCAAGTAAGTTAGTTACGTCCCCTCTGTCAGACTCCATTGATCACTAAACACTATTCAGTATGTTCATTTCCAGGACACACGTGGGAAACATTACATCGTTTTACATTCTCATTTTGGAGGCAAAGATGTTTATTTGCAGGCGAGGGTGGGGAGGGGTGGGGTGAGGTGATTTGCAGAGCTGTTCCTGGTGGGTTTAGTTGAAATGCCACTTTTCTTATCATCAACCTCTTTTAGGCTCAGTGTTCTTTTGCATTTCCCTTCTTTCTCACCTCCTAGTGTTCATATTACTCCTAAATAGATGACACAGTTAAATGTACAAAAAGTATCTTATGTTAAAAATAAATCAGCCTGCCTTTCTCTTGCAGCATAATTAATAGATTCTCTAACTTTAAAACTTTTATTTCACATGCTCAAAAAGGAAAATGACAGGGGAAAATTAGGGAAAACTGAACTTACCATTAATAAATGCCTGCCCTCCGACTTCTCTTTTTCAATACCAGCATCTTGTCTCCTTAAACCATTGTACTTATGGTCTACTTTCAACGAAAAGGAATCAAGTCATTTGAAACAGGCTCATGACCATGCAATTTCCCAAAGTGTGGTCACTAGATCCTTAGCACATGTATTAGTTATCTATCGCTGTATAACGGATGACCCCAGCACTTAGAGGCTGAAACCAACAGACACCTATTACGTCTTAGTTTCTGAGTGCCAGGAGTCTGGACCCAGCTTAGCTGGAGTCTCCACAAGGTTACAGCCAAGGAGTCAGCAGAGACTGCAATCATCTCAAGGAAAAGAAATGCCTCCAAACTCACCCACATGGTTGTCGGTACGATTCAGTTTCTCAAGGGCAATAGGATTGGCGACATTGATTCAGTGCCAGCTGTTACCCTGTGGGTCTCCCTTCAGTCAGTTCAGGACATGGCGGCTGGCCTCATCAGAGCAAATAAGTGAGAGTGAAGGAGGATGAGAATGACAAGTCCAGCTCCTCTTAAATCCCCATGTGTCACCTTTTAGACTGATCACAGGCATTTATGAAGGCTGTTCCTGGAAGGCTTCATAGGGATACCGCCTTCCCCACACCAGACTTGGTGAGAGTAGGACCCCACAGCATCTGAGGGGAGTGGTGGTCAAGGTCCCAGGCTCCCTGTCAGTCCTGCTCTGTGGCATATTTACATTCCAGAGTCATTTTACCTGAGGCCTTGGGGCAGAGTTCTCTTCTGGGGCCTCTGCTAGAGGCCTCCTTATGAAGGGAGGTATGGAAATCCCCATTACTCAGTTAGGGCCAGTCTATTCTTGGCCCTCCTCCCACATACCTACATGCACCTCAGGGGTCATATATCTGCCAAGTCTTTTCTTTGGGGATGGCAAATGGATGGGGAAACAATGGAAAGAGTGACAGACTTTATTTTCTTGGGCTCCAAGATCACTGTGGACAGTGACTCCAGCCGTGAAATTAAAGACACTTGCTTCTTGGAAGAAAAGCTATGACAAACCAAGACAGCATATTAAAAAGCAGAGACATTACTTTGTCAACAAAAGTCTATCTAGTCAAAGCCATGGTTTTTCCAGTAGTCATGTATGGATGTGAGAGTTGGACCATAAAGAAGGCTGAGCACTGAAGAACTGAAGCTTTGAACTGTGGTGTTGGAGAAGACTCTTGAGAGTCCCTTGGACTGCAAGGAAATTAAACTAGGTGATTCTAAAGGAAATCAGTCCTGAATATTCCTTGGAAAGGCTGATGCTGAAGCTGAAGTTCCAATACTTTGGCCACCTGATGCAAAGAACTGACTCATTGGAAAAGACTCTGATGCTGGGAAAGATTGAAGCAGGGAGGAGAAGGGGACAACAGAGGATGAGATGATTGGATGGCATCACTGACTCAGTAGACATGCATTGAGCAAACTCCTGGAAATGGTGAAGGACAGGGAAGCCTGGCGTGCTGCAGTCAATGGGGCTGCAAAGAATCGGACACAACTGAGCAAGTGAACCATAGCACATCAGTCCCAGCCCTCCACCACGCCCCTTCCTAAACCTTCCCCAGTTGTAGACACGCCTGTGCCTTCACAGTAAGTGACATTTCCTTTGTGGCTTGTTACTCCAACCTGTGACAACTCAGCTCTCCCTTGCCCAGCTCAAGTGGACCTCCTGACAGAAAGTGACTGTGAGCAAGATAGAAGTCACAATCTTTTGTTAGCTTTTCTCAGAAGTGATATCCTAATATTTTGTCACATTCTGCTTGTTAGAAGCTAAATTCTTGATCCAATCTACACTCTAGGGGACAGAACTCTATAAAGCATGCATTCCAGGAGGTGGGGCTCATACAGGTTTATTTAGATAAAGTATACCAGGCTTCCCTGGTGGCTCAGAGGTTAAAGCGTCTGCCTGCAATGTGGGAGACCTGGGTTTGATCCCTGGGTCGGGAAGATCCCCTGGAGAAGGAAATGGCAATCCACTCCAGTATTCTTGCCTGGAGAATCCCATGGACGGAGAAGCCTAGTAGGTTACAGTCCATGGGGTCACAAAGAGTCGGATACGACTGAGCGACTTCACCACCATACAAAATTGTATCCAAACTGAAGTTGTTCCTGTCCATCCAAATATTAACAAAAGTGAAGACTCACCTAAAGATATAATCCTCGGTATAGTCATACCAATAAAGGAAAATCTGAGACTTTCATCCAGGCAGTAAATCAGCCTGCAGCCCACTCTAGTCATTACCAAGATTACACTGTTCAGACCTGGACCCCTAATGATCTCCATCATTCCATCTCCAAGAAACAAAGTACCACATAAGAAAATCCTAAATGACACTATAAAACTAGCCTAGAATCTGGAAGGTGGCTGAAACAATTTCAGTAAAAAAAAAAAAAAAAAACTTTTTACCTAACCACAGGCATGAGAAAACCTCAACACAAGCCCAGAGTTGGACCTTTATGTAAGTTTCTATAGGTTTATACAATCACCTTAATCATTTGTCACATTAAGATCAGAACTCCCTGACACTTGGCCCTTCTCCTCTTAAGGGTCAATGAATCTGCTCCTTCCAAGGATGACAAGGCGAGTTTTATTGCATGGAGCCCCCACCAACCCCACCAGACACAAAAGCAGGTCACTCCTTCCAGCTTCCTTTGTGAACATGAACTACATAGACCAGGACAAACAGAGGGTCCGTTTCCTAGTCCACAGTCACTGAGGATGAGGAGAGAAGGGTCATTCTGGGAGAAGTAAATAATTCTAAGACCTAAATTGACTTTGGATCTTCCTAATGTGAAGACAGAGCTGACAGCTGACAGAGACCAGTGTCACTGGATTTGCAGTTTAACTGTCAGTATATTAAGGGCAACATTCTCAAAAGCAAAGTGGAAATCCTCTGTAAGGCATGGTTTGTGTCTCTGTTTTTTCAGAAGTTATTTAATTTATAGATTCAACATAGTCTGCATTCCAACACCTCCCATACCTCACCATCCAGTGTTAATAAAAACTGCATTAAAAATAAAGAAGTGTTAAAGGAATGAAGAAAGAGAATATATAACCAAGTTACTACTTCATTCAAAGATTTGCCTTTGAGGAATAAATAAAGTTTGAAAACTAGTTCAGATTCTGGTCTCAGACATCCTTTCATTTCTTTATATTAATTTCATGAGATGATAAAAATTAAGTCAAATCTGTGGAGGAGTGACAGGATGATAAGAAGATGCTGCACATTTTGACCAGGGATACAATGAAAGTTCTCCCAGTGGCTTCTTGCTTTAGAAACACCTGTTTCTAGGCAGTTCTGCCTCATCTTTTCCCTGTGCTGAGTTGTCCTCTAGTGCTCTGCATCAGGCAATGGCAGTGCAAAAATAACAGATGATATGAAAAGTATTTAGTGACATCAGTACCAGGACCTTGTTTCTCTTCAGGCTTTAAATGCCATCTTCAAAGACATCCTCAAAGGGCATGTAATTTACAACTGTGGGACCAGGACTGAAGCCACTTAAATCCTCCAAGCATAATCACCTGATTTATAGAAGTGGAATCCTCCCCTAGTCCTTCCAATTCAAGATGGGCTTATCACAGATTTCTTTTCTTTTTTTTTTTTTGGCCCCTTTCCCTCCTTCCGAAGACTCCAGTAAAATGATAGGGGAAAGTAGAAAAAACATATAAGACCATAATACTACTTCTGCAGAAGCAGAAATGGAGGAAGAGCATTAGAGCTTGAGAGACCTCAACAAATTTCTGGAAGATGGGATGACAGAAGAGGGGAAAGAGATGAAAGAGGGCAGGGAGTCACAGAATTCCATCAGTGAGTAGGACACCATGGTGGAGAAATGGGCCATCTGTGATGCAGAATGCCTGAGAGAATCAAAACTCAAAAAAGCCAAGAGAAGGCAGAACATCTAAGTAAGCAAGGAAGACGAAAATTGGAAGATTCATTGAAAATCTCTAAGAACCTAGCCTTCTCCCATACCCTTCGGCCAAATACCTCTATTGGCCCAGCCTTTACATATCAAGCACACACAATCCTGCAGGCAGCATTTCACCCTATCCTGAGCAATATCATGAGGGATTATTCTTTTAAAAAATTTAAAATTATACAGAGAATACAGACAATTATGTGCATATGGGTGCTTCAGAGGGAAAACACCACATTCTGGAATGACAGTGTCACTCAGGACGTACTGAGGCATAACATACCTCCTTTTTGGGTAAACAAGAAATGTGAACAAGAAGGGAAAATGATCTTCTGATAGGTATTCTTACAGATATTTATGAAGATGGTGTATCCATTAAAAAATAACAGGCTGTTAAGAAAGATAAATAATCTGAAAACAAGAAAGAACCCTTCAGTTCAATTCAGTTCAGTTGCTCAGTCGTGTCCAACTCTTTGTGACCCCATGAATCGCAGCACGCCAGGCCTCCCTGTCCATCACCAACTCCTGGAGTTCACCCAAACTCATGTCCATCGAGTTGGTGATGCCATCCAGCCATCTCATCCTATGTCGTCCCCTTCTCCTCCTGCCCCCAATCCCTCCCAGTATCAGTGTCTTTTCCAATGAGTCAACTCTTCGCATGAGGTACCAAAAGTATTAGAGTTTAAGCTTTAGCATCATTCGTTCCAAAAAGTCCCAGGGTTGATCTTCTTCAGAATGGACTGGTTGGATCTCCTTGCAGTCCAAGGGACTCTCAAAAGTCTTCTCCAACACCACAGTTCAAAAGCATCAATTCTTCGGTGCTCAGGTTTCTTCACAGTCCAACTCTCACATCCATACATGACCACAGGAAAAACCATAGCCTTGACTAGAGGGACCTTTGTTGGCAAAATAATGTCTCTGCTTTTCAATATGCTATCTAGATTGGTCATAACTTTTCTTCCAAGGAGTAAGCGTCTTTTAATTTCATGGCTGCAGTCACTATCTGCAGTGATTTTGGAGCCCAAAAAAATAAAGTTTGACACTGTTTCCACTGTTTCCCCATCTATCTGCCATGAAGTGATGGGACCAGATGCCATGATCTTCATTTTTGGAATGTTGAGCTTTAAGCCAACTTTTTCACTCTCCTCTTTCACTTTCATCAAGAGGCTTTTTAGTTCCTCTTCACTTTCTGCCATGAGGATGGTGTCATCTGCATATCTGAGGTTATTGATATTTCTCCTGGCAATCTATTATGAATATGACTGCAAAATAAAGATTTTAATGGAAGGCTTGGATGATAAATTCAAGTAAATCTTTCAGAAAATGTTCGTCAATGACTTCATCAAAGAAATAGCATGAAAGATTTCCCTTAAGTGATGTTCAAGAATATTTGGATTAAAAAGCCTCACTGAGGGCCCAGGAGAAAGAGTTTCAACTCACAGTCAAATTCCCAAACATCAAAGAAAAAAGAGAAAATCGTAAAATTTCCCAAATAGAAAAAAACAAGTCACTTCCACAGAAACTAAAAACAGAAGGGTTCCAGACTTCTCTGGAAGTAGAACTGAGGGTTAGAAGGCAAGTGAGTAAAACCTCTGAAGTTCTGCAAGATCTTAATTTTACACTATTTTCTGATTGTATTCATCCATACAATCAGCAAACATCTTGGTGCACCATTCCAAGAGTTACAGCAGGGATTGAACAATAGGAGAACCCTGCCCTCAGGAGCCTTCCATCAGGATGGTGTGCTCTCTACATAAAATAAGCCACATCCAGCCTGGATGGAAGGGGAGTATGGGGGAGAATGGAGACATGTATATGTATGGCTGACTCCATTTGCTGCCCACCTAAAATGATCACAACATTGTTAATTGGCTATACTCCAACACAAAATAAAAAGTTAAAGTTAAAAAAATAAGCCACATCTAATGTGTTAGGTAGTAATAAGTGCTAAGAAGGAAAAAGAAAAAGTAGGTTAAGAAATTTAAAAAAGAAAAAAAAAGCAGAGACATTACTTTACCAATGAAGTTCTGTCTAGTCAAGGCTATAGTTCTTCCAATGGTCATGTATGGATGTGAGAGTTGGACCATAAAAAAGTCGAGGACTGAAGAATTGATGCTTTTAAACTGTGGTGTTGGAGAAGACTCTTGAGAGTCCCTTGGAGTGCAAGGAGATCCAACCACTCCATCCGAAAGGAAATCAGTCCTGAATGTTCATTGAAAGGACTGATGCTAAAGCTGAAACCCCAATACTTTGGTCACCTGATGCGAAAATCCAACTCATTAGAGAAGACCCTGATGATGGGAAAGATTGAAGGGAGGAGGAGAAGGGGACGACAGAGGATGAGATGGTTGGATGGCATCACTGACTTGATGAACATGAGTTTGAGCAAGCTCCAGGAGTTGGTGAGGGACAGGGAAGCCTGGCGTGCTGCAGTCCATGGGGTAGCAAAGAGTCGGACATGACTGAGTGACTGAACTGAACTGAAGAAATACATAGACTACAGGGAGAGAATCAGGCTAAAAATTAGATGAGGTGTCCAGGGAAAGACTCACAAAGAAGATGACCTCTGGGTAAAGATCTGAAAGAAGTGGAGAGAACCAGGAGACATCTGAGGAAAGAGAATGACTGGAAGAGGGAAGGACAGATGCAGAAGTCCAGAGACCCTGAAGCCTGCGTGATGTTGGGTGAGAGGAACAGCAAGGAGGTAAGTTTGGCCAGAGTAGAGGAAAAGCACTCAGGAAAGTGAAGGAAGGCATACAGAGTTATGGTTTGGTCACATGGAGTCACAGTGAGAACTTGGCTTCTGACTCCGACCACCTAAACCAGCAATCAGCAAGCTTTGTCTGTAAAGAGTTAAATAGTAAATATTTAAGTAATAAATGGTCACAGATCACTATTCACCTCTGCTGCAGCCTGAAGGCAGCCATAGACCATATATCAATGAATGAACAAGACTGTGTTACAATAAAACTTTATTTATGGTCACCAGAATTTGAATTGCATATCATTTTCATGTGTTACAAAATATTCTTCTTTTGATTTGTTTTTCTTTCGTTTAAGAATGTCAAACACTACCCTAACTTCTGAGCTGTACAAAAGCTGGACAGCAGCTATGTTTGGCCAATGGGCAGAAGCTTGTTGATCCTGAACTAAGCTATCAATTAAGCATGAAGGCAGAACATGCCTATTTTCAGACCCAGAAAAGGTGACTCAAAAAGATGACCTCCCACAATCCTTTCCTAGGAAGTTCTTTGGTGAGGTAACCTGGCAAATGGGGGGAGTAAACCAGACAACAAAGAGGTAGAATCCAGGAAAGAGAAGACCAAGCTTAGCAATGGAGTGAAAAGAAGTGATGAAGTGGCTGATGTAGATAGCAATGCAGCAGACTGAAGCATGGGGGAAAATGTCTTCAAAAGCAAACTTTCTGGGAGAAAAAAATGGAATCACAGATTGTGGTGCTATCCTTGAAAATATGGAGTAAGCTAAGGGTCAGTAGAGAATTGAAAATACAAATTGGAAAAGTAATTAGAATACATCAAAAATAAAAACAGTGAGAGAATTAGATACTCTATATAATTTGGCTGTAAAGTAAGCAATACTCACAGCAGATTTCCAACACTGAGAATAAAGGTATGGAGAAAATATAAAATTAGGAAAGACAGTAAATAAGCCTTGATAATATAAAAGTTAAAACATGCTAGGCTATATAAAACAACAGCCACTAACTATTGAAATATAATTTCAGTTAACGAAGATGAAATGAAATTTAAAACTCAGTTCCTCAGTCACACTAGCTGCATTTCAAGTGCTCAAGATAACTTGCCAGTCACTACCACGCTGGACAGCACAAGTATGGAACATCTCCACTAATGCAGAAAGAGCCACTGGAGAATTTGGAAGTGGAAGGAGAGCTTTGAGGTGCTAACTATGTGAGGAGTCAGGAGATGCTACATAGGCATCCTTACAAAGTGTAAGCATATTGTTTAAAAAGGTCACCCAAGTTACAGCAGAAACTAACACAATATTATAAAACAATTTAATTCCAATAAAAAAGGGGAAAAAAGTGGGTGAACCTAGAGCCTATTATACAGAGTAAAGGCAGTCACAAAGAGAAAAACAAATACTGTATATTAATGAATATATATGGAATCTATAAACACGGTACTGATGAATCTATTTGCAGGCAGCAATGGAGATGCAGACATAGAGAATGGACTTATGGACAAGGGTGGGAGGAAGAAGAGGGTGAGATGAATGGAGAGGGTATCGTGGAAGCTTTTACACCACCATATGTAAAACAGATAGCCAGTGGAAATTCGCTATATGACTCAGGGAACTCAAACTGGCCTCTGTAACAACCTACAGGGGTGGGAAAGCGTAGGAGGTGGGAGGGAGGCTCAAGAGGGAGGGGACACATATACACCTATGGTAATTCATGTTGATGTGTGGCAGAAAGCAAACCAATATTGTAAAACAATTAGCCTTTAATTAAAAATGAATATATTTTTTAAATGCATCTAAAACACACACACCAAAAAAAGGAGCGGGGGGAAGTCACCCAAGTAACCAACACCAAAGCACTAAAAATGGAGATTGTATTGTCATGGGATGAGGAAGGTGTTCTCAAGTGAGCCAAACCCTCACCTCTTGTCCTCTGAGGTCAAAAGGTAACATCTGAAATTGACAGCAACAACAACAAAAAGACCATGAACATGGTGTAAAGAAATCACAAGAAGGATTAAAAACAAAAGAGCTAAGTGGGAAGCCTTGGAGTGGAGAGAGCTGAAACAGAGGGCAGTGCTTGTCCCTTAGCTCCCCTTGACTGATCACTCAGCCAGACCTAGCTACCATCCTTCAAGGTTCAGCCCATGAGTCATTTCCTCAGGGAAGCATTCCCCATCCTTCAGACTGAGCTATTCCCTCTTCATTGCTCTCACAGCATTCTGTACAAAATCTCAAATTATGTTTTATTATAATTATGTTTATAAGCACCTGTGACATGTGTCTTCTCAAGTCCTGGTCCTTAGAAAGGCCCCCATTCTGTTTAATGCTCACCCTTTAAAAATTCTCAATAATCCTCAGACAAGGGTTCCCCTGCTCTCACTTTGAACTAGGACCTGCAAATATGCAGCTGCCCTGTTTGGAAGTTTTCTTCCTAAGTGGACTGTCAGCTCTTTGAAAGCAGGGATGGATTATTGTTTTTTAAATTTGTATCCCCATAAACTAGCATAAGGCCCTCAGTAAATCACCATTCTCATAACTGATATTTATGCATATTTTACTTGTGAGGGCTATAATTTTATACTCTAAGATCCAAGAACATAATCTATCTTTCAGGAAAGCTGTGATTTGTAGTATGCCAGGGGTCACCCTAACACCATCCATAAAACATCTCTGACTCTTTCTTGGGTGGTTGAAATGCCATAATTACAGTTTTATTCCTCTTTTTAAAACGTTTCCTTCTCTTCACTGTCAATCCCTCTGGGAGGGCAGCCTTTAAGCTCCACTAGTGAACCTGAACCAATATGAATTTGTTAGATCCTTTCAGTTCAGACAGAAACAACCCTATTCCAAAGCAGGCAAATCATTTCAAGATCACATTTTGAACACAACCCTCAGCTATGTTACTGATTTAGGACCATGTTGGTAAAACATATATACAAATAACTCAATTTTTTGAACCTCAGCCACTGCATATCAGTGAAGTAAAAATGTCAGTGTGATACATAAAAATACATCACTATTCAAGATTCGAAAAAAAAAAATACATCCATCCAAAACATGTGACATCATCTCTAATTTCTGCCTGACCTGAAATATTTTTTAAACCTTTCCACTAATCAATATAACAACCCTTACTTTATTATTTATTACTATTATATAGTATTCAAGATTGAAGGCAGAAGGAGAAGGGGGCGGCAGAGGATAACATGGTTAGGTAGCACCTCTGACTCAATGGAGATGAATTTGAGAAAACTCCAGGAGATGGTGGAGGACAGGGGAGCCTGGCGTGCGGCAGTCCATGGGGTCGCAAAGGGTCAGACACAACTTAGGGACTGAACAGCCAGCAGCAAGCAGTGTCTGCCTCTTTGTGACCCCAGCCCACGAGGCTCCTCTGTCCATGGGATCCTCCAGGCAGGAATGCTGGAGTGTGTTGCCATTTCCTTCTCCAAGGGATCTTCCCAACACAGGGATGGAACCCAAGTCTGCAGTGTCTCCCGTATTGCTAGGCGGATTCTTTACCACTGCGCCACCTGGGAAGCCCAGTTTACGAACAGATATTCATAGAGATGAATAGTACATTTTTACCTGAGTCTAGAAACAATGTATTTTTGGCATGTCTTTAATATACATTAAAGTATCATTACTTCTGAATGTATCCTATAAATCTCTTTTGTTTAGAAGTTTATAAAGAACAAGTTACCATTTCAGAAAATCACAATAGCACTGGAAGGCCTGATTATGGAATCAGTCTTTTGTACACTTGTATTAGTAGCCAGCAGGTTACACTGATTGACATACGTATGAGGATACAATGAGTTAGGTGTTCTTCAAAAGCCAAATATCCTTTCAAATATCAACGATATTCACTTGAGTATCTTACTTACATAAAAACTTACTCCTTATAAATCGGAGTAAGGGTCTGACTATTTCATTTGTTTTCCTAATGTGATCGTGTCTGAGCATTCATATATTAAAATATAAATTATTTTATTATAAACTACTTTATTTCCTCCTTATATCTCACCGAGGACATTATGAGTTAACAGAGAGCTCATTGTGTGCCGTACGTATTTTAAGAGCTGTACATATGACTCACTTGTGATCCTCACGATAACCCTTGAGATGGGTATTCTTACCCCCATCTCATAGAGGAGACACTAAGGCACAGAGAGGTCAGGTAACTTGCCCAAGGCCCCATGGCAGGCGCTGGATTTGAACCCAGGCAAGCTGGCTCTAGGCCTCCTGCCCTTAGTCAAATTACTGTACTGCATTGTATTCTTTGTTTGTTAAGTTTAAAGGTAAATAAGGATTTCCTGGTGGCTCAGATGGTAAAGAATCTGCCTACAATGCAGGTGACCTGGGTTTGATCCGTGGGTCTGGAAGATCCCCTGGAGAAGGGAATGGCAACCCACTCCAGTATTCTTGCCTGGAGAATTCCATGGACAGAGGAGCCTGGCGGGCTACAGTCCATGGAGTCACAAAGAGTCGAACACAACTGAGCGTCTAACACACACACAGGATTTTTTTTTAAGCTTATAAGTAAGCTATATCATTTATGAATCTCATTCCAAGCTAGTAAAGAGGACATTTCCACATATTTTATCAAGAAAAGGAAGGCATTGAGCTGGGTAAGGAGGAGAATCAGTGGCATAGTTGATAATTGAAGCTGATGAGAAAGAAAAGTAACAAATAAAAGCGGAAGGACAGCTGGAAGTGGGCACAGCTCACCTGCCAAGCCAAGGGGTGTGGGATAAGTCATATAGAAGGATCCCATCCTCCTTGAATAAAAAGCCTCCTGAATATAATGTAATTTCTTAATATTCTATTATTTTTCTCTGCAGAAATCTTCTCCTTGTTAAAATAAGGAAGATTTTGAAAGGCATGGATTTTTTTAACTATAAACCCCAATGTACAATGCCTGGTATCTGATGATCAAGTAGTGTTGGTTGAATTATTTATGTTTTCCAGTATTAATGACTGAAAGTAAAAGCTCGGTGCTTGGCCTCCTTCTCTCTTTCTCTCCCTTCCAATACGCAGTCACTTGCTTAATAGGAAAATCAACAGCTCCAACCTGATTCCTCTGGAGTCTTCCTCTTAACCAGCAAAGATCCCCATATCAGTCTCACCTAATGGGTTGTTTATCAGCTTTCAGAAACCCCTATGCTTTTATAAATTAAAAGTTTAAAATAAGTATTCCCTGTTTCAGTGAATGAGTTGGTAAATGGGGCCATTTTAGCCTTTTAGCAAGCTGCTGACCAATCCCATGGAATCTGCAATGCTGTTGGTTGAGAACCTTATAAACCATCTTTGAATCAAGCAGTAATCAATAAGAAGACCATGCCCAGGTGAGACACAACAGCTCAGCTATACTTACCTTACTCAGTTTTGAGCACAGGACAAAGCCAATATTCTGTAGGTGAGGCCAGGGCCCACCTAAGGCACACGGTAGCTGGTTAGCGAAGCAGGCCTTTGACAAGTGAGGGTCGTATCTCTTAGTCACAAATGCTTCTCCCGAAGGACTCCTTCTAACACTTCTGAGCATTCTTGACCCATCTCCTACATGTCCAGCCATGACTGTGGCCCAGAGGCTCAGCACCACCGGATCTTCCATGCCATGTATGAGTGCCATTCATCAGCAGACAGTCTGGAGCCTGCAAGGATGGACAGTGGTAGAGGCAGGGTAAGAAACTCTCACAAAATAGATGATCAAAGAATTGGACATGCAAGCAACGGGGTAGGTGCTGGAAATATTTTTAAACATATATCTGCGGCAAGATTTCTAGTATACATTGTTTGTTGAATTTTGAAGATGTTACTAGCAACTAGAGACAGTGTAGAACGAAGACAGAAGTGTTGAAGAACAAAGTTTCGTCTAGGCATAGGACTTACTGATAGTTTCTCCAAAACCTGCAAGTCCAAAAATTCATGATACAGTAAATTGAAGTACTTCTATGATAATAATTCACTATACACTATAAATTCCTAGAAGCCAAGGCCAGTCTCTTCTTCACTGACATCTCTCACAATGCTCAGCATGTAGCAGACACTCCATAAATATTTGTTGAAAAGATGAAGGAAAGAGTTACAAAGGAAAGAAACAATGTAAGTGGATGCGTCAGTTTTTTAAATTTTTTCATGTGTTCCATTTTTAAAGTCTTCCTGAATTTATTACACTATTGCTTCTGTTGTTATGTTTTGGTTTTTTGACCCTGAGGCATGTTGCAGCCCCATGGACTGTAGCCCACCAGGCTCCTCTGCCCATGGAATTTTCCAGGCAAGAATACTGGAGTGGCTTGCCATTTCCTACTCCAGGGGATCTTCCAGACTCAGGGATTGAACCCACATCTCCTGCATTGGCAGGTGGATTCTTTACCACTAACACCACCTGAGAAGCCCCTTTTAAAGTCTTTATTGAATTTATTACAATACTACTGCTTCATGTTCTGGTTTTTTGGCCCTGAGACATGTGGGATCTTACTTCCCTAACCAGGGATCAACCCCACACCCCCTGCATTAGAAAGCAGTATTAACCACTGGACCACCAGGGAAGTCCCTCCCATTGCTTTTGTAACAAATCACTGGAAACTCAGGGACTTGAAGCATCACAGCCCTATTACTGTCCTACAGCTGTGAAGGACAGAAGTTCCGAACGGTCTGTCAGGGCTGGACTCCTTCTGGAGGCTCTAAGAAGAGCCACTTCTTTGCTTTTTCCACCTCTAAAGGCTGCCTTCACTTTTGGCACACTGTCTCCATATCACTCCAACCTCCACTTCTGTTGTCAAATCACCTCTTGCTCTGATCTTCCAACCTGCCTCTTGTAAGGACGCTGTGATGGCACCAGGCTCACTTGGATAATCCAAAATAATCTTGCCATCTCAAGATCCTTAACTTAATCATGTCTGCAATGTCCCTTTGCCAGGTGAAATACCATATTCATAGACTGCTTCCCAGGTATGCTAGTGGTAAAGAACGTGCCTGCTAATGCAGGAGACATAAAACGATATGTTCACTGATCCCTGGGTCGGGGAGATCTCCTCCCTGGAGCAAGGAATGGCAACCCACTCCAGTAGTCTTGCCTGGAGAATCCCACAAACCTCTAGAGAAGCTTGATGGGCTACAGTTCATAGTGTCTCAAAGAGTTGGAGCAACTTAGCACACACAAAGATTAGAACATGGACATCACGGGTAACTCAGACAGTAAAGAATCCACATTTTCAATTCCTGAGTCAGGAAGGAAATGGCAACTGACTCCAGTATTTTCCAGCCTGGGAAATCCCATGGACAGAGGGTGCTGGCGGGCTACAGTCCACAGGGTCGCAGAGTCGGATACCACTTAGCCACTAAACAACAACAACAAACCAAAGCTAGAGAGACATTAGATTTTGTTTTCCAGATCCCTATCTATCCTGGCAGCTCAGAGGTTAAAGCGTCTGCCCACAATGTGGGAGACCCGGGTTTGACCCCTGGGTTGGGAAGATTCCCCTGGAGAAGGAAATGGCAACCCACTCCAGTATTCTTGCCTGGAGAATCCCATGGACAGAGGAGCCTGGTGGGCTACAGTCCATGGGGTCACAGAGTCGGACATGACTGAGCGACTTCACTTTCACTTTCTATCTATTCTCAGGAGTAAATCACCAAATTTATCAGTTTAATCTCCTTCCAACTCTGCCAACCACCTCATTCCACGTGCAGCTCTCGTCCTCGGCAGACCTGTGATACCTTTTCGACCAACACCCTCACCTCCAATGGGTCTTGCCAAGTCATCCTCCCTGATTCGAGTAACCCCTTAAAGACACACATCTGTCCCTCCCTAGGAGTTGCATATAACACCAAAGAAATATTTGCTGAAATAGTTGTTGAACATAACTGGTGATAATAAGACACTGATTTGAAAAAAAAAAAATAAATTCTTTGAAACCAGACCCTGCCACTTCTTTATCACTTTGATTATTTTAATTGGATTTCACATGTTTCGTTCTATAAGGAAGCCTGTTACTGGTCTATTAGTTCGTATGTAATTCACATGAGTGGATACTTCGTATTTATAACATTAGATTTCCACGATCCAGATGAATCACAGGAGTCTGTGATCGACTCCTCAGGCAGGTCTGATCACTGCCACCATGTGGCAAATGCTGTCATTTGAATCAGGGAGCCAGACACTGCAGCCTCTCATTCTTCCCATTAAGCCTTTGAAGCATAAGGAGGCTGTGAAATACGTCTCAGACTTTCATTGGTCCAATGATGAGCTGAGACTTAAAACAGCAATTTGTGGGATTTTTATATCACAGCAGGAAAAAATAAGTAAAAATTCTTGTGAGTGTCACCATAGAAATCAGTTTTTTCCTTCTATTTTCCACATTCAACCTTGCAAAACACAGTAATACCTTATTTTCTTGATATTAAAGGGAATATGACAAACTAGAAGGGTATTTTCAAGATATCTCAAGTTTGTGTCTTCAAAAATTATTTTGACAATTTAACCATCTATAAAGTTCTAATTTCGCTGTCACAGAAGTTAGAATAACATGATGTGTCTGTTTCCCTTGGTGCAGCCATGAAAAGCCAGTCACTGCCTTGAGGGCTGGCTCCTGCTATTATTGTTCAGTTGCCCAGTCATGTCTGACTCTTTGTGATCTCATGGACTTCAGCATGTCAGGCTCCTCTCCCAGAGTTTGCTTCACCATCTCCCAGAGTTTGCTCAAATTCATGTCCAGCGAGTCAGTGATGCCATCCATCTCATCCTCTGTTGACCCCTTCTCCTGCCCTCAATCTTTCCCAGCATTGGGATCTTTTCCAGTGAGTCAGCTCTTTGAATCAAGTGGCCAAAATATTGCGGGTTCAGCCTCAGCAACAGTCCTTCTGATGAATATTCAGGATTGATTTCCTTTAGGATTGACTGGTTGGATTTCCTTGCAGTCCAAAGGATTCTCAAGAGTCTTCTCCAGCACCACAGATCAAAAGTGTCAGCGCTTTGGGGCTCAGCCTTTTTTATGGTCCAACTCTCACATCCATACATGACTACTGGAAAAACCACAGCTTTGACTATATGGACCTTTGTTGGCAGAGTGATGTCTCTGCTTTTTAATATACTGTCTAGGTTTGTTGTAGCTTTCCTTCTGAGAGGCAAGCGTCTTTTAATTTCATGCCTGTAACATTGTAAATTCACCAACGTCCAGGATCAGGCCCATCCTTATGACAAAGAAACTCCACTTTGTGCTTGCCTTGGGTTTTCCTAGACACAAGGATGCTGACTCACCTTAACCAGTTCAGTTCAGTTCAGTCACTCAATCGTGTCCAACTCTTTGCGACCTCATGAATCGCAGCACGCCAGGCCTCGCTGTCCATCACCAACTCCCGGAGTTCACTCAGACTCACATCCATCGAGTCAGTGATGCCATCTAGCCATCTCATTCTCTGTTTTCCCCTTCTCCTCCTGCCCCCAATCCCTCCCAGCATCAAAGTCTTTTCCAATGAGTCAACTCTTCTCATGAGGTGGCCAAAGTACTGGAGTTTCAGCTTTAGCATCTTAACAAAGTCACACACAAAAATATGAAATCAGATTTATGCATTTGTTTGAGAAAAGAAATGCAACACATGACTTTAACCTAATTTTTCTTTTCTGTACCTATAACGGGGTTGGGGTTCAGGGCAGGAGGAAAGAAGAGGGGGACACATAGATGCCCCCTAACAGAGAGAAGCAGGGAGCTGGGTTCCAAAGGCATTTTTCCCCCTAGTTCCCGTAGCTTAGCAATCTGTTCATTTATTCCTGAGATAAATTACAAGAATCTCTGATCCTTGAAAACAAAAGAAAGAGCTAAAAATAGTATCAATATTAAACCCAAAAGTCATTAGCGGTGATGTCTTGGTTTACTTTTTTAAGTTTGGAGCACTGATCATCTTTTATCATTGTTTTGCTATTTATCTCTACCACAAAATAATAACTAGATTGTAAGATGTACAATTTATGCTATGTAAAATAAATTGGTATTATCCAAGTTTGTGATTAATTACCATACATGTCCCATGAATGCTGTTTAAAAGTTCAGTTCTTTGTACTGTAAATAATTTACATCTACTAATTCAACTTTCAAATTATGTCATGCTTTTTAAACCTTTATTTACTTTGTCTGCTTGATCTGTCAAAGACTGAGGGACATTTGTTAACTTTGATGACATTGAGTATTTGTCAATTTCTCCTTATACATCCAGTAAATGTTGTATAATATGTTTCAGGTTCATGTACTTGGCTGACATAGGTTTTTGAGAATTACGTCTTCCTTGTAGACTGTATCTTTCATCTAAAATGACATTCTGTCTTACCCAATGCTTTTGCCTTGAAATTTATCTTATCTGAAATTAGTATCATCATTTCCCATTTTCTTGGGTCTTTCTGTTTTCTAATCTTTGCTCACTTTTTTTTTTCCCTGCACCTCTAAGTAATTTCATTTTTGGTGTTTTTTTGTTGTTTGTAGGATATTGTCTGATACTTTGTAGAAACATACTTTAGGACTTTATGTCTGCTTCTGTTTCTCAAAACTGCTGTCTCTACTCTTCTGTCAGCTTGTTTTATGCCTTATGCTCCTTTGTGTTTCATTAATGGTCCAGAGCCCAGGGCTAGAGCACGTGACTAGGCCTAAGCCAATCAGAGACTTCTTGTGATCTGAGCAGGTCCAATCAGCCAGCTTCCAGCGTTTGCACAGTTCTTGGAAACAGAATCTCTTTCATGCTGAACTTAAGTTTGTCAAGATGTGAGATTATAGTCACTGTGACCATCTTGCTGGAGTGAGAACGGAGCCAACACCAAAGAAAAATAGTTGAAAGGTAGAAAGAAATGAGTGCCAGAGGTTTTGTTCAAACACCCAAATTCAGTTATACTTGAGGAAAACTCTACCTCTAGTTTCTTCCTTCAACAGAATTTTCCTGCAAAGACAGAAATGTTTCACGATTTATAGTGTCCACGATGGTGGCCACTAACCTCATCGTGACTGTTCCACACCAGGAACTGAGATCCTGCAGGCCGCAAGACCAAAAGGAACAAAGAAGAAGAAGCATCTTGACTACCTTCACAGAATTAGCAGTAATGCCAAACTAGTGGCCAGGTGTCCTAGAGTCTATTATTGTGGCCTGAATATGTGAGCTGGGAGAGAAAGTGAAAATGTTAGTCACTCAGTGGGGTCCGACTCTTTGTGACCCCATGGACTACATGTAGCCCACCAGGGTCCTCTGTCCATGGATTCTCCAGGAAAGAATGCTGGAGTGGGTGGCCACCCCTTCTCCAGAGGATCATCACAGCCCAGGGATTGAACTCTGGTCTCCTGCACTGCAGATTCTTTATCCATCTGGGTCACCAAGAACTTTGCGAGCTGACATATGCAGTCAGTAATTAACAAGGCAGCACTGAGGAACTAAAAATTAAGATTCTGTATTTGATCTGTGGACTTCTGACTTTTCTCTTCTGTTTCTTCCTTGCTTCTGGCCACTGGCATCAATCTAAACAACAGTTTTTGGAAGGAAATTATCTCTAATTATGACAAATATAAACAAATTGGTCTAATTATGTTTTCACCTATAAAGCTGACGTGCCTTTAAGATATGGTTAGGAATCCTATTTATAAAACTTCAAATGATTCTGATTCCTATTTTAGATCAAATATTTCTTCTGACATTTAAAATTATAGGATGGAAAATATGATTCTTGAAAAGAAGAGCTCTGGAATAGCCCCTCTAAGCTACTTAGAAGTATCTGAAGTAAAGAACTGCTAAAACGTGCATACAGATGGACCTAGTATCAGAACCACAACATGGTTCATTTTCCTTTTTATACAGACACTGTCCATTATTTTTTGCCTTTGCCTTTCTCTTGTTTGGGTCTATTTAGAGATTTTTTAAAAAATATTTATAATAATATTGTGGTATTGTGGTATATTTAGATTATAATTCTTGGTAAAATGCCATCCCTCAATTATGTCTGAAACACAGCTATCAACTCAGGGAATTTCGGGAAATTTCTGAAGCCCAAAATATTCACTTACAACTTCTCAATTATTATGCTGTTACTGCCTTCCCTCTCTTTCTCTCTCTGCTCAGTTGTGCCCGACTCTCTGTGACCCTTTGGATTACAGTCCACCAGGCCCCTCTGTCCATGGGATTCTCCAGGCAAGAATACTGGAGTGGGTTGCCATGCCCTCCTCCAGAGGATCTTCCCAACCCAGGGATTGAACTGGTGTCTTCTGTGTCTCCTGCACTGTAGGCAGATTCTTTACCACAATATGTTCTGAACATGTTCTTCAAGCCAGAAAATTTAGGTAGCCACAAACACTGAAACAAGCTAAAATATAGCTGAGTCTTTTTTTTTTTTTTTTTAACGTGGCATTTCTGATTTAAGTTTCTGCAGACCCAAGTAAAGTGGTGGAGATTTTCACATGTTGATTATAATTGGGGGAAAAAATTGAACATCAGAGCCAAACCAGTTAGATTTAGGGCTCACGCTCTGACAGCCAGAGAGCAGAGAAGCATGAGAAGCCCTAGAGACTGGATATTGAAAAGACTATTCTCCCCTACAAGTTGGGCAAAAAAAACACACCCAGGGCTTAACATCATTCAACTCTCAAGTCAGCTATTTTCTACAACAAAAACTTTCATAGAAAAGTTTCACCTTTTATCATCAGCATCCTAGCTGTGGGGCAGATCTAACCTTGTTTTCCTACACAGCTGACTGTGGCTCTAAGCTCTGCTGGAGACAGAGGTGGCAGCTCATTCCAGTATTCTTGCCTGAAGAATCCCATGGACAGAGGAGCCTAGCAGGCTATAATCCATAGGCTGCAAAGAGTTGGACATGGCTGAAGTGACTTAGCACGCAAGCACACTAAGCTCTGCATTTCAAGGAGAAATGAATTCCAGGGCATCTTCCTGTAGGCTCACTGTTCTCAGCCTTGCATGACCTCCCAGGCTGTGCTGCTCTGATATCCTTCCAGACAGCAAGCAGGGACAGAGAAGGAACCAAAGGCGTGACTAAGCTCACAAAACACACCCCAAGCACCACTGAGCCAAAGACAGAATTCCAGTTCCCATCAAAGGCTGCTCAAGCCCCCCGGATCTGAGCAGCCAACACCAGACAGCCCTGCAGGGTGGTCCAAGCATCTCTCTCTCTGAAATCTGCACGTTTTGCTCCTGGCAGGAATTTACAGAAAAACCCTCACAGGCACTGGGAGAAGGAAAACAAAGTCAGAAAACGCTGGCTCTGTTTGAAAAACTGAGCCCAAACTAAGATTATAACTATAAGCTGTGACTAAGAGTGCATCTAAGAGTAAGTAACATGAAGTTGAAGGTGGAATTCAGGGTCACATCTGTAAGTGACACCTCAGTTTTTAAAATTATGAGCATGGGAAAAAATGCTCCTGGGATCATTTGTGACCCAGAGAAAAAAGCTTGAGGAGAAACGGGCCTACGGCCATACCGCCCTGAACACGCCGGATCTCGTCTGACCCCAGAAGTTAAGCAGGGTAGGCCCTGGTTAGTATTTGGATGGAAGGAGAAATGATGTCAGAGATTAATTTATCAGCAGCGATAGCATTTTGTAAATAAACAAAATTTTATATTAAGATGATAACATGTGCTTGCGTGCTAAGTCGCTTCTGTCATGTCCACTCTTTACGACTCTGTAGACTGTAGCCCGCCAGGCACCTCTGTCCGTGGGGATTCTCCAGGCAAGAATACTGGAGTGGGTTGCCATGCCCTCCTCCAAGGGATCTTCCCAACCCAGGGATCGAACCTGTGTCTCCTGCACTGCGGGTGGATTCTTTACCGCTGAGCCACCAGGGAAGCCCCAAGGTGATAATATAGGTGGTTTTATTGTATTAATACGATTTTTCTTATCAAAAAGTAAGAAATAAAACACTTCCGGATAAAGCAATCTTATATATACATGAACGTATGTAATGCAACAGTTCCAATATGCCTAAACTTCTGCTACTATGTTTTAATTAGATGGCACCAGATGTGCACTGCTGCTGCTGCTGCTAAGTTGCTTCAGTCGTGTCCAGCTCTGTGCGACCCCATAGACGGCAGCCCACCAGGCTTCCCTGTCCCTGGGATTCTCCAGGCAAGAACACTGGAGTGGGTTGCCATTTCCTTCTCCAATGCATGAAAGTGAAAAGTGAAAGTGAAGTCACCCAGTCATGTCTGACTCTTCACGGCTCCATAGACTGCAGCCCATCAGGCCCCTCTATCCATAGGGTTTTCCAGGCAAGAGTACTGGAGTGGGGTGCCATCGCCTTCTCTGAGATGTGCAATAACATGGTGCGAATGGCAGGTACCGAAGTGTATTAACTGTGGCAATTGCATAAACTTCACTGCTAGGCTTTCAGTCCCCTAGTCACTACGTAACTAGCAGGCACACACCAAGACCAATATCTGACTTCCAACACAGTCTATCAGTGAGGGTCACTGTGCATTTGTTATTCAGGTCACACAGAAGCAAAAAAGTGTGTACCAAAATGGACAGTGAAATGTGCAAATGTTAAAGTGCAGCAAAGAAATAAGAAGGAATAAGGCTAGAAGTTAATTTCCAAGCAAATGCAGGGTTAAAGAAGAAAGAGTCGATCATAGGAACATGGATGTGGCCTTGGTTCCTGAGACTCCAGACATGCAGCCAGAAGATTAAGGAAGATGAACTTAGTCACATGAGTAAGGACACAGTTGAGACACAAAACAGGGAAGCAAAGTGATGTAGGCAGAAAACAATGGCAATTGAAAGAACTCTGAGAGCTATTCCTCATTAAAACACAAAGGATAAAATGTTGAGAGCTGATTCAAATTTTAAAAGGAGTATAAAAATTCTTTAAGGCGGAGAAAAGATCCAAAGAAGGCAAGCCGTACAAACTATCCTTGACATAACTTTTACAAAGAAATAAAATATTTTCATTCTCAATCTTTCTAACATTTGAAATTGCTGGGTACTAAATATACATGTAGGCTTCCCTGGTGGCTCAGAGGTTAAAGCGTCTGCCTCCAGTGCAGGAGACCCGGGTTCGATCCCTGGGTTGGGAAGATCCTCTGGAGAAGGAAATGGCAATCCACTCCAGTCTTCTTGCCTGGAGAATCCCATGGACTGAGAAGCCTAGTAGGTTACAGTCCACGGGGTTGCAAAGAGTCGGACACAACTCAGCGACTTCACCTTCACCTCAAATATACATGTATCAGTTTTACAATTTTTTTCATTTCCCTATAGTCCCAGGGAAACCACAGGACTTCCCTGGTGGCCCAGATGATAAAGAATCTGCCTACATTGCAGGAGACCCAGGTTCGACCCCTGGGTTAGGAAGATCCCCTGGAGGAGGGCATGGCACCCCACTCCATATCCTTGCCTGGAGAATCCCATGGACAGAGGAGCCTGGCGGTCTACAGTCCACGGGGTCCCA
This sequence comes from Aepyceros melampus, assembly GCA_006408695.1. NCBI lineage: Eukaryota > Metazoa > Chordata > Mammalia > Artiodactyla > Bovidae > Aepyceros > Aepyceros melampus. The sequence continues at coordinate 422,431 of SJXQ01010954.1, read as the reverse complement.
AAGAGTCGGACATGATTGAGCAACCAAACGACAACAACAATATCTTCATAACTGACCGAAAGGGAGCGTTTGATGTTCGGACAAACAAATTTGAGAGTTCACAGAAGAATTATACCTTTGCCCCTTGATTATTAAGATCACATTGCAAGGTGTCGGTCTGCAAGATCGTACCTATGGTCCTGCACAAAGCAAGAACTGTCTGTTGCTGCTGCTGCTGCTGCTGCTAAGTCGCTTCAGTCGTGTCCCACTCTGTGCGACCCCATAGACGGCTACCCTATTTTAAATGGGAAAGTAAATTGCTCTTTTTGCCCAAGGCATTGATCTGTATGCTCTTGATGAAAATTTGAAAGCAACATCACCTTCTGCCTACCTTGCATTGCCACATGTTCTCCTCAAAAAGAAAAAGGTAAATGGTCAGCAGCATCATCCTTCCTCCAGATCAACAAATACACTGTTAGAGTGAAAACTCAATGCCGTTTTCAGGGATCATCATCCTTCAGTTCAGTTGCTCAGTCGGGTCTGAATCTTTGAGACCCCATGAATTGCAGCATGCCAGGCCTCCCTGTCCATCAACAACTCCCAGAGTTCACTCAGACTCATGTCCATTGAGTTGGTGATGCCATCCAGCCATCTCATCCTCGGTCGTCCCCTTCTCCTCCTGCCCCCAATCCCTCCCAGCATCAGAGTCTTTTCCAGTGAGTCAACTCTTCGCATGAGGTGGACGAAGTATTGGAGTTTCAGCTCCAGCATCAGTCCTTCCAAAGAACACCCAGGACTGATCTACTTTAGAATGGACTGGTTGGATCTCCTTGCAGTCCAAGGGACTCTCAAGAGTCTTCTCCAACACCACAGTTCAAAAGCATCAATTCTTCGGTGCTCAGCTTTCTTCACAGTCCAACTCTCACATCCATACATGACTACTGGAAAAATCATAGCCTTGACTAGACAGACCTTTGTCAGCAAAGTAATGTCTCTGCTTTTGAATATGCTATCTAGGTTGGTCATAACTTTCCTTCCAAGGAGTAAGCATCTTTTTAGTCCTTCCAAAGAACACCCAGGACTGATCTACTTTAGAATGGACTGGTTGGATCTCCTTGCAGTCCAAGGGACTCTCAAGAGTCTTCTCCAACACCACAGTTCAAAAGCATCAATTCTTCGGTGCTCAGCTTTCTTCACAGTCCAACTCTCACATCCATACATGACTACTGGAAAAATCATAGCCTTGACTAGACAGACCTTTGTCAGCAAAGTAATGTCTCTGCTTTTGAATATGCTATCTAGGTTGGTCATAACTTTCCTTCCAAGGAGTAAGCATCTTTTAATTCCAAGGCAGAACTCACCATCTGCAGTGATTTTGGAGCCCCAAAGAATAAAGTCTGACACTGTTTCCACTGTTTCCCTATCTATTTCCCATGAAGTGATGGGACCAGATGCCATGATCTTCGTTTTCTAAATGTTGAGTTTTAAGCCAACTTTTTCACTCTCCTCTTTCACTCTCTTGAAGAGGCTCTTTAGGTCTTCTTCACTTTCCACCATAAGGGTGGTGTCATCTGCATATCTGAGGTTACTGATTTTTCTCCCGGCAATCTTGATTCCAGCTTGAGCTTCATCCAGTCTGGCATTTCGCCTAATGTATTCTGCATATAAATTAAATAAGCAGGATGACAATAGACAGCCTTGACACACCCCTTTCCCAATTTGTAACCAGTGTCCAGTTCTTTTCTTTTTTTCAGTTTATTCTTTTTTTAATATAAATTTATTTAATTGGAGGCTAATTACTTTACAATATTGTATTGATTTTGCCATATATCAACATGAATCTGCCACAGGTGTACACATGTTCCCCATCCTGAGCCCCCCTCCCACCTCCCTCCCCGTACCATTCCTCTGAGTCATCCCAGTGCACCAGCCCCAAGCATCCTATATCATGCATCGAACCTGGACTGGCGTTTCATTTCACATATGATATTATACATGTTTCAATGCCATTCTCCAAAATCATCCCACCCTCGCCCTCTCCCAAAGAGTCCATAAGACTGTTCTGTACATCTGTGTCTCTTTTGCTGTCTCACATACAGGGTTATTGTTACCATCTTTCTAAATTCCATATATATGCATTAGTATACTGTATTGATGTTTTTCTTTCTGGGTTACTTCACTCTGTATAGTCAGCTCCAGTTTCATCCACCTCATTAGAACTGATTCTAATGTATTCTTTTTAATGGCTGAGTAATACTCCATTGTGTATATGTACCACAGCTTTCTTAGCCATTCATCTGCTGATGGGCATCTAGGTGGCTTCCATGTCCTGGCTATTATAAACAGTGCCGTGATGAACATTGGGGTACATGTGTCTCTCAATTCTGGTTTCCTTGGTGTGTATGCCCAGCAGTGGGATTGCTGGGTCATATGGCAGTTCTATTTCCAGTTTTTTAAGGAATTTCCACACTGTTCTCCATAGTGGCTGTACTAGTTTGCATTCCCACCAGCAGTGTAAGAGGGTTCCCTTTTCTCCACACCCTCTCCACCATTTATTGCTTGTAGACTTTGGATAGCAGTTTGATTCCTCCAGTTCCATTCTTCTTTCTCAAGATGGCTTTGGCTATTCGAGGTTTTTTGTGTTTCCATACAAATTGTGAAATTATTTGTTCTAGCTCTGTGAAAAACACCGTTAGTAGCTTGATAGGGATTGCATTGAATCTATAGATTGCTTTGGGTAGTATACTCATTTTCACTATATTGATTCTTCAGGTCCATGAACATGGTATATTTCTCCATCTATTAGTGTCCTCTTTGATTTCTTTCACTGTGGTGTTTTATAATTTTCTATATATAGGTCTTTTGTTTCTTTAGGTAGATATATTCCTAAGTATTTTATTCCTTTCCTTGCAATGGTGAATGGAATTGTTTCCTTAATTTCTCTATTTTCTCATTATTAGTGTATAGGAATGCAAGGGATTTCTATGTGTTGATTTTATATCCTGCCACTTTACTATATTCATTGATTAGCTCTAGTAGTTTTCTGGTGGAGTCTTTAGGGTTTTCTATGTAGAGGATCATGTCATCTGCAAACAGTGAGAGTTTTATTTCTTCTTTTCCAATTTAGATTCCTTTTATTTCTTCTTCTGCTCTGATTGCTGTGGCCAAAACTTCCAAAACTATCTTGAATAGCAGTGGTGAGAGTGGGCACCCTTGTCTTGTTCCTGACTTTAGGGTAAATGAGTTCAATTTTTCACCACTGAGGATAATGTTCACTGTGGGTTTGTCATATATAACTTTTATTATGTTGAGGTATGTTCCTTCTATTCCTGCTTTCTGGAGGGTTTTTATCATAAATGGATGTTGAATCTTGTCAAAGGCTTTCTCTGCATCTATTGAGATAATCATATGGCTTTTATTTTTCAATTTGTTAATGTGGTGTATTACATTGATTTGCGGATACTGAAGAATCCTTGCATCCCTGGGATAAAGCCCACTTGGTCATGATGTATGATCTTTTTAATCTGTTGTTGAATTCTGATTGCTAGAATTTTGTTAAGGATTTTTGCCTCGATGTTCATCAGTGATATTGGCCTGTAGTTTTCTTTTTTTGTGGCATCTTTGTCAGGTTTTGGTATTAGGGTGATAGTGGCCTCATAGAATGAGTTTGGAAGTTTACCTTCCTCTGCAATTTTCTGGAAGAGTTTGAGTAGGATAGATGTTAGCGCTTCTCTAAATTTTTGGTAGAATTCAGCTGTGAAGCCGTCCGGACCTGGGCTTTTGTTTGCTGGAAGATTTCTGATTACACAGTTTCAATTTCCGTGCTTGTGATGGGTCTGTTAAGATTTTCTATTTCTTCCTGGTTCAGTTTTGGAAAGTTGTACTTTTTAAGAATTTGTCCATTTCTTCCAAGTTGTCCATTTTATTGGCATATAATTGCTGATAGTAGTCTCTTATGATCCTTTGTATTTCTGTGTTGTCTGTTGTGTTCTCTCCATTTTCATTTCTAATTTTATTGATTTGATATTTCTTCCTTCATTTCTTGATGAGTCTGGCTAATGGTTTGTCAATTTTGTTTATCCTCTCAAAGAACCATCTTTTGGCTTTGTTGATTTTTGCTATGGTCTCTTTTGTTTCTTTTGCATTTATTTCTGCCCTAATTTTTAAGATTTCTTTCCTTCTGCTAACCCGGGGGTTCTTCATTTCTTCCTTTTCTAGTTGCTTTAGGTGTAGAGTTGCTGCTGCTGCTGCTGCTAAGTCACTTCAGTCGTGTAGGTTATTTATTTGACTTTTTCCTTGTTTCTTGATGTATGCCTGTATTGCTATGAACCTTCCCCTTAACACTGCTTTTACAGTGTCCCACAGGTTTGGGGTTGTTGTGGTTTCATTTTCACTCATTTCTATGCATATTTTTATTTATTTCTTTTTTTATTTCTTCTATGATTTGTTGGTTATTCAGCAGCATGTTGTTCAGCCTCCATATGTTGGAACTTTTAATAGTTTTTCTCCTGTAATTGAGATCTAATCTTACTGCATTGTGGTCAGAAAAGATGCTTGGAATGATTTTAATTTTTTTGAATTTACCAAGGCTTGATTTATGGCCCAGGAGTGATCTATCCTGGAGAATGTTCTGTGTGCACTTGAGAAAAAGATGAAATTCATTGTTTGGGGGTGAAATGTCCTATAGATATCAATTAGGTCTAACTGGTCTATTGTATCATTTCCATGTCCAGTTCTAACTGTTACTTCTTGGCCTGCAACACAGGTTTCTCAGGAGGCAGGTCAGGTGATCTGGTAATCCCGTCTCTTTAAGAATTTTCCACAGTCTGTTGTGATCCACACAGTCAAAGGCTTTGGCATAGTAAATAATGCAGAAGTAGGTGTTTTTCTGGAACTCTCTTGCTTTTTCAATGATCCAACGGATGTTGGCCATTTGATCTCAGGTTCCTCTGCCTTTTCTAAATCTTGTTTTAACATCTGGAAGTTCTCAGTTCATGTACTGTTGAAGCCTGGCTTGGAGAATTTTGAGCATTACTTTACTAGCACGTGAGATGAGTGGAACTGTGTGGTAGTTTGAGCATTCTTTGGCATTGCCTTTCTTTGGAATTGGAATGAAAACTGACCTTTTCCAGTCCTGTGGTTCTTGTTTGTGGGGACAGGTAAGGGAGGCATTTTATTTGGTTTAAATAAAAATGCTACACATATACATGTGCAAACTCTAGGTAACGAATGATGTAAATGCAAACACAATCCATGTTGCAATTTAAAAGCTAGACTATCACAATATCCTTGAAGCTACCTGTGTGTTCTTACTTGATCCTCTTTCCTTTCTTTCCTTCAGGCCTCTGCCAAAGAGGGTGTGTGTTTGCATTTGCTAAGAGCTGAGTGATGACTTGGGGCCACCTTTGTCTCCTCAGTGTCCTACTGGGTGAGACTCTGTGTTATACAGACAAGGCTTATGCTCCACATGTCAGGACTGATGTAAGAGTTCGCCCTCAGGAACACTTCCCTGTCCATTCTCCTCATTCAGAGCTCATGCATCCTTACAAATATTCCAGAGCCTTATAAAATATCTTCATGAATGCAAGATTTATTTGCCATGTAGCAAGAGGGTTCTTCATAGTAGCTAGAGCCCAAACTGTTATGAGTGGAAGTCTGTGGTTTCATAATTCTAGCCTCTGGTCTTGCAATGGAATCTCCCTACCTGCTATATTCTAAGGAAGGATTACAACAAATCTTATTTCAAATGCTACTACCCCTTAAGAGCATTATTATCTATGACAGTTTCTAATAGTTGGTAGTAGTTACCAGAAATTCTGTCTTGAAGGAGTTTGGATTGTTTTTTCTAAGCTCCTCAGGAATGCATGTTCAATTTCTACTGTGAGTAGGCATGCAATGAGTGACAGCCCACCAAGAATTTAGCCTTGACAGCCTCAGTTCCGACCTCTGCATTTTTCAGATAAATGTATGTTGGTTGGTATTTCAGTCTTCAAGGATTAGTTTTTGATTACCTAAATCTACCTTCAGAGCCCAAGTTACTAATGAGATTGTAAGAATTTAAAAACCAAACGTCTTCCTTCCCTGTGCTGTGCTTAGTTGCTGCTCAGTTATGCCTGACTCTTTGTGACCCCATGGACTGTAGCCTGCCAGGCTCCTCTGTCCATGGGGATTCTCCAGGCAAGAATACTGCACTGAGTTGCTGTGCCCTCCTCTAGAGGATCCCAACCCAGGGATTGAACCTAGGTTTTCCACATTGCAGGTGGATTCTTTACCATCTGAGCCACCAGGGAAGCCCAAGAATATTGAAATGTACTAAGGTGGGTAGGCTATCCCTTCTCTGGGTGATCTTACCAACCCAGGAATTGAAGCGGGGTCTCCTGCATTGCAGATGGAGTCTTTACTAGCTGAGCTACCAGGGAAGTCCCTTCTCTCCCTACCCCATTTCTTATCTCATCCTTCACTCACTCAAGCGCTGCTGTAACTCATGCACTGCTTACAAAGCAGGCTTCTCAAACTCAAGAGCCTTGCATTCCCTTGATTTTTAAAATCTTAGTAAAAATTATGCAGTGAAGAAACACTTTTTATTTGAACTTGTGCCTCATCTCAGGTCCTATTCTCATTATTCTTAATGACTAACTCTAATTCCTAGCTATAATCATCACTTGGTATCTGTTATCCATTGCTGTAGAACAAATCCTCTAAAATCTAACAGTTTGGAAAAGCCATAGACATTTATTTTCTCATCTCGATTATATTAGTCAGAAATCTGGGGATGAGCAGTTGAGGGACTCCAGATATCATGTGGGGTTACTGTCACAGTGTCAGCTGGGGCTGTGGTCATCTGAAGACTTGACTGGCCAGAGGACCCACCTCCTAACTGGCCCACTCACATGGCTGGTGAGTCAGTGCTGAGTGCTGCTGGGAACCTCGGTTTCTCAGAACGTGGTCCTCTCTGTAACAGGACTGCTTGAGTATCCTCACAACATGGCAGCTGGCTTCCCCCAGGTTGAGTGGTCCAAGAGAGAAGAAGGTGGAAGCCTCCACATCTCCAATGACCTACCTCAAAAACCACATGCTGTCCTTTCCACTATATCACTATTGCTATCACAGGTCCTCTCTTTTCAGGGTGGGAGGAAATTACACATGGGGTTCAACACTTGGTGATGGAGATCACTGGAGGTCTCCCTTAGGCTGCCTACCAAGCCTGGCAAATATTCTTCCTATGAAAGGGATTTAAAACCAAAGAGCCACAAAACCTGAAGCTTGCTCATTTGTAAACTACTCCAGTATGCTGCATAAAGAGCAGAAAGAAAGCGGTTACATTTTCTGTGCAAAAGATGATGACTTTACATTTTTGCAAAAAACCTCATAGCTTTGGGGCTTATCTTATCACCTATATCTTTCTGAGATTCCAGAAATGAAATTACATTTAATGACTAAAGACTGAGGAGCAGCCAAGTTGACAGAAACAATAGGATCATGGCAAAAAGTTGTTATTGGAAGGTTCCAAAGTAAGTCTCTTGAGAGTTTTGGGGGGTTAGTTATTTTTCCACAGAATAATAAGTTCCATTCAATGAAAAAAAAAAAAGTCTTGCCCTTCTACTTCTGACAGTAACCGTAACTGTGGAATCATGGCTGACTCCATTTCTTTGTCTTGTTTTGCTTTCAGGAATTTTGATAGGCTAGCACCTGCAGGGCTTTTGGAATTTCCTTGCCATCTTCTAAGGAGGTGGGAAGTCCTAAACCTAATTATAAAACAATGTTAGCCTTGTCACTGCTCGGTTAGCAAGCCAGAAATCTGCCAAAGTTCAACAAAGCAGTGGTTATAAAATATTTACATAAAACTTCAATTGCCAAAGCCATAAAGAAGCAGTGGATCTTTCCACAAAGCACATCAACATTACTAATATCTTCTGGGCCCCTCCTCCTCCTCCTGAATAATCAAAATCAAGAAATGTGTACGAAGCTACCACCAGAATGTGCCAGACAATTTTCTAGAATTCCAGGAGATAATAAGAAAGTTAAGACTTGCCTGCCCTTCAGGAGCCAACACATCACAGCTCAGTGTGGGAAACTCCTTTGACCTCATGATGTGTTTTCAGATGTCCCCTCCCTTATAAACTTGTAAGAAGACATAAAATCTGGTGATATTAGGAATTCAAGGACACCTCTGCCTTACTCTTGTATTCTATGTACCCACCCCTCCCCGCACCATGCACTTTTCCTGGGAATAGCACACCTGGAGAGGGCTGGCTCTAGGAATATTTTTCCCTCCAAATTTCAGATGTTTGGAATCTGATTTTGTTTAAATCTTCCCCAAATCTGCTCAACATCTATTGTGAGCCTGTTTGGGCATTACTTTCAGATTTTAGACTTTTCATCTTGCCAGTGTTGTGGTTTTATGATATAATAGCATCCAGAAGCAAGTCTCAGCCTCTGGTGATTTACACAGGAAGGTAAGTCCAGGGCTCCCCCACAGTCTTGTCTGCAAGGAACACTGTCCAAGTGACAGAGAATAACAACCTTCCAGGGAAAGGAGAGTATGAGTGGCAGGAACAATGTCTTTCCAAATAGACTGTTTAGGTGGCTCAGTGGTAAAGAATCTGCCTGCCAATGCAGGAGACGCAGGAGACACAGGTTCAATCCCTGGGTTGGGAAGACCCTTTGGAGGATGAAAAATCAAATAAACTCTTCTGGTACATACATCCTAGGAACTTTCTTCTTTTCTTGAGGAAGGAAAACAATCCTACCCCATCCAAACTAAAGACTCACTCAAATGCTTAATCCTGTTTATATGCATTTACTTCCTTCCATTTATCTAGCTCTCAGAATTCTTTGAAAAGAAAAATGCACAATGCAAAAGCAGCTAAGTTTATGGAACAGAGCTCTGCGTCTTTTCCATCTTGAAATATCTAAATTTCTTTAAAAACAACATCTTCCTTCTTTGAAATATAATTGACATATACCTTTATATTCGTTTCAGGTGTATAATGTGAGTCAGTATTTGTATGTATTTTGAAATCATCACCCCAGTAAGTCTAGTTAACACTCATCACCAACATAATTACAACACTTCTTTTCTCGAGAACTTTTTTGGGGGGCTCCAGAATTTCCCTGGTGGCTCTGATGGTAAAGTATCTGCCCGCAATGCAGGAGACCAGGGTTCAATCACTGGGTCAGGAAGATCCCCTGGAGAAGAAACTGGCGACCCACTCCAGTATTCTTGCTTAGAAAATTCCATGGATGGAGAAGCCCAGTAGGCTACAGTCCATGGGGTCACAAAGAGTCTAACATGACTGAGTGACTTTACTCTCTCTCTCAAGAACTTTTAAGATCTACATTCTTCAGTTCAGTTCAGTTCAGTTCAGTCGCGCAGTCGTGTCCGACTCTTTGCGACCCCATGAATCGCAGCACGCCAGGCCTCCCTGTCCATCACCAACTCCCGGAGTTCACTCAAACTCACGTCCATCAAGTCAGTGATGCCATCCAGCCATCTCATCCTTGGTCGTCCCTTTCTCCTCCTGCCCCCAATCCCTCCCAGCATCAGGGTCTTTTCCAATGAGTCAACTCTTCACATGAGGTGGCCAAAGTACTGGAGCTTCAGTTTTAGCATCATTCCTTCCAAAGAAATCCCAGGGTTGATCTCCCTCAGAATGGACTGGTTGGATCTCCTTGCAGTCCAAGGGACTCTCAAGAGTCCTCTCCAACACCGCAGTTCAAAAGCATCAATTCTTCAGCGCTCAGCCTTCTTCACAGTCCAACTCTCACATCCATACATGACCACAGGAAAAACCATAGCCTTGACTAGACGGACCTTAGTCGGCAAAGTAATGTCTCTGCTTTTGAATATACTATCTAGGTTGGTCATAACTTTTCTTCCAAGGAGTAAGCGCCTTTTAATTTCATGGCTGCAGTCACCATCTGCAGTGATTTTGGAGCCCAAAAAAACACAGTCTGACACTGTTTCTACTGTTTCCCCATCTATTTCCCATGAAGTGATGGGGCCAGATGCCATGATCTTCGTTTTCTGAATGTTGAGCTTTAAGCCAACTTTTCCACTCTCCTCTTTCACTTTCAACAAGAGGCTTTTTAGCTCCTCCTCACTTTCTGCCATAAGGGTGGTGTCATCTGCATATCTGAGATTATTGATATTTCTCCCAGCAATCTTGATTCCAGCTTGTGTTTCTTCCAGTCCAGCTCCTTTTAATTTCATGGCTGCAGTCACCATCTGCAGTGATTTTGGAGCCCAAAAAACAAAGTCTGACACTGTTTCTACTGTAGCGACTTTTAAATATGCAGTATAAGATTACTAACTATAGCTGTCATTAAATCCCGATTTATTTATTTTATAACTGGAAACTTGTGCCTTTTTATTCCCTTCACCCGTTTTGTTTACCCCAACTCTCCACCTCTGGGAACCACTGAATCTGTTCTCTACATTTATCATCTTAAGTTGTTTTTTGTGTTTTTTTTTTTTTTTAAGATTCTACATATAAGTGAGATCATATGGTATTTGCCAAATATACCTTGCTGCATTGCAGACTAGCAATCCTCAAACCTTCTATTTAAAACTAATTTTAAAGTACTTATCATCATAGTTGTTAAGTCACTCAGTCATGTCTGACTCTTTGTGGCCCCATGGACTGCAGCAAGACAGGCTTCCCTGTCCATCACCATCTCCTGGAGCTTGCTGAAACTCATGTCCATCGAGTCGATGATGCCATCCAACCATCTCATCTTCAGACGCTTCCATCTTGCCTTCAATCTTTCCCAGTACTACAAAGGGTCACAAAGATTCATATGAAATTATCAGCATCCCTGTGTCCCTCCTGTGTCCCTCCTCCCTAACAAGGAACACATGTTTCAGACATCATCCTTTCACCTGTTTGTCCCCAGGATCAAACATGGTAACAACTGTCCCCCGAAGCCCAAAGGCAAGTTCCTCCTGGAGAGTGCTTCCCTTTTGAAATTGGACTAAGTACTAAAACCTAAAATTTTAAAGGGGGAAACATGTCTCCTAACAAATACGGCAATTATCAAAACATGGAGAGTAAGGTACTTCTTGAATGATTAAAACTGTGTCTAGCCCTGTAGAACTGCCCTGTGAGTGTGTCGGATGCTTTCTGCTTGTTCCTTCAGTTCTACCCTGCGCTCCTTTGAAACTCCCACCAATGTCAAGTGCCAGGGAAGCTGCTCTCCATGGACCACTCCGTCACTAGGGCTCTTCAGCCCTCTGGCTTCAGTTTGACTCCTGCCAATCAGGGGGAATTGACAGAAGGAGAGAAAGGTCAGGATTCATATTCTCCCCCCCCCCTCTCTCTCTCTCTCTCCATCCACCTCCTCTGCACTGGCAGAGATCTTCTACCAAAGGTCATGGCTCCTGGTGGGTATCCCCTACTCCAGCTGCCACATTCTCCCTGGGTTCTGGGGACCTCCCCTTCCCCTAACCCTCCATCCTCTTGCTGAGTCTAGGATGCTTCACCACCCCTTCTGGAATTTCTGCATCTACTGGCATTTCTGCAAATAACCCGTTCATGAGACTCTCACCCTTGACCCTTTCAAGGGCACCATCTGTTTCCGGCAATGACCATGACCAGCACTGGGCCTCAGTGACTTTTTTAGCCTTCATATCAATACATCAAGCAGCCCACTCTCTTCCAAAGGAGAGTAAGTTAGAAAAGAATAAGCCAACCGCAGGGTGCACAACTTTACATAACTCAAGGAATAACGAAGGCATTGCTGCAAAGAAAATTAAAGAAAGCTGTTTCACTGTGTACATTACTAATCGAGGCAGTAGGAAAGGAATGTTAAGAAAAGTAGGAATGTTTGCCATGTTCTGGGTCCGTGATAACCATGGATTGTTGCCTGTTGAAGGCACGTGAGTAATTCACAACAGATTTGAACGTGCACAGGCAACAATTCTTCCATTTTTAATGAAACATAGGAACCTGGCAAGCAGTGGAAATTAGAAACATATGTATTCAATTACTTTATTAGGTCTTTTTAAATGAGAAATATTTTCTATAATCAAATGTACATTCTTTTTTTAACATTGGGTGGGGGGTTTAGGAGAGAATGGATAAACGTATATGTATGGCTGAGTCCCTTTGCTGTTCACCAGAAACTACCATAACTTTGTCAACTGGCTACATCCCAATAACAAAAAAGTTAAACTTTGGGAAACAATAAAATAGTAAAATTAAATGAAAAAAAAAGAAATCATAACTCATGAATAAAACTGGTCAGAGACATAATAGTTGAATTTTTACTGGATATTTGACCCCTTTTGTCCCCCAAATAGTTTTAAACTAGCTTTTTAAAATAACCAACTCATTTCCTGGATGTAAGGAAGAGTAAGGGATTCTCAGAATTGAAAAGCAGCTGCCATTCTCTTTCAAAGAAAAACACACATACTTAGAAACACAGGATTGAATTAAGCATCATTTAGCCTTTGATTCTTTGTACATCATCATTACCATCATTGGTACATGCTTGTCCTTTTACTTCTAAAATTTTATTTTAAAAATAATAAAATGAATACCTACAGACCCACTATCCTAACCAAGGACTAGAATATGATGGATGAGTTACAAAATCCAAACCAGCTGGGCTTCTGGAGTCCCCTGTCCAGGGCCAGTCAGGGCAGGATGTCTCCTTAATCATTGACCATGGTCAACCGGGCCAACCTCCTGCATATCCAGCTATTCTTGCCCTCTGTGGACTCAGGTGAAAGGCTACTCTGCATGGCATGGGTGCTGGTATTTTGAGCAGTCACTAACAAGAAGTAGGTGACACAACAAAAAAGTACATGGACTTCCCACAGGCTGCCCTGACCCAGAAGATAAATCCTCCCTTCAGCCTCCCCCTTTGGAGATTCCAGATGAGCCTCACTGAGTGGAACACAGGTTGCCTGGAGACCTGCTGTGTGTCGTCTGGGGTAATCTGAGAAGTGACTGTGGGTATCTCTTTGTGTTTTAGTCTGCTCAGGATGCCTTAACAAAGTCCCACAGACTGGGCAATTTATCAGCAGGAATTTATTGTCTCACAGTTCTGGAGCCCAGGAGTCTGAGATCAGGGTGTCAGTAGGGTTGTTTTTTTACTGAGGTCTCACTCCTTGGCTTGTAGACGGCCGCCTTCTCCCTGTGTCTTCACATGGTCCTTTCTCTGTGCACATACATGTCTGTGTCCAAATTCCCTCTTATAAGGACGCAACACTGATGGACCTAACTGAGTAAGACCTCATTACTTCTTTGAAGATCTGACCTCCAAATCTAGTTCTGTTCTAAGATACTGGGGTTAGGACTTCAATACATGAATTTGTGGGGGAAGACACAATAACACTGTGTTGCTTCACATCTTCTGCCTCCCTTCCTTTTCTTCACGCTCCAGTGGCCCTGAGCTTTTAACTTGCAAATAACACATCAATACTTTCATCCTTGACTCCAGAGAGAGCTGAGTTAATACGAGAATTCATTACGTACATCTGCCTGTGGGTTCCTTCATTTCCTATGCTCTTGCCATCCCACAAGAGATAATCAACAGCCCAAACTGAGTGTTTTCATCCCCTCTCTTTTCTCTCTTCACTTATATGTTATGTCTAAATAATATTTTCTTTGGTGTTGCCTGTCTTAGAATATGATAAGGAGTGTTACACTGTATGCTGCATTCTGGTACTTACTTTTTCCACTCAACATTGCATTGATAAAATTCATCTCTTTGATGTGAACAGCTATCATTCATTCATTTTCACTGGCTGCAGACTGTTCCATTTTAAGAATAAGCCACAGTATAAACATTTTTTGTTAGTGGTTCTGTAAACAAAGGCAGGTGGCCAAGCAAGCACAAACAGGCCTTTTAGAGACCATGTGCTGAGGACCCTCAGGAAAAGCAGCAGAAGGAATGAGGGTCCTGTTGTCAGTTTCATGGAGAGCAGCAGACAGAGGTCTGACAGAGCCCACCCTCACTCTCTGGAAGAGAGTCCTTAGACCTGTGGGATTTCAAGCTTCATCTTTAAGGAAGCAGCAGGCCCTTCCCTGGCGTGATCAGGTGAGGATTGCAGCTGAGCCACAGAGTTGCTCAGTGGTCAGAAAACAACCCACCCTTCATTCCCCCTGGTAAACCCAGGTAAGCAAGTTCGAAGCCTTGCACATGATCAGATTTTACTGCCCTAAATGACAGTTAGCTTCTATGGAGCTCTGCAGGAGCCCACCTCCTTTCCTGGGATAAGAGCTTATAAGGAATCAGTCTTTGATCTGTTAGTATTTATGTCTCCTGCATGCACGTTTAGTCGCTCAGTCATGTCTCTTTTGCAATCCAGCTCCATGGACTGTAGGCTCTCTGTCCATGAAATTCTCCAGATAAGAACACTGGAGTGGGTTGCCAATCCCTCCTCCAGGGATCTTCCCAATCCAGGGATCAAACCCAGGTCTCTAGAGTTTCCTGCATTGGCAAGTGGATTCTTAAACACTGAGCCACCTGGGAAGTCTATTTACATCTCAGGTAGTTACTATTTTGTTCTCCAGCATACATTCCCAGGAGTGAAACTGTTAGATCAGACGGTATGAACATTCACTGCTAATTCAACCTCGTACCAGCAATGATTCTCTGAGTACATCCACAGATCCCTCTAGTATTTCTTAGTTACTTCATTTCTGATAATCAGTTAGATATGGAAGACTATCTCCCTGTGGTTTTGATTTAGACTTCCCTGATGACTAATGAATAGCTTTTCATGTGCATATGGATGATTTGTGGGTTTTTGTGTAAAATGTTTTTTGCTCATTTTTGTACTGATTTGTCTTTCTCTACCTGGGTGTTCTTTGGAAGGAATGATGCTAAAGCTGAAACTCCAATACTTTGACCACCTCAGGCGAAGAGTTGACTCATTGGAAAAGACTCTAATGCTGGGAGGGATTGGGGGCAGGAGGAGAAGGGGAAACAGAGGATGAGGTGGCTGGATGGCATCACCAACTCGATGGATGTGAGTTTGAGTGAACTCCGGGAGTTGGTGATGGACAGGGAGGCCTGGTGTGCTGCAATTCATGGGGTCGCAAAGAGTCGGACACAACGAGTGACTGAACTGAACTGAACTGAACCAATTTGTAAGGATATTTATATACTCTAGACTAATCTTTAAGATTTGCTATCATCCCTCAATTTTTTATTTATTTTTGGCCAAGTTGTGTGGCATGTGGAATCTTAGTCCCTCAACCAGGGATCAAATCTGTAGCCCCTGCTTTGTAAGCACAGAGTCTTAACCACTGGACCTCCAGGGAAATCTCAATGTTGTCTTTAACAGTTGGCCTTTTTATTGTCTTATATAAGAAATCCTTCCCTATCTCAATGTCATAAAAATATGTAAACCTAAAAATGACCCAAGAATAAATAATAACAGAAATTTTAAATTAGTTGGAATTCAATGATAATGAAAACATTACACACCAAACCTTGTAAAATATAGCAAAAGTAATGCTTCAAAGGAAATTTATAGCCTTGAGTGTTAACATTAGACAAGAAAAATCATATATTAATGAACTATGTATCCAACTTAGGGAACATGGCAGAGAGCATTGGTTCTCACCAATATCCCTTTCTGAACCTCCCTTGTAGTAAGGTGGCCATGATTGTCATTTCCAGGCCAACACAGTTAACTACTCAGTTTTGCTTTCTCGTGTCTCATTCCCCAGTCTACCAGATAAATGATGCCGGGGAAAGCTTGAAGCCCCAAGGTGGAAAAACTGGAGACAGAAGTGTGGCCTGAGTCCCTGAGTCAAGGGCTGGAGCAGGGCCACGGTAGAGGGTTTTCCATCCTGGAACACCCACCGTGGACTCTGCATGTGAAAAAATGTCAACTCTTCGTGTGTTAAGTCAGTGAGATATTGGGGGTGTTACGGTATGAATCTAAAACAAGAAATTTAAAAAAAAATAGCAAAACCCAAAGGAAATGGAAGGAGAAAATAAAAAAGCAAAGAGCAATGAAATGGAAAACAAAGAATCAGCAGACTCAGCAGAGGGACAACTGTTCTTCCCTGAGCCTTAGAAAAACCATCAGGTAATTGATTGCCCAACCCTGGCCTTGGACCCCTTGTCACATGTTTCCATCTCTCCACACTATTCGAAAGAACACACTGAGAGCTGACATATATGAAACATATATGTCTGACATATATGAATAGGCCAGAGTACTTGTTTCTTATTCTTCCAATTGGCAAATAAATGTGTTAATTTTTCTCAATATGGGAAGAAAGAGTTGAGGTGGATTGAGCAGACAGAGCAAATCCAAGGAATAGGGGTGGCCAGGGTTTGAACTGCATCAAGAAAACACAAAGGAAAAATAGCAGAAGAAGCAGCCAAAAGTAGAGAGTGAAGGTGAGAAAAAGGGCAAGAAGAAGAAAGACAAGCAGAGCAGGAAGCAGGGTTTCTGGGGACACTCAGGGCAAGGGCTCCCCATGCAAGGAGAAGAGGCACAGAGTAGGTTCTGTCATTTGAGTGCACAAAGTATTTGCCACTGCCAAGAAGAGGATCCAATCCCACTTCCCATGTAATAAGCATAGTCCACATTTTCAGCTAATTCAACAAGAGCACTTTTGATCAAAGTGAAGAAAAGAAAAGTGAAAGTGAAAGTCTCTCAGTTGTGTCTGATTCTTTGCGACCCCGTGGATAGTTCATGGAATTCTCCAGGCCAGAATACTGGAGTGGGTAGCCTTTCCCTTCTCCAGGGGATCTTCCCAACTCAAAGTACATAGCTGTATTCATTGGCACAAGCAGGCTTCCAGTGGCCCAGGAATCAGCACCATCACTAATTTTGATCTGGGAAGGAATTTACTTAATCATCTGATACTTCTTCCTTTTTAACTTTATTGTTGATCTTTGAGTTACATCCTAGTGGAATGTCTCCTACTACCTGTCATCCATTTGGAGAGTCAGATTGTGGAGGGGAGCAGATTTTCTGCTTGTCTTCATACATCAACAGAGTAGATTTCCATAGGCTCAGGTAAGTCCTGTGTAGCCTCAAGAAGAGGACTAGGCTTTCAGGTCTGAAGACGGTATGGGCAGCATTTGCTGGTTGTCTCTAAAACACAGCAACAATATTCTCAGTAATTCTATCACTGATCTCTTAGGATGAACTTCTAGACAGAATTTCACTGTCTCATCAACAACTTTAATATTTATACACTTGATTTTCTCAGGTCAAACTACTCTCCTTCAACCAAACCTCACACAACTTAAATTGTCCTCCATCTTGCCTGAATTTCTAAGAAGGTCCTTTGGCCCCAACTCCCCACTACTAATTTTCCTATGGTTAATTTGAAACTGCCTGTACAATTCTTAAATGAGTCCTCTGTAGACTTCTGCAAGTGCTTACATTCTCAGCAGTTACTGTAATCCTGTAAGCAAAGGAGCTATTGTTGACAGCCTAGGTTTATTCTTCCTATAAATATGATGAAGTTCTGACACCTGGTAAAATGTTTTCCTTTGGAATGAGAGCTTATGTCATGAAATTCTATATGTAGTAGTATGCAAAAAAACTTAATATAAAATCTTTTTTCTCACCTAAAACTTTAATATTTTTTTAAATTTTTTCCCTACTGTACAGTCATTAATTTTACCATCTAGTTACTTCAATAATATTGACTCTATCTACCATGTGAGTTAAAGAGACTCTGCTTTAGAAAGGTCCATAATCCAAGCTGGAGAGCCAAACATTTAACAGGAGGAGTCAATGCTACAGAAAAACAGCAGAGACCAGTGAATTCTGTCCAGAGCAAGTTCAAGGAAGGCCTCATAACAATGACTTTGGGAGTCACCTTGGGGGCTGGACCTATAAGGACGAGTCCATCCTCAGGATGAAAACCCAGAAGTAACTGCTAAGTCAAGGGTTTCAGGAATAGCATTAACTAAAATTAACTAGCTGTTAATTAACACACAAACAAAAGCTTACACCCTGATTGAAGACTTCCCCGGTGGCTCAGATGGTAAAGCGTCTGCCTACAAAGTGGGAGACCTGGGTTGGCTTCCTGGAGAAGGAAATGGCAGTCCACTCCAGCATTCTTGCCTGGAAAATCCCATGGACGGAGGAACCTGGTAGGCTACAGGCCATGGGGTCGCAAAGAGTCGGACACGACTGAGCGACATTACTTACTTACTTTAAGACTATCATTCAATTAACATCCATGAATGCCCTCTGGGTTCATAGTGGGTTCAATGACATTCCTTCCTTGAGGAGAAATCTGAAAAAAAAAGCAATAGCACTTTCAAGTAAAATACAGTATTCTAAACAAGATTGGCTTAAATATTTTTCCATTTATTAAACTGTCACAAGAGCTAAAAAGAGAAGTAAATATTGAAAGGTCTGGGTTAATTTCTTTTCTTCTCCAAAAATCAAGTTCCAGGGTTTTTGTTCTGTTTTGTTTTGTGTGCTTTTTTCTTTGTGTGTTAATTGCTCATCTGAGCTAAATACACATGGCCAACCCTTGCTTATCCTTGGCATTGCCATGAGCATTATAATATAAAAATGCCAGTTTAGTCATTCACCCATAATAGTCTCCCTTCTTCCTAGGAATTAAACAGATTATTTCCTAGGAAATAAACAGATGAGTAAGGTCAAATTTGAGGGTCATCTTTGGATGTTCAGGGTAATGGGGATGAGAGAGCCACAGAGGCAGACAGTTACTACAAAATGTAACTGTTAACACAGGACACAGAACAGAATTGAGTTAGTTTTGCTAGAAAGTAAGCATGGTAGGCTGGAGTCCATGGGGTCACTAAGAGTCAGACACGACTGCGTGACTTCACTTTCACTTTTCACTTTCATGCACTGCAGAAGGAAATGGCAACCCACTCCAGTGTTCTTGCCTGGAGAATCCCAGGGATGGGGGAGCCTGGTGGGCTGCTGTCTCTGGGGTCGCACAGAGTCAGACACGACTGAAGCCACTTAGCAGCAAAAAGAAGAAACAAACATGATCTCTGATCTTGGGGCATCTGTAATCTAGATCGAATCAAACTGACTGCTGGCTCTGCAGGTTTTTATTCTAATATGACCAGATATTCACGATTCATATGATTCTGCTTAACAGATGAGTGAGGCAAACACAAGGATGGGCAGGAATGGAGCTGCTATGTCTGTATTAGCTGAACATCTCTTGGTCTGTGTGCTACTGATACATTCCATGTGTCCAGATGGTTGAAAGACAAAATGCAAAAAAAGAAAGAAAGAAAAGAAAGTCAAGCCTAACAGCCATTTTCTAGTTCCCCTTGACCCTCTCAAGGAATCTCTTTCTCTATGTCTCCTTGGACCCACCAGAGCATTAGTTAGGAGTAGCACTGAGGACAATCCTTTTCACCTCTTACAGAGGCAACACAATCTCTTAGTTTTATATGTATGAAGGAGTCCTTTTTCATGAGACTTTCCAGCACAGAAACCATTCCACATGATTCCCTTTTTTTTCTAATTATATGAAACACAGAAATAAATTTAGGGTGCTGCTTCAAACCAGGGATGGGAAGCAAAAGTCATTCAGTCAACTAGGAGATGGGGAAAGGCTCAGATTTCCTTTATTTTATACATTATTCTGTTGAGGAAAGTTGGGGAGGGGGGTGCGGTTAAAGAGAAAATATGCTGATAAATCAAGCCAATGTTAAAATAATGCTCTCTTTTATCATTTTTTAGTTTTGACTCATCCAAAACTTCTGAATAATTGAGATCTGTACCAGTAAAAGCCACATTTCCAGGCCGTAGACTATACAGCAGCCTTCTAACAGTGTGGCCTCAGCATAATTTTGCTGGTTATGGACAAAAGCCTATTGACCAGCTCTGAATGCCTTATTTACTAGAGGTTAGGATAGAGCAAGGAGCTTCCCAGGTGGTTCAGTGGTAAAGATTCCACCTACCAATGCAGGAGACAGGTTCAATCCCTGGGTCTGGAAGATCCTCTGGAGAAGGAAATGGCATCCCATTCCAGTATTCTTGAATGGAAAATTCCATGGACAGAGGAGCCTAGTGGGCTACAGTCCATAGGGTTGAAAAGAGTCAGACATAACTGAGCATGCACGCAAGACGGAGCAAACACTGCCACTTGTGTTCCAACAAGAGTCGACATCTCCTAAGTGCTGGGTGCTGGAGGTTCCTACAGGCCAAACACTATCTCATTTAATTTCCGTAAGCCTATGAATGAGATTTATTTTTATCCTCACTTCATAGATAACTGAGGCGCAGAGAGATAAGTAACTTGTTTCATGTCCCAGAGCTTGTAAATGCTACAGAGAGACAGCTGGATTATCTAACTTCAAAAGCTGAGCCCTCAACTGCTTCTAACTACTGGATGCCAGCTTCCAAAGGTCAGCAACTTCTAAATTAACTCTTATTCCTGAAATTCCTCCATTCTTACCCTGGCATGACCTCAGCTGGAAGGACACAGAAGTTTAGATGAGTAAGAAAACAGAACCCCACACTCACAAAATTAAAATGGACAGTTTCTTACTTCAGACAAAATATTACTTTATATTAAAAGTTCATTTTTAAAGTCATTCCTGTTTTCTTAAGATAAATCAAAATGTTCACACAGAGATATGTCAAAATGTTGAAGGATCACCCTCAAATCCAGTCTTTGTCATCCAAATAATAAAGTTAAATGGAAAATCCCTTTCAGTGAGTCTAGACAATGAAAGAACAAGAGGAAAAAATTATTTTTTTTCCTCTGATGTTTTCTCTCCTTTTAATCATTCCTTTGCAAACATTTGAGGATTTACAATGTTCCTGGCAAGAGGAGAGAAAATGATGAGACTATCAATATCCCTGGATTTGAGGGGGTGATGGAGTCCTTCTTCTTTTTAAAACAACTTTGAGGTTGATTTCTTAATTTTCTTCTACAGTTGCAGTTTCACTACTTTTCAGAGAAACAAGAAGCTTGGGAAAAGAGAGCATGTGTAATATTCAGCTGCAAGCATGACATGAAGACCTCAGGTTGGGAACTGCCTTTCTCTGCACAGTGACTCCAGGGAAGTCGGATCCAGGAAAGAGTGAGGATTAACATCCTCTTCTTCAGTTGTTTCCTCATATGCTTTAACCCCTGTGGGCTGTTGTAAACCGGCATCCCATGAACAGTAAATGTTTGATCTAGAGGATGTGCTTCATAAACACTGCCATAGGACTTTACCACACACTGAGGAATGACCAGGTTACATCCAGAATCTAGACCTTAAAGCCCAACCCCAGGGGCATTTCTAAGTAAGGGGAGCCCCAAAGGTTCTGAAATGCTGTCTGTGACAGCCTGTTGACAGAATTACATTATTGTATTGCTTATAGACAACTCTTATCGCTTCTCTTTCCAAAATCAATAGGTCATAGGACACTGTTTCAGGACTTTTGTAGTAGGAAAAAATTCTCTTAGAAGAAACAAGAAAAAGTTCTCTCTCTCTCTCTCTCTCTCTTTCTCTTTCTCTGTCTCTCTCTCTCTCTCACACACACACACACATAAAGGATTTGGGACAGGCCTCAAGTTCTTAAAACTAGAGAAATACATGACCCTCCAGTAAATTCAAATTTGATGTAATCACTTTTTCCTTTACTTCTGTTTGCCAAACCTCAGTCACACACCAAAACACTTCTAGCAACAATCTGGCCAAAAATAAATAAAATCCCTAAGTCAAAACTTAACATTTGAGAAACTTCCAGAGAATTATAATTTTTACAATAAGATTAATAGTTTTTTTCTAACCTCAAATTCTATAGTTTATAAAATCTACTTTATGAATCCCTTTGTGAAATGAAAGTCACTAAGTCAAGTCCAACTCTTGCGACCCCACAGACTGTAGCCCACCAGAGTCCTCTGTTGATGGGATTCTCCAGGCAAGAAGCCTGGTTCAGTTCAGTTCAGTCGCTCAGTTGTGTTCGACTCTTTGCCACCCCATGAATTGCAGCACACCAGGCCTCCCTGTCCATCACCAACTCCCGGAGTTCACTCACACTCACGTCCATTGAGTCGGTGATGCCATCCAGCCATCTCATCCTCTGTTGTCCCCTTCTCCTCCTGCCCTCAATCCCTCCCAGCATCAGAGTCTTTTCCAATGAGTCAACTCTTCACATAAGGTGGCCAAAGTACTGGACTTTCAGCTTTAGCATCATTCCTTCCAAAGAAATCCCAGGACTGATCTCCTTCAGAATGGACTGGTTGGATCTCCTTGCAGTGCAAGGGACTCTCAAGAGTCTTCTCCAACACCACAGTTCAAAAGCATCAACTCTTTGGTGCTCAACCTTCTTCACAGTCCAACTCTCACATCCATACATGACCACAGGAAAAACCATAGCCTTGACTAGACGGACCTTAGTCGGCAAAGTAATGTCTCTGCTTTTGAATATACTATCTAGGTTGGTCATAACTTTTCTTCCAAGGAGTAAGCATCTTTTAATTTCATGGCTGCAGTCACCATCTGCAGTGATTTTGGAGCCCCAAAAAATAAAGTCTGACTCTGTTTCCACTGTTTCCCCATCTATTTCCCATGAAGTGATGGGACCGGATGCCATGATCTTCATTTTCTCAATGTTGAGCTTTAAGCCAACTTTTTCACTCTCCTCTTTCACTTTCAAGAGACTTTTTAGTTCCTCTTTACTTTCCACCATAAGGGTGGTGTCATCTGCATATCTGAGGTTATTGATATTTCTCCTGGCAATCTTGATTCCAGCTTGTGTTTCTTCCAGTCCAGCATTTCTCATAATGTACTCTGCATCGAAGTTAAATAAGCAGAGTGACAATATACAGCCTTGACGTACTCCTTTTCCTATTTGGAACCAGTCTGTTGTTCTGGGTTGCCATTTCCTCCTCCAAGGGATCTTCCCCACCCAGGAATTGAACCCAAGTCTCCTGCACTGCAGGCAGATTCTTTACCAACTGAGCTATGAGGGAAGCCCTATGAGTCCCTTTAGGTATCAGTAAACTTGCATTAAGGTCCTCCTGGGCTTGATTCATCATACAAGGTCTTCCACATACGGGAAAAAACATCAGAAACGTCAGTTTTGCACGATCTTTACCGTCCGAGCCATCGGGGAAGCCCTGCTTTGCGTACTCTTTAAGCCAGTTTTTCATCAGCAGATTTTTAAATACTCACCTTCCAGGTGATAGGCACGAATATATTTTTTTTTAAATAACACAAGCAGGAGGGCCTTGGGTCTGCAGGATACCAGCCAGCATCACTGTGCAGAAACTTAAGTGCCACAAAGCAGAAGCTGCTGAAGGAGTTAGACGTCCCTGAACTGGGAGGTTAGGGATCACAACCTCCAGGACACACCTCGCGTGTGTCGCGACGGTGTCCCTGCAGCTGCGAGAGACCAACAGGCTCCAAGCGGGCACGAGCTTTGCACCGCGCCTGCGCAATCCTCGGGCGCCTGCGCAATCCTCGGGCGCCTGACCCGTTTTGCGTGCTTCTGCTGCGTGCTTCGTGCCCTCGCAGGTTGCTGGAACCGTGCGATGTCCTCACGGCCTTGACCGTCTGCCCTGCCCAGCGTGCTCCTCAAGCTGCGCGTGGCACAAGCACCTCCAGGCCGCCGTGGCATTCCTGGAGCAGAGCCACGTGTGTGGGCCCCCACGTGGCCACCGACCCTTGTCACGAGCAGCCTGGGGGGACTTCGCGTCCCCTGGGCTGTCTCGTGTGACACGTGCTGGAGTATAATGACGACCTCGATCCAGAAGCTTAGAGGGTCTTCCCTCTCCAGGTCTACATGTTACAGATGGAGAAGCCGAGCTCCGAAGCCTGCGATTCTGTGACAGCGCTCTCCTCAAAAAATGAAGTGTCTGCCAGTGGTCGGGTCTGAAGAACTTGGCTCCTCAGCTAAAGATCACACGCAGAGCCAAAGGGTACGCCCCTTTCCCACGAAATTTTCTTAGCCTTTGGCGACTGGTAATTAAATGACTGCCTTAAGAGACGATGGGAAGCGGTTTTGTACTGCACTGGGGAATTGGAAACATTCTTACAGCAGAAACACTAAAGTGTGAAAGTGAGGACTTTGGAGGTGGGGGCGGGGAGGGCATAAGCGGTCCCCCAGTTTTCATTTCCTTGTAGCAGGACAGTTTGGTTTAATTTATTTAACTCGACTTCTTGCTCTTGTTCATGATTAAGCTGTGTACAGACGCTGGAGAGTTTGGTCTCAAGTTTTCATAGATTGGGTGAGATTTCAGTGTTCAGAGTTCTTTCTTTGTTTAAAGGAATGCTCTCCTAATGTTAGTAAATGGCCTAACTGCTTTTTAAGGGGGGGGGGGGACCACACACACACACAAGCAGGGGAACTACAAAGGTGAATGAAATCAAATGTCAGTGAAAGTGAAAGTTGCTCAGTCCTGTCCAACTCTTTGGAACCCCATGGATAGTCCATGGAATTCTCCAGGCCAGAATACTGGAGTGAATGGCCTTTCTGTTCTCCAGGGGATCTTCCCAACCCAAGGATCGAACCCGAGTCTCTTGCATTGCAGGCAGATTCTTTACCATCAAGGAAGCCCTCAGATGTCATTGGCCAAACCCATACCAAGAGGAGGTTTTTCCTTTTCAAGGTGCCCACCTTCCGTATAACCTCCAAGGAAGAATTGGGCAGAAGTCTCATCCCAAAGCAAATCATGCAGTGATTCTTTTCATAAGGGTGGAAGCAAAATGTGATCAATGTCTGGTGGCTCAGACAGTAAAGAATCTGCCTGCAATGCAGGAGACCTGGGTTCAATCCCTGGTCGGGAAGCTCCCCTGTAGAAGGAATTGGCTACCCTCTCCATTATTCTTGCCTAGAGAATCCCATGGACAGAGGAGTTTGGCGGGCTACAGTCCATGGGGTCACAGAGTCAGACACGACTGAGTGACTTAACACTGTCTGCAAGTACTAACCACATATTCAACAGGTGGAAACAGCCATATTAGGCCTGCATGGTCATTCCATTTATGCCTGTGATGGCAAAAAAGCAATATGCTCAAAGTGTCAGAGATTTACTTATACTAGCTCTTTAGTGAAGTCACTCAGTCGTGTCCAACTCTTTGTGATCCCATGGACTATAGCCTACCAGGCTCCTCTGTCCATGGCATTTTCCAGGCAATAGTCCTGGAGTGGATTGCCATTTCCTTCTCCAGGGGATCTTCCCAATCCAGGGATCGAACCCGGGTCTCCTGCATTGCAGACAGACGCTTTACCATCTGAGCCACCAGGGAAGTCCTTATCAGCTCTTTGAAGGTGAAGTCGTCAGTCGTGTCTGACTCTTTGTGACCCCGTGGACTGTAGCCCACCAGGCTCCTCAGTCCATGGAATTTTCCAGGCAAGAGTACTGGAGTGGATTGCCATTTCCTTCTCCAGAGGATCTTCCCAACCCAGGGATCAAACCTGGGTCTCCCGCACTGCAGGCAGACGCTTTAACCTCTGAGCCAATAGGGAAGGTAAGTATAAATACCTCTAGGAGTTCTCTGAAATAAACTGAAATGTGGGAATACTGATGGTCTGCAGGCCAGGAGGCAACTGCTTTACTTTCATGGAGGAAAAACAAAATGATAACCCCCACAAAACAGATACATTCAGTTTGGTGGAGAGAGACGTAGAGACGGCAAGTCCCCATCTTAGGACTTCAGGGAACAGTCTGAGAAACATCAGTCTAGTACAGCTACTTGAGTTGGTCACTGAAGATTCACTTGAGGATGGTCATTTGATCATAAAGGGCATTTAGTCCACAGCAAAGGGGCTGACCTCCAGCTAAGCCCTCCACAGCCATTGAACTCATAACTCAGGAGATCTAAAGCTCCCCTAAAGCTGAGGAGTGAGAGGAAGAGTTGTCCCCTGCCCCCACTGTCTGAGCTTAAAGCCAGCCAAGCCAACATACAAAGGCAGGGCCTAGCGCTTCCTCTTTTCCATAGTCCTCCTAGTCACCCGTTCCCTGATTACCAGACCACCCCACCCCGACTCTGCCCTTATACTGTATTGTCAAGCACCCAGTGAATCACACATTACAAGCCTTTTCTTCCTTCCATTTGCCAAACCCCGTAACCCCATGAAACAACTATATCTTCACTGCAGTTCCTTTGGGGGTTGGTTGGCACCGAAACAGCCTGACTGAATTCATTCACACAAATACACAAGTGGTTGCCAGTTCCCTGAAGCTCACCAACTCCCTCAGTCGCACAGAGGCATTTTAAAAGGAAGATGTTTGCTAACTGCAAGGAATCTCCGATTTCAGGCAGTTCAGCAAAGTAGACAATTCAAGACAAATACCAGCTTGTCCAGGGGTACAGCTCAGCAAAGTCCCCAGATGTAAACTTCACACATGCCCCCTCAATGTCGCCATTTCTAATCCATAAAATTCTAAAATTGCTTCAGAGGGTTTATTTTTTTCTTTTTTAACAATAATGCCCACAGTGGCAACAGCCATGGTGGTCACTGGTAAACCTGAAAACATCTTGAACACTTTCTCATTAGCTTCCTGTAGGACACAAAACAGAAATATACCAATTACATGTGACTAAGAGTAAGAAAAATATACAACTATATTTAAAACACTTAAATTAACAAGATAGTACTTTTCCATTCTAACAAAGTATCATACATTCAGTTTAAACAAGAGTTAATACACAGACACACTTTTCCAAAATACCATATGCTAGTTGAAAATGAGTGACTGTAAGATTTTTCCAAGAGGTTTCTAATTAGCAAAATGTGTAGTTTTGATAAGAACTGTCCATTCTTTTCTGGAAGAGAGTCACTGAACAGGTTGAAATGCAAACTGTCTCTCTCATAAACCTAAGTATGCTTGCTTCATTTTTCTGAATGAGACTTTGGCTGTCAGCAAGTCTTACAGCTTCTTTTCCCTTAAAGACAATAACATACATCATCAATAATGACACCCCTTACAAATAACCATAAACTTTGTGTGTAGTAAGCCCTCTCTAAATGTTTTCACGTGTTTCTGTATTAACTGACCTACACTGATTGTTATGCAACCGGCATTAAACAAGTGTAACAGGCCTACATTTATACCTCTGCTTTGAAAGAGCATCAGATGCTGCCCACGAGTTATTTCAAGGTCAAGGCTGCTACAGGTACACATGTGGTATATATAGCTTGAGAAATCAGAACAAAACTTTTCTCCACTGGCTTTTTCAGGTGAAGAAGTTGGACCAAAACCCAAAACATCTGTGTGACAGTGGCCACCAATCGGAGTTCCACCCTCAAAATGAACAACGGCCCAGCTCTCTGTAATGATCATACCATTCCTGGCCAAGGCTCTGCTTTAGAGAGTGTGTCTCTGTGTTCTAACTCTTAAGGAATGTCTCTTATA
>SJXQ01010954.1:255229-394836 GCA_006408695.1 Aepyceros melampus | reverse complement strand
TGTGTAGAAGAGACAGGAAATACTGTGGATGAAAATCAGAACAAGATTGCCAACCGAGGAAACAAGGCACTTGGTAGCAGGAGTCCAGGAGGCCCCAGCGAGCGTGGGGCTCAGTGAGTCAAGAGTTTCAGGCGAGTCAACCAGCTGACCAGCAGGGACGGTTCTGGAGACGACGACTTGGCGGCAGAGGAGCCGGCTCTCTTTTTGGTCCCCTCTTCCGGGAACGGAATCGTGGCGCTGCTGTGGAGATCCGAACTGATGAAGCACCTGCTGCCTCGGATGTAGTCTGCGCCTCGAACCAGCTGCCTCTCGGTCGCGGGCCTTGAGAAGCGGTACGTGGGCGAGGAGCTTTCTTCCAGGATGGGAGGGATACGCTCGTTACTGAAATACCGGCAGAGAGCATCCTCACCTGTTATCGGATAAAGCCCACAAGCAGTCCATTAAAATACCCATCATCCGCACACCCGCTGCTCAGACTTGCCCTGCCTGAAAGAGACACCAACCCTGCCTTCCACTCACGGATGGGCTACCAGGTCCCCCAGGCGGCCAGGCCCACCCCGCAGGGATTTGAGAAAGCAGAAACGGAACACATCCACACTTCAAGCTGCTTTTCTATCTGAGAGGCAACACGGGGGCAAGAGAAGAATCAGTAAGCCTGCCCTTTTTAATCAGTGTAGGATTTTCATAATTTCACTTGAGATCAAAAAACAAAATCTTGTAATGCTATCACTCCTTCCACACCCGTCTTGTTCAATACCTGCACCCTGGAGCACTGGCCCTTGGAACCACGGTTCTTATGCAGGATTATCCCTCAGGGGTATTCAGGAAGGTGGGGGTGCCTTTGCTTGTCACCCTGACTGCAGGGCAGGCACTCTCCACCTTTAATGGGGGGGTTCAAAGATTCTACTGCTCTGCAAGGCTTGGGACATTTCTGGAGAAGAAAGAATGACCCTACCCTAAAAGTCAGCCCCCCTGGGATGGGGAGCAGGGCGGGGGAGGTAAGAAATCAAATAGAAACGTAAAATTCAGGGCACCCTGGCAGCATGCAGCCTTCTTTTGATCAAAAAGTTCCACTTCTAAAAATGTAGGAAGATTAGGACTTCACTGGTTAAGACTGCTCTTCCATTGCAGGGGTCACAGGTTCAATCCCTGGTTAGGGAACTAAGAGCCCACATGCTGTGAGGTTCAGCCCCCCCAAAAAAAAGCATAGGAAGATCTATGTACAAGGTGTTTCTTGAAGCATTATTTACAATTAAGAGGAAAAAAACAGAAATAACCAAAATGTCCAACCATAGCAGACTGAATAAATGGTACAGATGGTAAAGAATCTGCCTGCAATGCAGTTCAATCCCTGGGTCAGGAAAATCCCCTAGAGAGGGAATTGGTAACCCACTCCAGTATTCTTGCCTGGGAAATCCAGTGGACAGAGGAGATTGGTGAGCTACAGTCCATGGGGTCATAGAAGAGTTGCATAGAACTTTGCAAATAAACCACCACCATTGCCATAAGACAGATGACTAATGCAACTATTACAAAAAATGCACGTGTTCTTCTTACATAGTATTTCTGAACATCTATCTATTCCATTTTGCATATTTTTCCTGTGTATAATATGTAAATATAGGAACAATTAGAAGACATACAAAACACTCAGAGTGATTATTTCTAGGTTGGGGAAGCAGATTACAGATAAGTTCTCATATTTTCTATTTGTTTTGCTTTTGTAATCAAACAGGGGAAAAGTTACTTTTAAAAAGCGCCCATAGGAGTCTATTCATATGAAATGCGTTAAGTAGGTAAATCAAGAGACAGAAAGTAGATTTTTGGTTGCCAGGAGCTGAAGGAGGTGGGAATGAGGACTGACTGCTTACAGGGTTTTCTTGTCGAGGTAACAGAATATTCTGGAAATAGACAACTCTATGAATATACTGAAACCCCCTGAATTGTACATTCTAACAAGATGAGCTTTATGGTATGTGAGTTGTCGCTCCAAAAACAGGTCATGTTTGGTTTTGTTTTGTTTTCCTTAAGTATCCATTATTTTATGCAGATAACTTTCCCTCTAAAATGATAACACCAAGAAAATGTGGAAGGTGGGATAGAGGTCAGGTATCTTTCCATTTTCCTAACCTCACACTCCCCACCCCTACACCCTGTATCTCAAATATTAAAAGACTACATCTGGGGCTTCAAAGGCTGAAAAAGACTGGCAACAAGGCTGTGGACATGTCAGATCTAAACAAAGGACTGCCCTGCCCCCTGCTGTCTGCTCCACAGATTTTTCACATCAGCTAAGGGTGTCTTGGACCTTAGATGGCATCTTCTCCCTTTTTCCAATTTAGTATCATCCAGGTAATTCAGCTACTTAGGTGACAAACTTTACCAAGTCCCAAGGAAATGTCAGGGGTTGAGCACTTTGGCAGTTGAGGCACCAGAATTTATTTCTTCTTCCTTTTACTATCTCAGGCCTACCTGCTGTCTATCTTTTCAACAGCTCTTTGTTCCAGCACTGCAAAATCAATGTTAGGATGTCTTGACAATTAAATGTAATCTGGGTCAACATTTCCTTTAAGAGAAGCATCATCATCAGTAATGTGGAATAGAGGGTAAATTAAACATAAGTTTCTTTTCCAATAGTAATTATTCTCTAATATAAGGACAGGGAAGAAAAAAAGCTACACCTGTCCATCAAAAATAAGACAGACTCCAATAATGAAAAGCTAAAAATTGAGGATGGGATTGTTTGATGAATAAGGTATTTCTACTTGTTTAGAAATTGGACCATCGATGTCCACAGCCAGTGTAAAGCACACGAAACTAATCAGGAGATTTACAAGCACTAACTAGGATTCACCAACTCAATGGACAGGAGTTTGAGCAAACTCCTGGAGACTGTGAAGGACAGGGAGGCCTGGCATGTTGCCGCCCGTGGGTTGCACAGAGTCAGATATGACTGAGCAGCTGAGCAACAAAGACACAGGTAGAACCTTAGAGGCTTTCAGCAGCCCTGATGCTGTAGATGAGAAGATGACTTTTGTGGTCACTGAGCATACTTAGCAAGAGGCCCGAGATGAAGGCCTGGGCTTTACGTTTGGTGCTTTTCCATTTGCTTAAACTTACTTTTCCTCCCATGACCTCGAGGTCTAGCAAAAGGGTCCACGATGCCCATCCAGCTGGCATCCGCAGGCATCGACAGAGGCCGGGGCTTGCCTTCAGAGGAAGGGGAAGAAAAAAGAGAAGTTGAGAGTTTCTGGACTTCAGAGAACCCTTTATTTAGAACTAGACCGTCCAACACCCCAATACCACACTCACTGCAGCGTAAGCAAAACCTAGTTTAAAATAAGGAAAAAGTGTTTTAAAGCGGTGGGGTTCCTCAGCACGCCATGAGGACAGAGGTGTGCTGAACTTGAGTCTGTGGGTTCCCGAAGCAAAGCAACTGCAAGTTGAAATGCAGGCACTGAAAGCTAAAACCGTAACATGATCTCACCCCACTGGGCCTGGATGCCAGGCCATGTGATGACTCAACCAGCCTTGGCTTTGGAGAGATGAATAAAGGTCTCAGACTTAGAATTTCATTGAGGTTTATGTTTTCCTCAGATTCCCCTTCAAGACTGCCAAATTCATCCAACAGTTCCAAATAAGGAAGGGGGAGGGGAAGAGAACAAACACCCAGCCGCGTACCGTAAGATGGCGTTTTCTCTCTCATTTTTGCAGGCAGAATATTGGTTTCCACGGAATAGCCAGGCAGCTGATCAGAATCCGCGATGGTGAATCTCCGTCTCCGGCTTTCCTGGTCCAGGAAGGAATTGGGGGACTCGGAACCCTTAGGACCAGGCTGTGGCTGTTTACATTTACTGAATCCGTAAACAGAACTCCCATTCTCTTCCCTGCAGGATGGAAGGCAATAATTAAGTTGCTTACAAAGATCCCCTCAAACAAAATAATTATAAGAGGCTCCTATTGCCAGCACACGGAAGACAACTTAAATTCTCCTTTCCCTCTGGACAAAAGAGCAATACTTTTTCAAGCACAGATGCTTCTCAAATACATAGAGATCCTATTAAATAAAAGTAAATATCATGATCCTACTAAATAAGGGGAAATGAGACTTTTTCATATATATATATAGTTTAAAGAATACAAATATACCTTTGAAAAGCTAGCTTTGGTTTCCCTGTACACCCATCCTATAGTAGAAAATCTCCTATTTACTACAGACACCACAAGTAAAGATATGACCAAACCTTTTTTCTCATGCCAAGATTAGTATCTTTGCCAAGATCAAGCAAAGAAGACACTTGAAGTATAATGGCAGTTGTTAGATTTGAAAATGATGTCAAAAAATACAAAGGGGCCTTTATACTGACCAGTGGAAACTGTCTATTTTCTGAACTAAGTACAGAAAATCAGCAAAAACTGGACCACCTCCTGCAACTTAATTCTTTCTAAATGCCAGCTTATAGTAAGACTTATAAAATTAATTTTAGTTGAATCCAAGTTACTAGCTGGTTAACTTTTTGCGTTTAGTAAATTCCATTAGGGGATCATTGCAAAATGACTATATAAATCCAGAGTCTACTAAGTCCATATAGTCTAAAGATCAGCCTGGCCCACCGGTACTGCCAGTGAGTCTGCTACCTGTACCTCCAAACCCGCCCCCACACCCACTGCCACCATGAATCTGTCTCCTTCTATACTCTTAAACCTGGAATACAGCTTCCCCATTTGCAACATTTTCCACACTCACCACTTGTTCTCTGTGACCATTTGCATGTTTCATTCCTAATAAAATATGCTTTTTAACGGTGTCTTTCAGTATGTATGTGTCCCCACATATCTTCTCCCAAATACATTAAGAGCCCCAGTTCCCTTTTTCCCTTACTATGTGCATATTCTTCTTCTTGCCATGGCTCTTGTGACCCCCTCACTGAGACTCAGGCAAGAATATTCAGGATTAGGGGTGTTGGGGTGATCCTCCTACAGTTTCTGATAGAACAGCCCACATGCTGGTCATCAGTGAAACCCTCTGCTCTCCACAGGCAGAAGCAACAAACAGCTCCTTATAGTTTTAAACACACTTAAAGATCCCACAACCACAGGAACTCTGGTCTGTGAATATGGGGAAGAGTCTTATCTACCAACCGGAATGCCCTGATCACTGAGGTCATTGCTCCACCTGCTGTAATAAGTTCTGGGCAAACCAAGACTCAAGGAGGAGGAAAATGACGTTACTTCTTTTTTGTGCCCAGGAAAGAAACACAGTGGATGCAAAGAGTTCAGCTTAAAACAAAAAACAAATGAAAAACTCCAATATAAAGTGAAACATCACTACAGGTTCAGTCCATACTTTTATCTTATAAAATATTACAGCATGATTACGTATTTCTCAATGTATTCTTGAACAGTTGACTAAGATACTGGCAGTTCTCTAGGGGCAAGAACTACATCTGTTTTGCATAAGATGGTAAATCAGGCCCAACTCTCAGGAAATATATGTTGAATAAATGAGCCAGATTCTCTAGTTTTACTAGCATATCTAAATATGCCAGATGGTATAAATAAGCCTGTATTTCATACCTCAGTCTCCCCCTATATAACATCTAGTGTGACCATCCTCAATTCACCATAAACATTTAGAATAGCCATTAAGAAAGCAATGATCTTTAAGAATTCATAATAGATATATACACATAAACACATATGGATGCACAAATACAGCCCATTCACACCTGTTTTCACATTTTTTAACTCCTATGAAGAACACATATCTCTCTCAACAAGATAAAACTAACTTAGATCTCACAGAAATATTTATTATCTTCCTCCCCAGAGATAAGTTTACCATGTAATTAATGAAACTTCAGCTTCAGGGAACCCCCAAACAGCCCATTCCACTGCCCAGTGAAGAACGAAAATGACATGACCCAAAAGCACATGCTTTAAGGAGCACCCTCCTCCCCATCAAACTGTCTGGCTTCAAGGTCCATAAAACTGGATCTTCCCTACATTTCCCCTTTAAGAATTACACTTCCTTCCCCCAGTTTTTCTGAGATATAATTGACATATAATGTCGTATTCATTTCAGATGGGCAACATGATGATTTATGTATATATTGCAAAATGATCACCACAATAAGTTTAGGTAACATCCATCACCCGAGAACTTTTAAGATCTAGTCCCTTTGCAACTTTGAAAATATACAACACGGTATTGTTAACAACAGTCACCATGCTGTTGACCCCAACAGTCCATTCCCAGGACTCGGCCTGTAACTGGAAGTCTGTACTTTTCTGAACCCTTCACCCATTCCTGACCCCCACACTCAGGTCGATGCTTTCTGACAGTGGATTCGAGCCTCAGCCTCCTCTTGAGATGCTCATGGTCTTCCCACCACCAGCAGCATCCCCAGGCCCAGGAGACGAGCACACCACGAAAATGGGCACAGACTTACCGGGGCGAGTAGGGAACACTTGGTGGAGGAGGAATATAAAGATCCAGGATGGCTGGCTTCTCCTTCTTCAGCGAGGCATCCATCGTGCTGTCTGGGGACTGGGTGGTCGTGGTGGGAGGCGAGGTCTGAAAGGGAGCAAGTGTAAAAGCATGAAGGTTAACTCAGAGATCGTTCCCCAGCCTCTGGGTCAACAGGGTCCTGGGTCATTTGCGTGTTTGCAGCTACTAGCAACATTCAACATATATTCTTCTTTGAGACACAATCTCTTTGTTTTTTAATATGGTTGATTTACAATGTTGTCTTAGTTTCAGGCGTACAGCAAAGTGATTCAGTTATACACATGTATATATGTGTAACTGAATATATTTCTTTTCAGATGCTTTTCCATTATAGGCTATTACAAGATATTTAATATTGCTCCCTGTGCTACACAGTAGGTCCTTATTGGTTATTTTATGTATATTAGTGTGTATATGTTTAATCCCAAGTTACTAATTTATCCCTCCTTCCCTTTGGTGATCATAAATTCATTTTCTGCCTGTGAGTCTATGTTCTGTAAATAAGTTCATTGTATCATTTTTTAGACTCCAGATTTAAGTGCTATCATATGATATGTGTCTGACTTACTGCACTTAGTATGATAATCTCTAGGTCCATCCATGTTGCTGCAATGACATTAGTTTATTCTTTTCTATGACTAATATTCCATGGTATGTATAAACCATTTACCAAGAGTTTTGAAAGGCTGGATGCATTGTGAGAATCAGAGGCCTGGGAGTCAGGTGACCAGGAGGTTGGAATTCTAGCTCTGAGCAAAGCATCTAAACTCCCAATCATCAGCCGCCTCCTCTGAAAAGCAATCATATTGACAGTACCTCTCACGTAGGGCTGCGGTGAGGACAGAATGAGTTAGTTCACACTAATCACTGATAGGGTTTCCCTGGTGGCTCAGAGGTGAAAGCGTCTGCCTCCAATGCGGGAGGCCCGGGTTTGATCCCTGGGTCAGGAAGATCCCCTGGAGAAGGAAATGGTAACCCACTCCAATATTCTTGCCTGGAGAATCCCATGGACGGAGAAGCCTGGTAGGCTACAGTCCATGGGGTCCCAAAGAGTTGGACACGACTGAGTGACTTCACTTTCTTTCTTTCACTAACAGCACTACCACTGACTAGGAGTGTGGCCTCGGAACTCAGAATCTCTGGGTGCAATCCTGGTTATATCTCTGATTCGTTTGTCTCCTGGCAGATCACTCAATTTCTCTGTGCCTTATCTACAGAATGGAAATAAACAGGAGCAAGCATAAAACTCCATGGACAGAGAAGACTGGCAGGCTACAGTCCACAGGGTCACAAAGAGTCAGATATGACTCAGTGACTGAGTGTGCACGCACGCACACACACACACGGTAGCAACAAAGGGCAGCGGTAGGAATTAAGTGAGGTAATACATGTAACAGGCTTTAGCACAGGCTCATCACACAGTAACTACACAACCTTATGCTGTCTGAGTATTCACGAGCTAATTTTTTAAATTTAAAATTCACATGGCTTCATTATAATCGTGTTACTGGTCTCAGGGGACCTATTTTTTTAAATCTTGTGAGACCTTCAATCCTATCTCTCCTATAGTCTAACAGCGATGATCAGCCCTTTCTGGTTGGTAAAAGAACAGTGAGAAGGACATGGCAACCCACTCCAAAATTTTTGCCTGGGAAATCCATGGACAGAGGAGACTGCTGAGCTACAGTCCATGAAGCTGCAAAGAGTCAGACATGACTTAGCAACTAAACAATAACAAAAGGAACAACAGCAAGGAAATCTGAGTCAAGGCGTGAAGATATCTGGGGAAGGCTAGGGGGAAGCACCATGTGAGGACTGTGCCAGGCCCTGGGGAGACAGAGAGAGACACCAAAGCCCTGTCTGGCACAGGTGATGATTGCTGGAGACCCTCCTGGAAGTGAGAGTGTGAAATGGAGTCTGAGGCTTGGCAGGATGGGAGTGGCAGTGCTCAAAGAGCGGCGGCCCCATTGGGGGAGGACGTTGAGGCTCAGGGAAACAGACTCTCCAAGCATATATACGTCAGTGCCTAAGACACAGCCTGTGAGCTCTCTGCACCAAGGAACGGATCCACATCTCAGCCGGACCATCTTGGACAATGTCTGAAGACACGAGGCCCAGGAGCCAGGCTCTCCCCACAAACAGAAGTAGAAGGACACTGGGGCATTTCCCCAGAGCAGGTATTTCCCTAAACTCCAACACTGATCATTACTTCTAAACCAATAACCTTCATTTACCAGGGTGGTGGCCTAGAAACAGAGCAGTGAATATCTTTCTAGTAACAACATTAATGATATGGACAAGAACTAGTGATGCTCCCTCCCAGCAGAGGTGGGCACCCAGGCATACAGACCCCTGAAGAACAACACAGGGAGACAAAGCCCAGGATGGGGGCTGAGAAAGTGTACAAAGTACTGGTCTACCAGAGTTCTTGTTCTGAGAAAATCCTGGACTCAGCACCAGGATACTAAGCTATAAAGTTCAGTTCAGTCACTCAGTCATGTCCGACTCTTTGCGACCCCATGAATCGCAGTACGCCAGGCCTCCCTGTCCATCANAATAAACAGCCTTGACGTACTCCTTTTCCTATTTGGAACCAGTCTGTGGTTCCATGTCCAGTTCTAACTGTTGCTTCCTGACCTGCATACAGATTTCTCAAGAGGCAGGTCAGGTGGTCTGGTATTCCCATCTCTTTCAGAATTTTCCACAGTTTGTTGTGATCCACACAGTCAAAGGCTTTGGCATAGTCAATAAAGCAGAAATAGATGTTTTTCTGGAACTCTCTTGCTTTTTCCATGATCCAGCGGATGTTGGCAATTTGATCTCTGGTTCCTCTGCCTTTTCTAAAACCAGCTTGAACATCAGGGAGTTCACGGTTCACGTATTGCTGAAGTCTGGCTTGGAGAATTTTGAGCATTACTTTACTAGCATGAGGAGTACAGCCGAGAGGAGCTACCCTGCGTCCGAGGTCAGTGGCAGCTGGGAGGAGCTACCCCACGTCTGAGGTCAGGGACGGCAGCCGGGAGGAGACACCCCGCGTCCGAGGTCAAGGGTGGCCAGGAGGAGACACCCCGCTTCCGAGGTCAGGGAGGCAGCCGGGAGGAGCTACCCACATCCGAGGCTGGTGGCAGCAGGGAGGAGACACCCCACGTCTGAGGTGGCCAGGAGAAGCCACCTCGCCCCCGAGGCCAGGAGCGGCAGCTGAGAGGAGCCACCCATGCCCGAGGCCAGGGCCGGCGGCGGGAGGAGCAACCCTAGGAGTGGTGGCTGGGCAGGCACAGGAGGGCCTAGAGGAGCTATCCTATGTTGAAGGTGAGGAACGGTGGTGGTAAGGAGATACCCCTCATCCAAGGTAAGGTGCAGTGGCTGTGCTTTGCTGGAGCAGTCGTGAAGAGATACCCCACGCCCAAGGTAAGAGAAACCCAAGTAAGATGGTAGGTGTTGCAAGAGGGAATCAGAGGGCAGACACAAGCTATAAAACGGCCTCTGAATTTTGTTTTTGGCTGCATCAAGTCTTAGCTGAGGCACAAGGGATCTTTGCTGCAGTGTGCAGGCTTCTCTCTAGTTGTGCTCACAGACACACAGGCTCCAGGGCGTATGGGTTCTGTAGTTTGTGATGAGAAGCCACCTCGCCCCCGAGGCCAGGAGCGGCAGCTGAGAGGAGCCACCCATGCCCGAGGCCAGGGCCGGCGGCGGGAGGAGCAACCCTAGGAGTGGTGGCTGGGCAGGCACAGGAGGGCCTAGAGGAGCTATCCTATGTTGAAGGTGAGGAACGGTGGTGGTAAGGAGATACCCCTCATCCAAGGTAAGGTGCAGTGGCTGTGCTTTGCTGGAGCAGTCGTGAAGAGATACCCCACGCCCAAGGTAAGAGAAACCCAAGTAAGATGGTAGGTGTTGCAAGAGGGAATCAGAGGGCAGACACAAGCTATAAAACGGCCTCTGAATTTTGTTTTTGGCTGCATCAAGTCTTAGCTGAGGCACAAGGGATCTTTGCTGCAGTGTGCAGGCTTCTCTCTAGTTGTGCTCACAGACACACAGGCTCCAGGGCGTATGGGTTCTGTAGTTTGTGACACATAGGCTCTTGAGTGGGGAGAAGGAAATGGCAACCCATTCTAGTATTCTTCCTTGGAAATCCCACGGACAGAGGGGTCCAGGGGGCTATGGTCCATGGGGTTCCAAAGAGTTAGACATGACTTAGTGATTAAACTGGAGAAGGGAATGGCAACCCACTCCAGTATTCTTGCCTGGAGAATCCTGTGGACAGAGGAGCCTGGTAGACTGCCGTCTATGGGGTCGCACAGAGTTGGACTCAACTGAAGCGACTTAGCAGCAGCAGCAGCAGCAGGCTCTTGAGTTGGGGGCTTGGTTTTCCCATGGCATGTGGGATCTTAGTTCCCCAACCAGGGATCAAACCCCTGCGTTGGAAGGCAGATTCCAACCCCTGGACCACCAGGAAGTCCCCAGCCTCTGCTTTCTGATGGCTGCTCTCTAGCTGGGTTGGAAGTGAAGCTACAAGTTTCATTCCTCACCTTCATCTCTTCCCCTAAACTGCACAGTGAGTGGAACGACAGGAAGGTAGACAAAGTAAAAAGGAAGCATGTCCCTTTTTAAGTGAATTTCCAGAGGTCAATTAACTCTAGCCTACACTTAGAAATAATGTTTGCTTTCCTTCTGAACACATCCACCTGATTTTTCCTCTGTCATTTCAAACTCAGTGATGATCAAAAGACCTGCCATCTCTGCCTCCTAGATGGTTCTTTTCTGACTGTCTGATTTCTGTCACTGGTATCACCATTGCCACATTTCACATCTGCTTCTCACTTTCCCTGGCTGCCTACCCCTAACCCAAAGACTTTTCTAAAGGTCACTATGAATAATTAGAATTGAGATTTAGGCTGATTCCTGCCAATGTATAGCAAAATGAATACAGTATTGTAAAGCAAAACAACTAAAAAATTAATTTAAAAAAATAAATAAATAAACAACAAATAAAGTAATTTTTATCACTAAAAAAACACACCAGAATCTGGATTTCACAGAGAACCACATAAACCCCAAATCCAGCAGTAATATGTGCAGTGTTGTTCAGGCAATCTGAAAATAGACTAAAAATGATTTTCACTTGGGATTCAGGCTGCTGCTTCTGAGACGGTTGACTTCTAGGAATACACATGAGCTAAAATCAAGTTTTGGAGAAAGAAATGGTAACCCATTCCAGTATTCTTGCCTGGAGAATCCCATGGACAAAGAAGCCTGGCAGACTACAGTTCATGGGATTGCAAGAGTCAGACACGACTTATCACTATCTTTCTTTTTTCCTGACATCAAGTTTGCCTTATTTAATTCCTTTTGGAAGAGACATCTATGGAGAGTTATTACCATGGGCTAAATTCAGTAGTAAATAATTTATGAAGATAATGGTGATGTTGGTGATGATGATAAAAGAAAATGAAAAGTTAA
The DNA here is from genome assembly GCA_006408695.1 of Aepyceros melampus. NCBI lineage: Eukaryota > Metazoa > Chordata > Mammalia > Artiodactyla > Bovidae > Aepyceros > Aepyceros melampus. The sequence goes on along the minus strand of SJXQ01010954.1, from coordinate 382,868 downwards.
AAATAAGTAAAACTGAAGAATAAGAGGAGACATCAAAAGAGAAAATGGAAAAAAAAAAAGACAAGGACAGAAGCTAAATAACTAAGTGCTATACCTTGTATTTCATAAACAAGTATTTTCATGACTCTATAAAGCAGATATTATTTCCCCATTTTACAGATGAAAAAATGATGACTATAAAAATGAAGAGACTTATCCAACCATCTGCTGTTTTGATGCTCAGAATCAATTTCTCTATGCCATTTTTTCCCGATAAGAATATTTCAATTTTAATCTTTCCCCACTGATCACCCACTCAGGTGCTGAAGATGGAGCTCCAGGAGAGAGCATGTGGCCCAGACTTAAGCTGCCCAATCAGTGCACTTCATTCCTCTGGCCTCAGTCACTGGCACAGGAATGCATTTCTCAGACTTAAAATTTGTTTGAAAACTATCAGGCTGAGAAAGCTTGCTTTCCCACTGAGCTTGAACCAGGAAACATGGAGCACTGGAACTGCTAGCCTCCATCACATCACCAAGCGGAGCCCAAGAATAAAGTCAAGAGAGAAAAGAGACTGAGAATGGAGGTAAAGACTGGATTTGGTGACATTGTCAAAATCTTAAAGCTAACCATGCCTGAAAACTACATTATTCTGGAAATTTTATTTATATAACATTTTTTTGTTCCTGCAAATATGTATGTGTATATAAATCTGTGCTGTTCTTCAACTGACGTCAGGAAAAAAAAATCTTGACTAATACATAAAGCCAATTAAAGAGTTAGTGGTAAAGAGGTTAAAAAAAAAAGAATTGAGATTTAGAAATACTAACTACTTGTCTGAGATCTCACAGCTAAGATGAGGCAGAGATTGGATTTGAAGGCAAGGAGTTCAGTTCTGGACCCCCTTCCTTGTTTTGTGAGTCCTCTTGATACTTCTTCCAAAAGATTTCTTGAGTTAGTCTTTCACAGAGTCGCCCCTGTCCCAGCCTCACCCAGAATCCAGGTGGCTCAGTAGTAAACAGCCTCCTGCCAGTGCAGGAGATGAAAGTTCGATTCCTGGGTCAAGAAGAAACCTGGAGAAGGAAACTGCAACACCCTCCAGTATTCTTTCTTGGGAAATCCATGGACAGAGGAGCCTGGTGGGCTACAGTGCATGGGGGTCACAAAAGAGTCAGACATGACTTAGCAACTAAAAGCGAAAACAACAGACGTGTAACACCTCCCACCTGCTGTCTCAAGATTAGATAGTGTCATGGGCTAAACTGTGTCCCCTGAATCCCCAGTAGCTCAGAATGTGACTGTACTTGCAGTCTTTAAAGATATGTTTAATTTAAAATAAGGTCACATAAGTGGGCCCTAATCCAGTCTGACCGGGATCCCTGTAAGACAAAGTGATTAGAACACAGACATACAGAGCAAGCTCCAATACTCTGGCCACTTAATATGAAGAGCCAACTCATTGGAAATGATCCTGATGCTGGGAAAGACTGAGGGCAGGAGAAGAAGGGGGCAACAGAGGATGAGCTGGTTGGATGGCATCACCGACTCAATGAACATGAGTTTGAGCCAGCTCTGGGAGATAGTAAAGGACAGGTAAGCCTGGAGTGCTGCAGTCCATGGGGTCACAAAGAGTCAGGCATGACTTAGCGACTGATCGATAACAACATACAGAGCAAAGACCACATGGAGACACAAGGAGAAGATGGCCACCTGCAAGCCAAGGAAAGAGACGTCACAAGAAGCTAACCTTGCTCTCAGATCGCCAGCCCCCAGACTTCCAAAGGAACACACTTTCATTTCAGTGACCTAGTCGCTGGTACTTCGTTATGGTGGCTGTAGCAAACCAACCCAGACATTACTGTAAAAACCAACTATCAACCTGTTGACATTACCTGTGGGATGAGGTCCGTGCTCCCTAGCCTAGAACTCTATCCCACCTGTCCAGCCCAGCCCACTGGTCCAGCTTTCTCTCCCACCCTCTGCCGGATAAGTCTGGTCTACTTATCCATACCGGAGAGCTGTGATGTTCACCCAGAGCCCCTCCTCTGGTTAGCCAGTGAACCCAGCTGCTGCGAGTATCTATTGCTAAAAGCTCACAGTCACCCTCTGCTCCATAGAATTGCCCTCAGCTGACAGCAGACACCCCTGAGTACAGCTGCCAGAGCCTGTGTTGTGTGGTTACACCTGGGTAACAGCCCAAGACTAGAGTCTACCTGAGACATCACCTTGCGGGCTTCCCCTCCTTCTTCTGCCTCCCTCCCTCCCTGCCAAGTTTTACGGGAAGTACATGGACTAAATCATTTCACAAGAATGTCTGCCACACTCTCTGCCTCCAGGAAATCCTATCTGGGCACCACCTGCCCTGACGGCTGTGTATCCTCCCTTGGTGGCTGTGTGAACAGTGTTCATCTACTCCAAGAGCCTCCCATCTGCCTACGAAATCCCACTGAGTTTTCCAGGCTCCCACCTCCGAAAGAGGCGCTTTCGCTCACCTGTCCATGCCCACCGCCCCTTCCTCAGAACCCAACATTCTGCACCAAGGAGCTGGCAGAGCTGGCTGGCAGGAAGCCCTCCATCAACTATTGATGGTAAAGCAAGACCTCTTCTGTGTTAAGTAACACATTCTGAGAATTCCAGAAGTATTGAAAGATGGTGCCCTGCATACTGAGTGATGCAAAGAGAACAGGGGAGGCTGGCGTGCTGCAGTCCATGGGGTCACAAAGAGTCGGGCACAACTGAGCAACTGAGCTGAACCGAAGCAAACAGAAGCTGCTGGAGTGTGATTGATACGTTCCCTTTTTATTTAACAAGTGGCTTTAATTATGTGCCCCTCCTGGCTCCACTGTCCACATCCTGTTCTTTATTTTTATGGGTCCCCCGCCCCTCTAAGGTACACACGCAGACAGATTTCCAGCCCTCTGTGCATCACAAAACATCCATTGATAGCGTGAGGTCTACCATTTCTTCCATTTGAAGATGGACAGTAAAATCACAGAGAGTTACAAAGATGTGGCAATCTCAATCTTATAAAAGAGTTTTAAAGTGTGCTGCTTTTCTTTCATGGTTTAGAAATTAAACACAAAGAACCGATGATATAAGGAGAGGGTTGGTGGGGTGCACGTCCACCCAAGTGTAAGCAGTAAGGAGTGCATTGTCTGTAGAGAATTCAAATAATAAAATTAAAAGCCAGTCTGCTTTTTATTATCATCCAAGACTACTGAATCTAAACAAAGGAGTGACAGAGCTCCCTGCCTGGTGGGTTGGTCTCACAGTCCCTACCCCTGTCTTGATAAACCGCTGTTGAGGACTCTACCCCAGGCGGTCTCTCTCAGATCAGTGTTCAGACTGGATTCCTTTATGGGAGTGTGTGTTTGAAACGAGAGAGGAGAAGGGCCAGAAGGAAAAATCTGCAGAGATGACAGACACTTGCTGCAAGTAGCCACCCAGCACCTGAAATGTGGCCGGTGAGACAGAGGAACTGAAGCTTTCATTTTAATTATTGAAACAGTCACAGGTGGCTAGCGGCTGCCATATTAGTGCAAATCCAGCAAGTCTGTTCTCATGTAAGTAGGATTATCGGATGGGCTTCCCAGGTGGCACAGTGGTAAAGAATCTACCTGCTAACGCAGGAGATCAGAGTTCAGTCCCTTGGTCACGAAGATGCCCTGGAGGAGAAAATGGCAATCTGCTCCAGTATTCCTGCCTGGGAAATCCAATTGACAGAGAAGACTGGCGTCCCACCTTACAGTCTATGGAGTCGCAAAGAGTCGGACACGACTGAGCGACTGAGCACCTGTACATACGGGATTATAGAACAATTATCCCGACACAGATAATCCATACACTCCCGAAACCAATCAAACTGTAATATTTTTTTTTTCAGACAACTCAGATATTATACATTTTTCCTGCACCAATGTCAAAGAAAGGCTTTCAACCAATAACAGTACCTGCACCAGGGGCGGCTTCCACCGTAGTTTTTCAAGGGAGCAGGAGTGAAGTTGAAGGAACTCGTGGGGCGCTTCTTAAGCAGTAACACAACTCCAGTAGGATTCTCTCTCAACTTTCTCACCAGATTTTTTAGCTGCCATCCCACCTTCAAAGAAAGACAATGAGGAGCGGGGACTTACTCATGAATAATGAAAACTCAAGCCTATTTGAGTTCAAGGAATTCAAATTTCCTTGAATTCATCTCAAGGAAATCAGCAAATAGGCAGATACAAATCTGTTCATTCTAGCACTGCTTAAAATTATGGAAAGCTGAATATAAACTGCAAATTTTTTAAATGCAAGCAAAATGGTTTAGAAGTTCTAGAAGGGGAAGATGAAGTCTGAAGCTTCAGTGAACAGACTCACCACAGTTTGCTGATTAACTTGAATGACTTCATCGCCAGCATGAATCTTCTGAGATCTGTCTGCAGGAGACTGTTAACGACAAACAGAGAGAGACCTGTCTTATTTTTTAAGCCTCCTATTTCTTTCTGCTTCTATTTCATCTCCCTTCTTTCTTTACACAAAACAAGCAATGGGAATACAATTTTCTCAAGAGCAGTTACACAGTGTGCTTGAGTTTCCTGAAACTACACAGCCTGTAGAACTTGGCATGTGAATACGTGTGCTATCTCCAGTGGTTTCTTACAACAAGTAATCTGTCAGTAGGAACAGCCAGGGTTCATCTAACCTACCGTGACGAGTGGGACGCACTGTCCACATAACAGGCTGATCAAAGCCACTGATTCATCTAAAAAGTACCTTCCCTGTATTCCTGTCAAAATTAATCTTGTAAAAGCTGACCAACTGCTTAACAGGTAAAGACAGTCACTCTGTCATATAATTGCTTTTTATGTGATTATTAAAACTAAATTTTTCTTTTACTCAAACTTGTTTTACATGTTATCATCACATTGCTAAAATAGAAAAATAATGAAAACAGAAGATATTTAGAGAAAACTTTTTTTTTGTCTTCAGGTTGAATTCTAAATGGATGTGTTTTCACAGATCAAAAAGTCCAGACTTTGCGTGTTTTAAATAATAGCTTGCTACAAATTTGCAAATATCTGTATAGATATATATACAGCCACATACGTGTGTCTAGGCAGATAAATAGATGTAATCTATTTGTCAAATATTTTCTCACGGTTCCTTCTTCATTTAATCAAATTGTAACTCAATGTTTAAGATATTTCATATGATTTTAAAATATGTTTAAAAAATTCTGCCAACAAACTTTACAGATATCATTAGGCATATTTTATGGAGTTTTGAGGAAATTGACATTCAGTGGTAAATAACTCAGTTATGGACACACAGTAAGTGAAAGATGCAGAATATAACTTTACACTTATTAGGTGGTTTTTAACATGAAAGTTGCTAAGTCGCTTCAGTCGTGTCCGACTCTGTGCGACCCCACAGACGGTAGCCCACCAGGCTCCCCATCCCTGGGATTCTCCAGGCAAGAACACTGGAGTGGGTTGCCATTTCCTTCTCCAATGCAGGACAGTGAGAAGTGAAAGTGAAGGCGCTCAGTCGTGTCCGACTCAGCGACCCCATGGACTGCAGCCCACCAGGTTCCTCCATCCATGGGTTTTTCCAGGCAAGAGTACTGGAGTGGGGTGCCATTGCCTTAACACCTTAAAAATTTTCCCCTGATAAATTGTAACTATATGTTGAAGTATTATTTCATCTTAAAGGGAACCTGTGCCATAATTTCTTCTCAACTTCTTTTCTCTCATTAATACATTTTACAGACTAAACATTTTGACAAAGAATTTGAAAAGTATTTTAGGGTAAGTGTAATGTCTAATCCTACCTAGAAGTATAGGTTTATTATCATTATTTAAGTGCAAAAACAATAAATTCCTGGAATAAAATAAAACAGAATTACGCCAAAAAAAAAAAGATACTTCATATGATCAAAAGTGAAGGAAAGGATGAAACTTTGATTTCAAATTCTAATCAACTGTTATTGAAGCCAGAATGTTTTATTATGTGACTAATATAACTGAGTCTTCAAGCAATTTCAACCATCCTTTATAGATAGCACCTTCAAACACAGCGATGGGGGGAGCAGCTAAACTCAAGACACCCTTGCTGAACTGTCTCACTCAGCTGTTCTGATAGGCTCAACAAGAAATGAGCAAGGAAAAAAAAAAGCATTAAACTGTAGAAACAGTGTCTTGGATTCACCTGGGCCAACACAAGGCACAGGTAACTTTGCCAGCTACTTTTGAAAACATTTAACTTGCCACCATAACTACCAGCTGTGCCTCACCTGCGAGACCAGCATCGTGGGTACCACAGGGAGATGGTCTGTCTCCAATCCCCTGCTCCTGAGGCACTTCTTAAACAAACAAATGCGTCAATGCTCCTTTCTTGCCCCTGGTGTCAGATGCCGAAACCATGGTTACAGGTCAACTTTGGCAAGTCTGATCATAATCAGTCCAGTCCCTGTTAATCTTCCCCGCCTGAGGATTCATCTAAGGTAAGCTTCACTTTCTAAAAGATAGCCTTGAAGCCAGAAAGTCCCTGTTTACAGATAAGCAATCTTAAAAAAAAAAAAAAAGTCCCAGTGTCCTGAACTGACTTCCATTCCTAAGGATCTTCACATATTCATTTCTCTAATGTCCTACCGAGTGATTAAGCGTTGTGCTTGGCAGAACACTAGTAAAGAGAGAGCCTGATACCAAAATTCTTCCAAGGGCAGTCGCTCTTGATGATTTTCACCACGTGCTGGACTACTGAAAAATGAAGCTTGATCTGGCCTACTGCAGAAGTGATGCCCTGGAGAAGAATGCATCCATTCTTCACAGGCTCATCTATTTCCCAACTCCTCATCAGGGGTGGGGAAGAGGAGTAGGGCTAAGATCCCATCAAGACTTCTGTCAAGGTCTTGAGCAACATCAAAAAAAAGAAGATAGACAATCACCAGATCCTGTTTGTCTGATCTTGGAATGATCCTGACTTCTCAGGTAACCTCAAAAAAAAAAAGGGACTAAAGGCCTGAGATGACCTGCTGGCATTGCATCAACCTGACTCCAAGATAAGGAGTATGGAGACAATTCACATGAGAAAGAAGTTGGTGAATTCTGTCCACTCTAACCCTCCAACACTAGACTTTTATAAAAATATTCTGACTCTAAAGTCATAGCAACCTTCAGTGACAGACAGAACGCTGTCCTGGAGCTGGCATTTTCTACTGGCATTTAACATTTAAGTGTGAAATATCCAGCACTAAGTATAAAATATTCAGATCTAGTCTTGAGAAGTGGGCTCTTACTTAGCTCCCCACTGTCATCAACAAGAATTACAGAGTTATGTAGCATGTTCCGGACAATGAGCATAAGGTGACTGCAAGAATGAGGGACATTTTCCAGCAGATTACCACACGGAATTACCAGTTCCCCTTCTTTGATCTTGAACAAGAAGGAAACCATTTCTGTCTAGGATGACTTAGGTACCATCCTATGTGGAGGCACTAGGAACAGGTAAATCCTGAATCTCTCACCCAGTCCTAAGAGTCTGGTAGGAATTCTACGGAATGTATCAGTAGACATTTGATTTGACTCAAAGCCGCCGGTTTTCTTTAGCTTACAGTGCGTGGGGGGAAAGCAGGCCAGGGATGAGGTAGACAGTGAAAGGAAGTAACATTTTAGTGTTCTATGTTTATCCAAGATTGAAATTGGTTCAAAGACCTGATTGAGTCTGGAACTGCACAGGTCTGCGTTGTTAATGCAATCACCAAATTACTAGATGCAAAACTTCAACTGTTTAAAAGCTAAAATAGGACTTTCCTGGTGGCGCAGTGAATAAAAATCTGCCTGCCAATACAAGGGACATGGGTTCAATTCCTGGTCCAGGAAGATTCCGCAACTAAGCCCGAGAGCTGCAACAACTGAAGCCGACATGGCTACAGCCCCGCTCTGCAACAAGGGAAGCCACTGAAACGAGAAGCTGGAGCAGCCAGCGAAGAGTAGCCCCGCTCACCACAACTAGAGAAAGCCTGTGCCAAGCAACAAAGACCCAGTGCAGCCAACTGCAATGACTTTCACCATCCCTCTGAATCTACCAACTTCAGAACAATGTACTGAGTGGTACAGGAGTATATTCGTGTCATGGTTCAGCTAAATACACAAAGTCTCTGACAAGGATAAGGGAGGAACATTTGTTGTTTTTTTTTTTTTTTTTTTTTTTTGCATCATCCCCAGCCTAAAAGGAGAGGATCCTGTGCCATATTTGCCTCTCAGGTGCCATGGTATAAAAATTCCCAGTGGTCTGAGTGCTCTCACTGTAACTCAGCAAACAATGCTTAAAGACACTACCAGCTTCCACTCATTTGTCTGCCAAAACCACACAACTTATTTGTAATTCATTGAATGCCTTAGGCAGTGTCACTTTCTTTCTTATTATAAGAATCAAATGTGTCACAAACCCTCATCAAAGGTCACGCCATTTTATTTTATCAACAGACCTAGCAGCTGAAGCTCAAACTTTGACACATATTTCAACCAGATCAGAAAAGTATTTCCCTGGTGGCTCAATGGTAAAGAATCCACCTGCCAGTGGCAGAAACCCAGGTTCGATCCCTAGATCAGGAAGATCCCCTAGAGAAGGAAACAGCAACCCACTCCAATATTCTTGCCTGGAGAATTCCATGGACAGAGAAGCCTAGGGAGCTACAATCCATGGGGTCGAAAAGAGTCCGACATGACTCAACGACTACAATGACAACGAAGAAAAGCAGTCACCAAGTTTCTTGTGTCTTGAATTACATCCTCTTGTCTTATTTGATTAAATAGCAATTAATTCCATAGACACATGCTACTTTCACACAGATGCAGAGAAGTTTTTCAGACATTTCAAGCTCTGTATCAATGTCATTCAAAAGCTAGCCGTATTGTAGGTTGCATAAAGAAAGCATTCAATTAGCTCTACTTTTCACAAATTCAAAATGTTTGAGGAACTAAGGAAAAACCTTTTAGGTAGCAGAATTTTCTAAAGGATGATAAAAGAGTACAAGTTCCTCACAACAGAAATGGCCCTGCTTTTTCTATTCAAATGATTAAGGGGGGAAAAACTAAATTTCAGTACATGCAAATATGAACTACAGCTCTATAAAAAGAAACTTCATCATGCAAAAACCCAAAAATAGTTGCTCTGGTGACACATATAAATTCCACTTTTTAAAAAAAAAACACTATATTTAACACATATGGTCACCAATTCCAGCTCTTATGAAAGTGATTCTCAACAACAAAGAGATCACTCCTTTTGTATTTATGGGTTAACACTTCCAAGAGCACACACAAAAAATAACACAGGATGGCAAAAGCTGGGCAAGGTGTGTGAATGAGAGCAATCAAGGACAATTTAAATAATATATTGATGACAGCTGGTGATGAGCAGCACACTAGCAACAGAAATAAACAAAACAGGCGCCCACACTCCCTTGCAGATAATAGAACAACATACACATATTTAAATGAAAAGAATAGGGACACTGTCAAATCTGCTTGAAGGTACAATAGCTTTTACATTAAACGGATATGCACTTACATTTTCTGTGGTTCCAGTAATCACGTGCAATCCATCATAGGTCGATTTGATGTACATACCCTAGAGTGAGTCACAAACATGTTAACTCATTACTCCAACGTTTAGAGACAGAGCTGCAAGTGAGACTTGGACTTAACAAAAGATTAAAGGCAGTCATTTCTGAACACCCCTCATTCTTCAGCCTCCTGAAACACAGTAAAACAAGATCCAAAGAGCGGTGAAGGGGAACTAACCGAATACTAGTGAAAGAAATCAGAACCGAGATCTCTTTGATATTATAATTTGTGTACCAGACACACAGAATTTTGCTCTATGTCTGAGGACTCAGAAGGAATGTTCTCAGATCTGCTGAATGAATGAGGCAGTTCAAACAAGGCCGGTCCTCTCCCGATCATCTCTCTGTGTAGTGACACAATATATTCACTTAATTTGGTCTCAGTAGTCACTGCACCAGTGACTTATTCAAGCCACGAACAACCAAACGAGGATGTAAGAGCAGAGACTGCTCAGGAACACAATATGAGAAATAAATTAGAAACAGGCATTCCTGCATTTTAGGGAGGCATAAATATTAATACACTCCATCCTCAAATGCCCAATGGGCAAACTCAGAGGTGAATGCATAGCCTGGAAGAAATATCTCTGCAGTCTGAGGCACTATGTATTATTTTTTAAAAATGTTTATTAAACTTTTATAAGATGGGGAAAGAGCAAAAGGTAGAGAGAGCAAAGAGTAGTTGCTCCCCCTGGTACTGATGCTGTAATAGCACAGAACCTCCTCAGGAGTCATTCTGACCGTGAACTTGCCCTGCTTAGCAGTCTACAAGCCTCTGGGGATGAGTATCTCATCCAACACTGATACCTTCACGTTTCTGCCCAGCCTCTCTGTTTCTGCTGCTTTCACGATCAGCGTAATCAGCTTCTCCCTCTACATGGTATTCCTCTTCACGGAGCTGTGCTTGGATAACTTCACCATTTGGAACAGCAACTCCATTTCTGCCCACTCGGGCACTTCTCCACTTCAACATGTGAATAAGCCCACCGCCAGGAAGTCTTCCATGTTTATTTCAGTATAAGCCATCATTTACTTTGAATTGGAGCAGTCTCTATGTACATTTCTCCTTACCAAGAATGTGGACCTAGGTGCTGATCTAAGTATCTTATCTGTACATACTCTCGGGGCCTGTTATTACAAAGCTCATACTTTATGTCTAAAATTTTTCTGAACTTTTTTAAAAGCATCATTTCTTTCAGCCTGTCTCTTCTCACATAAAGCCCAAGTGCTAATAGAGACTTCACGGCAGATGTTGTTTCCTACCCAGAGCCTATCTTTCCTTTGTGGAAATGTGCTCCATCTCCTTGTATTGCTAAGACCTAAAAATAAAACTGTTAAGACAATTCCTCAAGATATGAGTTTACAGTTTTTAAAACTGTATTTATTTTTACACTTTGAAGACGCTTTGATATAAAACATATCAACCGTTCAAGACAGCAAATTCTTAACTACATAATGGAAATCAGTCTAATTCTACTATTCAGAATTCTAGTGAAAGCAATATGGAATTATTGTTTTTAAAAAACACACCAACTTTAATAAAATGATGATGCTACCCGAAAATAAACAAATGATGTTAGAAGCCTTACCAAACCTTCCCCAGGTTTAATGTTTGGTAGGTGAACTTCTTCTAGACATGCACACTGGCTCATTAGAGGATCCGTGGTCGATCGGATGGTCTTGTCACAGATGCCATTTAAAACCTTGACCTAGAGTTGGAGAGGCAAATAGAGAAGGTCAATCATTAACCAAGTTTATCTCCGGCTGAATTTTTTTTTTTTTTTTAATGCACCTCACTGATCATCCTTAGCTCTGGTCATAACACTGTGATAAAACCACACAGTGAACACGTGGCACGTGGCTTCCATATTTGCAACATGTAGAATAGTGCCATTATTCCAGCTTTGCTTTAAAAGTGCAGCTTTTAGATTAAATTTTTTACAGCCACTGAAATGCACAGGCTGAGCGGAAACTCCCTTTCAGCAACTAAAGAGAACCATGTATTCCCAGCCATCTCTGTGGTTTTTTTAAGAATGGCTCACATTCTCTGCATACCAAATACTGACAACATAAAAAAATAACCATTTTGTCCTGCACCTTTTTTGAAAAATGCATTTCATATTTTCAAATAGTTTTAGGGACTTCCCTGGTGGTCCACTGGTTAAGACTCTGCACTTCCAATGTGGGGGGTGTGGGTTCGATTCCTAGTCAGGAACTAAGATCCCACATGTCACTGGAGTGGTACAGCCAAAACATTAAGTAAATAAATAAAATTAAAGCTGTTTTCATTTTAGAGAAAAAATAGCAGAAATTACAGAGTTCCATCTATTTTCTTTTCCTTCTCAGCAGTTTCTAACACAGCTATATTATTATAATTGTTAATAAGAAGATACTATTAACATCAGGACTTCCCTGGTGGCTCAGATGGTAAAACATCTTGCTTACAATGCGGGAGACCTGGGTTCTATCCCTGGGTCGGGAAGATCCTCTGGAGAAGGAAATGGCAACCCACTCCAGTACTCTTGCCTGGAAAATCCCATGGACAAGGACAGGGAGGCCTGGCGTGCTGTGATTCATGGGGTCGCAAAGAGTCGGACACGACTACGCGACTGAACTGAACTGAACAGATATGCAGATGACCACCCTTATGGCAGAAAATGAAGAGGAACTAAAGAGCCTCTTGAAAGTGAAACAGGAAAGTGGAAAAGTTGGCTTAAAGCTCAACATTCAGAAAACTAAGCTTATGGCATCTGGTCACATCACTCAATGGGAAATAGATGGGGAAACAGTGGCTGACTTTATTTTTTGGGCTCCAAAATCACTGCAGATGGTGATTGCAGCCATGAAATTGAAAGACACTCCTTGGAAGGAAAGTTATGACCAGCCTAGACAGCATATTAAAAAGCACAAACATTGCTAACAAAAGTCTGTCTAGTCAAGGCTGTGGTTTTTCCAGTAGGCATGTATGTATGTGAGAGTTGGACTATAAAGAAAGCTGAGCACCGAAGAATTGATGCTTTTGAACTGTGGTGTTGGAGAAGACTCTTTGAGAGTCCCTTGGGCTGCAAGGAGATCAGTCCTGGGTTTTCATTGTGAGAGGGTAACAGACAGGAAGGCCAGGGGTCTCCAAATGGAGGAAACAACCTGCAAGTGTCAGACATTTTATCTCTCTTAAGCGGCCGGAGGAAACAAACGGGATATTTTTTCCTTCTCTATACAAATTTAAAAGGAGGTTTCTCTTAAAATTCTGTGTTGCCATAATGACATGTGATTTCACCTGAAGTTAACCAATGCCTTTTCTTATGGAAATGTTTATCTTAAGCTATGCTAATGTACTATGCATTTACCCCAAACTCTGTCTTCAAGTTTGTTCTGCCTTTTGGGCTCAGAACCTACTTGATAAACCATTATGTTATACTCTGATATTGTTCCTCTAATCTATGTAAATGAAACTTTTTGTACGATGATCTGCCCTTCTTCAAGATTCAAGTTAATCATTTTATGGCCCAAGATAAACCATTTGGAGCTGAGGTTATCCCAAAATACATCTTATGGGTGAGGGGCCTGGGCCATTCTAAGTTTTGAGACATTCCTTTCTTTCATTAAAAGACTGCTGGTGACTCTATAACATCCAGCTGGAGGCTAGCAGGGGGTACTCTTTCTGCCCCTTTCTGATGCCTATGTCAGAAGCTTTCTCTATCTCCTTTATACTTTAATAAAACTTTATTACACAAAAGCTCTGAGCAATGAAGTCTCGTCTCTGGCCCCGGATTGAATTCTTCTCCTCTGGAGGCCAAGAATCCCGGCGTCGTAATTCAACAACAACCTTTCAATTGGAAGGACAAATGTTGAAGCTGAAACTCCAATATCTGGCCACTTGATGCGAAGAGCTGACTCATTTGAAAAGACTCTGATGCTGGGAAAGATTGAGGGCAGGAGGAGAGGGGGACGACAGAGGATGAGATGGTTGGATGGCATCACTGACTCAATGGACATGGGTTTGGGTAAACTCTGGGATTTGGTGATGGACAGGGAGGCCTGGAGTGCTGCAGTTCATGGGGTCGCAAAGAGTCGGACACGACTGAACAACTGAACTGAACTGTACCCAATAAGGGCATTGTCTTCTGAATTTAACTAGCTATACATGAGTTGTCATGTATGAACCTGGAGCATATCCATCTTGTAAATGCAGATTCTAGATTTCAGGTATATATCTAATAGGTTCTACTTTACTACTATCTGATGTTGCATCGTCAAAATGCAGTACATGAAGTATTAATTGAAAACTGACAGTCAATAATTTTGTTAGAGAATGGCTGTCTTTGTAGCTCCATAGTTGAAAGACATTTTCATTTTTAGATTTATGGATTTATTGGAATGATCAAATAATTACTCATTTTTGCATTTTCTATATAACGTGTGTGTATACTTGCTTTCAACATTTGCCTGCTTAAAAACCTTATTAATATATAATTCTCATAACATCAGATTCACTCAAAAGTGTATAATTCAATGTTTCTTTAAGTATATTAATGGTATTGTGCAACCATGATCATGATCTAATTTTAGAACTTTATCATCTCCCCAAAAAATCTCTATGACCATTAGTGGTTAATCTCCAGCCTCCAGGATCCCCAGTGCTGTAAGCAACTATGAATCTACTTTCTTTCACCATGGATTTGCCTTTTCTGAATATTTTATATAAATGGAATCATGTAGTATGTGGTCTTTAGTGACTCATTTCCTCTAATTAGCATAATTTTTCAGAATTCATCCATATTATAGCATGTTTCAGAGCTTTATTCTTTCTTATTGTTGATAATATTACATTGTATGATTATACCATATTTTGTTCATATGTTGGTTGGCATTTGAGTTATTTCCGGGTTTTGGTGATTATGACTAATGTTCAGGTAAATATTCATATATAATTCTTATGTGGATATTTGCTTTCAGTTACCAGAAGAGGAATTACTGAGTTCTGTGGGAACTATATTTAACTTTGAAGAATTGCTAAACTGTTTTCGGAAGCTTTTATTACACTTTGCCTAGAGCAGTGTATGTATATGTGCTTAGTCGCCCAGTTATGTTCGACTCTTTGCAAATCCATGGACTGGAGCCGACCAGGCTCCTCTCTCCATGAGATTCTCAGGCAAGAATACTGGAGTGGGTAGCCATTCCCTTCTCCAGGGGATCTTCTTGAACCAGAGATTGATCCGGGATCTCCTGCATTGCAGGCAGCTGAGTTACCAGCTGTTATTGGGGAAGCCCCACTGAGTTACATGGTAACTATGTTTAACTTTATAAAGAATTGCTAAACCATTTCCCAAAGCTTTTATTATACTTTCTCATGAGCAGTATATGAAGATTTCAGTATCTCCATGTCCTTGACAACACTAGTTATTGTGTCTTTTGATTGTAACCATTCTAATGGATGTGAAGTGGTATCTCCTGTTTGATTTGCAGTTTTCTAATGACTAATAACTTCTTTTTTTCTTTCTTTTTTTTTCTGTGAGAGGCTGTCATTTTATTATTTTTTTACTTTGCAGTATTGTATTGGTTTTGCCATACACCAACATGAATCTGCCACAGGTGTACATGTGCTTCTCATGGGTGCTAGTGGTAAAGAACCTGCCTGCCAATGCAGGAGACACAAGAGATGAGGGTTTGATCCCTGGGTGGGGAAGATCCCCTGGAGAAGGAAATGGCAACCCACTCCAGTATTCTTGCCTGGAGAATCCCATGGGCAGAGGAGCCTGGTGGGTCATAATCCATAGGGTCACAAAGAGTCAGACATGATTGAAGCAACTTGGCACACACACAGGTGCGCATGCAATGACTAATAATATTATCTTTTTGTGTGCTTGTTGGCCATATTTTTACATTCTTTGGAAAAATGTCTATTCAGATCCTTTACTCCTTGTTTAGTTTGGTCATTTGTCTTTTTATTGTTGAGTTATAATAGTTCATTATATATTCTGGATATAAATTCCTTATCAGAGACATGATTATGCAAATATTTTTCTCATTCAGTGAATTGTCTTCATTTTCTTGATAAGAGTAATAGTTGTAGCACAAAATTTCTAATTTTGGTGTAGTCTAATTTATCTTTTTTCTTTTTGTCACTTTTTTTTTTTTTTTTGGTGTCATATCCAGAAAAAGACATTCTATCAATCTGTAAAGATTTATTCCTGTGTTTTCTTTTAAGAGATGTATATTTTTAGCTCTTCCATTTAGGTCTTTGATTTATTTTGAGTTGATTTTTGTGAATGGTGTGAAGTTGGGCTCCACCTTCATTCTTTTGCATGTGGATATCCAATTGTCCCAATACCATTTGTTGAAACATAGCCTACTTTTGTTAATCTTGGTGCACAAGCATAAAAGATCAAAGAATATGTGATTGAGATTATTAGGAACTTCAATATTTTCAAAAGTGGGGAACTTTTTTCAAAAATGATTTGAGTATATCAAAATATTAGAGAGGTATTCTTTAATCATGATAGAAGAAAACTCTCTCAGCACAGATAGCTTTGCTGTCTTATAAGAAAACTAATTTCACTTTTATCTATTTTCTATGTAACATCTAGTAATGATTTAATGAGCCTACCTTGTGAATATACTCATATTAAACCAATTTGTCAATAATTTTAAGACATTTATTAATCATTTCCAAGCTCATTATAAACCCAGATAGAGTTCACCCCTCAAACCTTCTACTTGTGTACTCTTTAATTTGTCTTTACCAAAAGTATTATTTTATCGTCTTAACACAATCAGACACTTTTTAAGACAAAATTTTCTTTATCTGTGTAGAAAAAGTATTTATTACTCTGCATGGACATCCTGTTACCTACACAAATTTTTTAATATTCTTTCAAAAATTCTCATACCAGCAATCTGAGGTTGGTTTTTAACCTAGTATTTCCAGGTATTAAATAAGAGCACATGTATAGTAAAATTATATTTTCTACTTATCCAGGATTATCAGTTAATACTCTTTTTTGAAAAAAAATTTATATTCCTTTATTTGGCTACACTGGGTCTTCCTTTCAGTATGTGGGATCTAGTTCCCCAATCAGGGATCGAACCCAGACCCCTGTATTGGAGGCAAGGAGTCTTAGCTCCTGGACCACCAGGGAAATCCCTATACTTATTAATATTCTTAAAGATAACTAAGGCTCTGGAAATTAAAAATTAGGCTGATGCAGGAAGTCTTAATGGAAGCATAAGAACTCCACAAATTTAATCTCTCTCAAAAGATACTTATGATAACCATTCCATTTTGTTAAGCACAATTTTAGGTTTTTGTAGTAATAATTCGTGGAAAACAGTGTTAACCCATAAAACCTGTATAAGATATTTCAAAACTTTAAGGCATGGGGGAAAAAAAAAAAAAAACAACCCTAGTCTTGTACAAACTTGAATATTTTTACATTGTGATAAGGGAAAAAAGTGATATTATTAATTAACTCTAATTGTAAAATCATCTGTGTTCAGGTGTATTTAATGAAGTTTTTCTTTAATACAAATTTATTAACCTGCATACATAAATCAAATTTAAAAGACTTTACATTTAAAAGTTCTGAATGCCTTGCTTTTATTCTTGTAATTATTTGCTTAACTAATAGCAGTTAAAATGTTTTCATGCTACGTTTGAGCAGAAATATTTTCCTTAGAAGAGCCAAAAATGTAAAGGATTAGAAGCCTCTCACCTTCCCTTTGGAGTTTCTTGAATTATTTCTTGAGATTTATGTGAACATGTCATATAAACCAATCAGAACAGGAGCTCCTGTAGATTTTAAGAGTCCTTGTCATCTGATTCATCCCTCTTTTGGTTTTTAATGTACTTCTTAAATGAGCAAGTTTCTCGAAGTGGCCACTTGTAATTCTAAATTGGCTTTGGTGAAATTGTCATGGAGACAGCTATATGCAGACTGAGAAAATGGAAGAGTTCTGTTAGCAGTTCTGTTTCTTTGGAAATGAACCATAGGGCAAACAGTTCGTTTTGGCTAAAAGGGAAAGTACTGCTTTTGTGAGTCTCTAGTCATTACTCAGCAGTTTCCTAGTCCCTCGACAGGGAGAATATAAAGAGAATATCTTTCCCAGGGCCAGTTTTTCACACACAGACAAGACTGAAGTGTATTGATTTATGATCTTAAAAAGGTCAAACTTTTAAAAGTTTGCCCAAATTATGCCAAGTTGTCAAGACCTTGTGAACTTACTGGTTCTTGGAAAGAAGCTTAGAGGACAGGTTTAATGGGTCTGTAGCTGTCTTATGTTCTGTGAACTTTTTTAGACATGTAGCAGTACTGTAGACGATAGACAGGCAAGACGGCTAACAGTAAATCAAAGATTTGGCAGACCTTCACCAGGGGCTTCCCTGGTATCTCAGCTGGTAAACAATCTGCCTGCAATGTAGGTGATGCTGGTTGGATTCCTGGGTCAGGAAGATCCCCTGGAGAAGGGATAGGCTACCTATTCCAGTATTCTTGGGCTTCCCTGGTAGCTTAGCTGATAAAGAATCCGCTTGCAATGTGAGAGACCTGGGTTTGATCCCTAGGTTGGGAAGATCCCCTGGAGAAGGGAACAATTACCCGCTCCAGTATTCTGGCCTGGAGAATTCCGTGGACTGCATAGTCTGTGCAGTTGCAAAGAGTTGGACACAACTTGAGCAACTTAACTTTTCACCAGGGAAAAAGAGTATATGTTTAGTGAGATAGGCCAAGAGTCTCAAGGAAATTTATTCCTAGGACAAACCCAAAAACCCATCACTGGAGAACTCGTTGAAACCACTGAATTCAATTTTAGCACAAGGGTGACTCTTAGGGGGAAACGAAAGGGGTTTCAGAAGTGCACATTCCCATCCAGTTGAGGGTCTAGGCCGGTACAGTAGCAAGGATCCCAGTGAGATCTAAACTTGTTAAGCTCTGCAACACAAAGACCACTAGGAGCACACCCTTATTCAAAGTTCTGCTGCAGCAAGGGAGAATGTAAACTGAGGCAACAAGGGGACTTCTCTAATGGGAGAGGCTTTGGGAGCCAGAGCTCGTCTTGGATCATCTAGGCAGGGATACACTGTTGGAAGTCAGTGGTCTTTAAAACACATAAACCTGAGTGTGGTTAATGTTAGACCAGTTTGTTTGGTCTAACCAGACCCTTAGACTATAAGGGTCTGCATTAATTTAAGATGGTTTGTTTTGTATGTTAAGTTTCGGTGTATGTTAAGTCTGTGTCTGCAAGTCATGGGCAAGTTGGAGTTTCTGTTTCAGTTCTCAGTACTTAAAGAAAATACCCACAGTTTAAAAAGAAAATCTTTATAAACTACTATATTTATTGCCTAAATTAGAGTGGTGGTGTTCAGTTTCTGTATTTTGGGTTTCTTTTTTGTTGAGTATTAGTTTAATTTTTTAGTTAGCTCTTAATAATATATCAGGTCATGGAATTATGAGCGGTTTGTGACATTTAAGGATATCTCCTTTCATTTTATTTATTAAAATGTTTTCGTAAGCCATGTATGATTTACTAGAGATTGCAAAGAGCTGATAGAAAGTTTTTTTTTTTTTAATTGAGTTTCTTTTGGCCTTAACAGGTTCTATTTTTCTTAATAAGTTTTTGTTATTGAAGCTAGCTCATACCAATTTCAAGATGAGTTTTTCCTTTGATCATTATGATAGTGGTCATGTGTTAAATCTAGACTGAAATGGGAAATTTTTAGGGCTTATGCACTTTATTCATCTTCTTGTTTTCTAGCCCACATTCATGGAAATTGAGAGAAGGACTACTATTCAGCAGTGGCTGTGTTTAAAATATGCTTGTAGAAGTATGCTGGCAGAATTGTAGTGACTGCTGGTTGTCAATTTCTGTTTGATTTAAAAGATCCTTCAAATACTTATATGTTGGAGCCAGCCTAATCTCTTTAATTAGTTTTTGGGAAAACCTCAAAAAGTTATCCTTCACAATTGTACAGTGCATTGCATCCTTTTCCACTCAGCATTAGAAGGAATCAGTGTAAAAAAAATTACACTAAACACATTGTTTCTTGAAAGCATAGTGTGATATCGTTTTGCACTGTTGTAGCCTGTAGAATTTGATGTTCTCAGGCATTTTTTATTTCCACTAATTATTTAGCATATATTCAGGACTGATACTCAGTCCCCTTATCCCATTCCTTGTCCTGAGTTCTAAAGTCCAACCACTTGTACTTTGTTGTTGTTTTTTTTTTTTAGAGAAGGCCACTGATGATTTCTTTTTAAAAAAATCTTGTAACCACAATCTTTGACTTCACCTTGGTTGGTAGTGCTGTTTAGCAACCTTATGTTTTTTGATAAACTCTCCCATCTCACTTGCCACTCACTGTTTTTTTCCTTCTTGGAGTGCTTTTTACAATTTTCCCTTTGTTTTTTTTTTTTGTTTTCAGCAGTTTGCAAATGATTTGCCTAGGTGGTTTTGTTTTGTAAGCTTGCTTGTGTTTCTGAGCTTCTTGAGTCTGTGACAGGTAAAATGTGGTAAGCCACACCTGTGTTTCTGGTTAGTCGCTCTACAATATCAGTACTTGGATGGATTCAAGAAGGCTGTGAACTTGCTGTTTGTTCATTGTAAGTTTGGTAGCATCTGTTTATCCAGCTTTCTACATCCCTAAAAGGAGATCAGATCCCCCACAGCAGTTTTTAAATGCCCTCCTTTATTTTTTAAAAAAATAGAATTCCTTTTATAAAATTCCTTCCCTTACATCCCGCTCATCCACTGGCAGTTAGTCACTTTCTGAGAAAGTACACACCATCAGATGGGAATGCTTCCACTTCCTGCAGCCCAGCATCTGCACCTTCCTCTTCTCCATTCTTCTGTCACTATGGGTGAGGTATGCTTTCCACATACCCAAGGATCATCCCTGTCCGAAAGACCATCCTGATTTAACTTCTCAGGGATCTCTTTCAGTATCCCCCTTCTCTTGTATACCTTATCCCTCTCTCCACTCCTTTCCAACAACATTTAAACAGATTTAAGCCTCTTCTATCAAACCAAAAGCCCTCTGTGACATATTTATTCCCTCTCTTGCTTCACTCTTTTTTCACAGACAGATTTCTCAATGGAGTTGCTAGCTTTACTTTCTTAATAGCTCGACCTCTTGCAATCTGACTTTAGTTTGCACACTCAAACTAATCCACAAAATCATTATTGGCCTCTTTGGACACTTCAATCTTAATCTTACTTAGCATTGCCTATTTAATCATGCCTTCTTAAAATGATTGAGCTTTGTCTTACCTGTCTACTTAGAGCATCCCATGAAGACCCATGGAATTCTGTCCTAATCCCTCCATGTTTTACACTGTATACTTCTACAGCAGTGCTTTCCAATATAATGTAAGCCATAATTTTAAACTTTCTAGGAGCCACATTAGACTTCCCTGGTGGCTCAGAGGGTAAAGCATCTGCCTGCAATGCAGAAGACCCAGGTTCAATCCCTGGGTCGGGAAGATCTGGAGAAGGAAATGGCAATCCACTCCAGTATTCTTGCTTGGAAAATCCCATGGATGGAGGAGCCTGCTACAGTCCATGGGGTCACAAAGATTCATATACAACTGAGCGACCTCACTCATTTACTCAGTAGTCACATTAAAAAATAAGTTAATTTTAATCATATATGTTTAATCTAATATATGCAAAATATCAATATGTAATCAATTTAAAAATTAATAACATTTCTTTTTTTTAATGAACTTTTCAAAATCTGGTGTGTATTTTGTTTTACAGCTCATCTCAGTTTGGATGCCAAATTTTGAAAGGCTAAGGTGAAATATAGGACTACCGAAACAATAAAATCATATTTATTGCAAAAACATTTTACACTGCTTTAACTTTTAAATTCATTAAAACTAACTAAAATTGAAAAATCCTATTCCTCAGTTAACACTAATCTCATTTCATGTGCTCAGTGAGCTATGGGCTACCATATTGGAAAGTGCAGTCTAGAGTGATCTCATCTATTCCAGCACATCTTGATGACTCTAGATCTCTTTTCTAAATTCCAGAGTCTTATTTCCAGCTGTTTTCTGAAAAGCCTCATGTCCTATAAGAACATTAAAATCAAACTCATAAATAAAACAGAGCTCATCTCTTTCCTCTGCCTCTTTGTTCCCTGTGCCTCTTATCTTAGGAAGCGGTATTAATTCCTATCAGGCTAGTTGCCCAGAGTTTTAAATTCCACTGATTTCTCCTTCCTTCCCACCTGATCTAGTCAACAATTATGCTAAATGAGTACAGTCACATCTCCCTTCAAATAGTTCTTAAATTTGTTCTCTTGTCTAATTCTGCATCTACTAGGCAGTTTGGGCCAGTATTTCTCAAACTCTACTGTACGAGCAAGTCACCTGGGGAGCTTATGCCTGTGTATTCTGATTCAGTAGGTTCGGGGTAGGCCTGCACTTCAGCAAGTTTTCAGGTGAAACTGCCGTTGGTCCTGCTGCTCCCTTAACCATATTTTGAACAGGAAAGCTTTCTCTGACTCCCCTTCTTATAGCATTTTGTGACACCTAATCACACTACTTTATTATTGGCTATTTACTTGTTATTTTTATCTTTTTGAGCTTAGAAACTGTGACTTCCCCTGGTGGTTCAGGCAGTAAAGCATCTGCCTACAATGCGGGAGACCTGGGTTTGATCCCTGGGTGGGGAAGTTCCCCTGGAGAAGGAAATGGCAACCCACTCCATTATTCTAGCCTGGAAAATCCTGTGGATGGAGGAGCCTGGTAGGCTACAGTCCATGGGTTGGAAAGAGTTGGACAAGACTGAGCTACTTCACTTTCACTCTCTTTTTAAATTGTTGGTAAATAGTAGATGCTCAATAGATTTTTTTTTTTTTTTTTTTAGAAGACTGAACAAGGTATGAGGGCAGTATGCTTTGTGGAGAAGTAAGTGCTTCCTTTGTTAAAATGGTCTTATATCCCCAGTGGCTTCCAACTTGAGGGTTTCAGAAGGACCTACAAAGGAAGAAATTGAGGAATGAGAGGTGTTTCAGTTTTCTTTTTCAGCAGGGAATAATATTTCCCAAGACTTTAACTTATACCCTATTTCTTAAATATCACATGTAATATGAACATGAATTTCTTCAATATTGCATAATATAATCAATATTATTTAAAATGCATTTGATAAACTGCTAATCTACTAGATACTGTGAAAAAAAAGTTTCTGAGGTCAAATATTTTAAGAAACAGCATAATCTCTCCCTTCTTAAAATTCATAGTGCTTAATAGATCTAAATATGAAATAAAAATTATCAAAACATGTTCTGATTTAAGCATTTATTGAGACAGTTTCATGGCTTGCTGTTCCATTTTTTTTTGTTTGTTTTTTGTTTTTTTTCCCATTTAGGACCCATTATGGACCAAATACATATCAGAGATCTGAGCCATCACAACATTCAACTTTTCTGTATTTAATTGATCAAAAACTAATATTTGCTAACCAGGAACTACAGTTATCTTAGATCTTAATAGCACTAGCAAGTAGCTTTTTTCCCCCCCACAAAGGTTTTTCTTTTTGGAAAAGTACATTATAACAATAAAACTATATTGTACAAATTTATTATGTAAAGGTCAAGGTAATGGCCTCTAGAGCCAGATGGCTGGGGTTCAAAACTGTAGTCAGATGGATACAGTCCATGGGGTTGCAAAGAGTCAGGCACTACCTGATATTATCAAGTTCTTATTATATTAATATTATAACCTCTCTTGGTTTCCTTAATCTGTAAAGGAAAGTGACAATAGTATCTGCCTTAGGGTCTCATGGAAGGTACAAATGATTTGATTTACACAAAACAGACCAGTACCTGGTATATCCTATGTGTTAACTATGTATCATAAATCATTAAAACTCTATCAAATAGCAATCAGATCATTATATATCTTTAGGACTTCCTATGAATGATGAAATGAGCAATAACTATTTGAATACTAGGTATATATTGCATTTTTAAAGGAAAAATGCATCATAATAGGGCTGCATCAACATGTGTTTCTTGTTTGGAATTTTATTTTCTTAGCGTGGTTTGTGTACTTGTGTAATTTTTAGTGAGATTTGAAAAAAATGGAAAAGATAGTTATAGACAAGTCTTTCAAAGCCTGGGGACCACTAGGGAGAAATAAAAGGAGGAACATACAGTCGGAATAGGTCTATATCTATTAAAGAAATTGAATCAGTAATTAACAACCATCCAAAACTGAAAGCACCAGGAAGTAGATGAGTTCACTTGGTAAATTCTACCAAATATTTAAGGAAGAAATTATACCAATTATCTATAGTCTCTTCCAGAAGATAGAAGCAGAAGAAATACTTCCTAACTCATTCTAAAACTGGATAAAGACATTACAAGAAAAAAGAACTACAGACCTCTTGTGAATACAGAAGCAAAAATCAACAAAACATTAGCAAATCGAACCCAGCAATGTATAAAATGAGCTGTGCACCATGACCAAGTTTTATGCAAGGCTGTTTCAACATTTGAAAATCAATTAATAAAATCTATCATGTCAATAAGCTAGAGAAGAAAAATCCAACGATATCAATAGATGTACTAAAAACACTGGACAAAGTCCAATACCCATTCATGATTCAAAACTCAATATCCTTAACTTGTTAAAGAATACCTGCAAAAAAACGTACAGCTAATATCATACTTATGGGTAAAAAATTAGAAGCTTTCTTGTTAAGATCAGATACAGTATCATACTGGAAGTCCTGGTTGATGCAACAAGACAGGAAAAGGAAATGAAAGACAAACTCACTGGGAAGGAAGAAATAAAACTGTCCCTCAGATGACATGTTTGTCTACGTAGAAGATCTGAAAGAATTGACAAAAAACTCCTAGACATACTACGTGATGATATTACAGTTTCAGGATACAAAGTTAGTAAACAAAAAATAGTCACTTTCCTATATACGAGCAATGAGCTTGTGGACTTTTAAATTAAAAATATATTACCATTTACATTAGCACCCCCAAAATGAAATACCTAGATATAACTCTAACAGAATAATACAATACCTATGTAAGAAAAACTACAAAACTCTGATGGAAGAAATTAGAACTAAGTAAAGGGAGTGATATTCTATGTTCATGGGTAGAAAGACTCAATATTCTCAGGATGACAGTTCTTCCTAACTTGATCTATGTATTTAATGCCATCCCATTAACACCCCAGCCAATTATTTTATGGATATCAACAAACTGATTCTGAAGTTCACAGGGAGAGGCAGAAGAGCCAATTTAATACTGAAAGGACAGAATAAAATTGGAGGAGTGACAATGCCAAACTTCAAGACTTACTGTAATGCTATAGTCAAGACAGTGTGGTCCTGGCAAAAGAGCAGACAAACAGATCAGTGAAACAGAATAGGAGCCAGAAATAGGAGCCACATAAATATACTCAGCTGATCTTTGACAAGGAGAAAAGGCAATGCAGTGGAGCAAAGACAATTTGTTCAACAAATGGTTCTGGAACACATGGACATCCACATGCAAAAATCAGTTTCAGTCAATCAGTCTAGACACAGACCTTATACTCTTCACAAAACAGACCTAAGATGGAGCATAGACCTAAATACAAAATTTAGAACTATAAAACTTCTAGAAGATAATATAAGAGAAAATCTTGATGGCCTTAGGTATGGTGATGACATTTTATATGCACCAAATGCATGATCTAGGGAAGAAAGACCTGACAAACTCTCAGCAGCCATGGAGCAGCACTCTATTTCCCTTTTCCTAATGGGCTGCCGTCTGTGGGGTCGCACAGAGTCGGACACGACTGAAGTGACTTAGCAGCAGCAGCAGAGCAGCAGCAGCAATAGGTTCTTTCAGTACACACTAGTCCACTATAGAATGCTGAACTGCTCTTGATTAGCAGGTCAAATGCGTCTTCCGAAATCACATGGAGTCCATAGGCAGGGAGCAGGCATCCAGCTTTTGGTCTAGCAAACTGCTTCCTGCCCTGCATAAGGCCAGAGAAGGACCTCATTGCATAAGTCATCAGGTGACAAAGTAACTCAGAGACACTCATCATGTTTTACCTGGTCTTTCTGGCAAGCCACTCTTCAGTCCACAGAATAAAGATATTTTAGCCCCTGTTTGCTTCTGTGTATCATAAATTCTCTTGCATAATGTACTCACTGAATGTGTACATGTGTTTTTTTCCCTCCATTCATCTTTGCAGGGAGAGTGGTTCTGTTAAGAGGGGGATTATGGGGGGAGTCCACTGAGTGCTTCACAGCTGCGGCTCATTTCCTCCTAAAATACCTTGCATTAGTGTGCTATCACGAGAATTAAATTTCATTTCAGGACTATCTGATCTAATCTGCATTAGAAGCCTCTAATCTTCCTATTGACATTTGCCCCTTTCTTTTTCTGGTTTTCATTTCAAAGGACCGTCACATTGCCTGCACATGGCTCTGTTTAAGCCCCTCTGACTAGTTAAAGCTAGGATTTAAGTGTTTCTCTTTAATCCTCAAGTTTATTCTCTGAAAATGGGATGAGAGGATGGATGGCCTGTTTTACTACACTCTCTAGTCTGATATTTAGCTGTTTTACAAACTTGTAAGCAGACAGGGGGCTTCCCAGGTGACTCAGTGGTAAAGAATCTGCCTGCCAGTGTAGGAGACGAGTTCAATCCCTCGGGCAGGAAGAGCCCCTGGAGGAGGGCATGATAACCCACTCCAGGATTCTTGCCTGAGAAATCCCACAGATAGAGGAGCCTGGTGGGCTACAGTCCATGGGGTCACTAAAGAGTTGGACACGACTTAGCAACTAGACCACAACAACAAGCAGACAAGACCACAGATACTAACTTGAGCTAACTTAAGAGAGAGTTACTGGAAGACCACTAGGAAGCTCACAGAGTCATGGGAACTGGGAGGATCACACTGGAAATGGGCAGGAATCATGGGGACTGCAGAGGGGCTAGGAATTAGGAACCTTGGCAATCTTTTCAAAGCAAAAGAGTGGGGAGAGCATGCCACCCCTGCAGTGTGTATGTTACAGAATTTTCTATTGTCTGTCAATTGGCTCAACTGTCTAAGGAAGAGCATCTGATAACTGAGCTTGGGTCATGTGCCTGGTCTGCTGAGTCAAGTAGGGCAAGCATTGTTTTGGTCTGCTCTGGTAATGGAATGTGCTCATCAGGAATTACTGCCGCATCAAGATTACCCACAGTCTGGATGGATGAATTCCAAAAGGAAATCTGATGCTCTTCAGGCAGCCAAAACAAAAACAAATGCCAACTGAAACTGTGTTTGAAGGAACTAGTTGAAATGTAGGAGAAAGGGATGAGGAGTAAGGATGGGAGGAAATGGGGAAGAGGTAAAATCAGCAGGAAACATTCACTCAAGGAAAATTATGACAGTAGGTACGTCTGTATACGAGTAATGGTGACTTTTTGTCTAACATGATTTTAAAGCTCTCTGAAAGCTCGGAGTATGGAAAGCATGTCTTGGTGACTTAGAAATATTGTCACCCTCTTTCACCACCAGATGGCGATTTACATATAAAGAGTGAAACATGGATCCTGGGGAAGTTCCCAAGCTCCTGCTGTTGGCAAAGTGCTTTTGTGTAGCAATTATTAAAGAAATCCACCTTGCAATGTGAGAAATTAAAGAATCTGCCTGCAGTTCAGGAGACCCCAGTTCGATTTCTGGGTTGGGAAGATCTGCTGGAGAAGGGATAGGGTACCCACTCCAGTATTCTTGGGCTTCCCTGGTGGCTCGGTTGGTAAAGAATCTGCCTGCAATGTGGGATACCTGGGTTCCATCCCTGAGTTGGTGAGAGGGTAACAGGCAGGAAGGCCAGGGGTCTCCAAACGGAGGAAATAGCCTGCAAGTGTCAGCATTTTTCTCTCTCTTAAGCGGCAGGAGGAAAGAAACTAGCGATATTTTTTCCTTCTCTATACAAATTTAAAGAGAGGTTTCTCTTAAAATTCTGCGTTGCCATGACACCTGGTTTCACCTGAAATTAACTATTCTCAAACCCAGAGATAACCAATGCCTTTTTCTTATGGAAATGTTTATCTTAAGTTATGCTAATGTAAGAATACACAGAAGAACTGTACAAAAAGGATCTTCACGACCCAGATAATCACGATGGTGTGATCACTCAGCTAGAGCCAGACATCCTGGAATGTGAAGTCAAGTGGGCCTTAGAAAGCATCACTACGAACAAAGCTAGTGGAGGTGATGGAATTCCAGTGGAGCTATTTCAAATCCTGAAAGATGATGCTGTGAAAGTGCTGCACTCAATATGCCAGCAAATTTGGAAAATTCAGCAGTGGCCACGGGACTGGAAAAGGTGAATTTTCATTCCAATCCCAAAGAAAGGCAATGCCAAAGAATGCTCAAACTACTGCACAACTGCACTCATCTCACATGCTAGTAAAGTAATGCTCAAAATTCTCCAAGCCAGGCTTCAGCAATATGTGAACCGTGAACTTCCTGATGTTCACGCTGGTTTTAGAAAAGGCAGAGGAACCAGAGATCAAATTGCCAACATCCGCTGGATCATGAAAAGAGCAAAAGAGTTCTAGAGAAACATCTATTTCTGCTTTATTGACTATTCCAAAGCCTTTGACTGTGTGGATCACAATAAACTGTGGAAAATTCTGAAAGAGATGGGAATACCAGACCACTTGACCTGCCTCTTGAGAAATCTGTATGCAGGTCAGGAAGCAACAGTTAGAATTGGACATAGAACAACAGACTGGTTCCAAATAGGAAAAGGAGTACTTCAAGGCTGTATATTGTCATCCTGCTTATTTAACTTATATGCAGAGTACATCATGAGAAACGCTGGACTGGAAGAAACACAAGCTGGAATCAAGATTGCTGGAAGAAATATCAATAACCTCAGATATGCGATGACACCACCCTTATGGCAGAAAGTGAAGAGGAACTAAAAAGCCTCCTGATGAAAGTAAAAGAGGAGAGTGAAAAAGTTGGCTTAAAGCTCAGCATTCAGAAAATGAAGATCATGGCATCCGGTCCCATCACTCCATGGGAAGTAGATGGGGAAACAGTGGAAACAGTGGCAGACTTTGTTTTTTGGGGCTCCAAAATCACTGCAGATGGTGACTGCAGCCGTGAAATTAAAAGACACTCCTTGGAAGGAAAGTTATGACCAATCTAGATAGCATATTCAAAAGCGGAGACATTACTTTGTCAACAAAGGTCCATGTAGTCAAGGCTATGGTTTTTCCTGTGGTCATGTATGGATGTGAGAGTTGGACTGTGAAGAAGGCTGAGCTCAGAAGAATTGATGCTTTTGAACTGTGGTGTTGGAGAAGACTCTTGAGAGTCCCTTGGACTGCAAGGAGATCCAACCAGTCCATTCTGAAGGAGATCAGCCCTGGGATTTCTTTGGAAGGAACGATGCTAAAGCTGAAACTCCAGTACTTTGGCCACCTCATGTGAAGAGTTGACTCATTGGAAAAGACTATGATGCTAGGAAGGATTAGGGGCAGGAGGAGAAGGGGATGACAGAAGATGAGATGGCTGGATGGCATCACTGACTCGATGGACGTGGGTCTGAGTGAACTCCGGGAGGTGGTGATGGACAGGGAGGCCGGGCATGCTGCAATTCATGGGCTCGCAAAGAGTCGGACACGACTGAGTGACTGAACTGAACTGATGCTAATGCACTATGCATTTACCCCAAACTCTGTCTTCAAGTTGGTTCCTCCTTTGGCTCAGTATGTTATACACAAATATCGTTCCTCTAATCTATGTAAGTGGAACTATTTGTATGATGATCTGCCCTTCGTCAAGATTCAAGTTAATCATTTTATGGCCAAAGATAAACCATTTGGTGCCTAGATTATCCCGAAATGCATCTTATGGGTGAGGGGCCTGGTGCCATTCTGAGTTTTGAGACATTCCTTTCTTTCATTAACAGACTGCTAGTGACTAGCAGCTGAAGACTAGCAGGGGGGTACTCTTTCTGCCCCCTTCTGATGCCTATGTCAGAAGCTTTCTCTATCTCCTTTATACTTTAATAAAACTTTATTACATGAAAGCTCTGAGCGATCTAGCTTCATCTCTGGCCCTGGATTTAATTCTCCTTCGGGGCCAAGAATCCCGGCATTGTGATTCAACAGCAACCTTTCATTGGGAAGATCGCCTGGAGAAGGGAAAGGCTACCTATTCCAGTATTCTGGCCTGGAGAATTCCATGGACTGTATAGTCCATGGGGTCGCAAAGAGTCAGACACGACTTTCACTTCACTCACTCATTCAAGAAATATTGAGCTCCTATGGAAATGAGAAACTTAAGCCCAGATGAGGGATCCTGAACCTACCTAGGCAGATAGGGATGGCAAGTTTCCTGATTAACAGCTGAGACTGGGGCGCCAGGACACGATAGACATTTAGAGGGATATTCTAATGTAAGGGAGAACCACCAAAGAGCCTAAAGGTGTAAAATATGTACACATACATTTAGATTCAACTATGGATGGCTATTTAATTGTTTAGTTTGTTGTCTGGTGGTTTAGTCACTAACTCGTATCCGACTCTTGAGATCCCATGGACTGTAGCCCACCAGGCTTCTCTGTCCATAGAATTCTCCAGGCAAGAATACTGGAGTGGGTTGCCATTTCCTTCTCCAGGGGGTCTTCCTGACCCAGGAATCAAACCTGGGTCTCCTGCATTGCAGGTCCTTTACCGACTGAGCTACAAGAGAAGCTCAAAGTGAAAGTCACTCAGTTGTGTCCAACTCTTAGCGACGCCATGGACTGTATAGTCCATGGAATTCTCCAGGCCAGAATACTGGAGTGGGTAGCCTTTCCATTCTCCAGGGTATCTTCCCAACCCAGAGACTGAACCCAGGTCTCCCTCATTGCAGGTGGATTCTTTACCAGCTGAGTCTGACTCATCTCAATTCTGTATCCTGTGATCTGAACTTGGAAAAGTGAGCTGTCTGTTTGAAATAACTATTCTAATTCTATCCCCTGCTTTCCTTAGCCATAATTGTTCTTCAGCTTCCCAATTTTTCTCATCCTCTCATTTTCTGTGCTAGAGCTGCATTGGAACAGACACATTGCAAAACAGGTGTTACATTAAAATACACCAGATCCCAAATGTTTATGCAACATCTACACTGTATACATAGAAGACTAAGAAAAAGCCCATGCTGTAGTACTGACGCATCCGTTCTGTTTGTAACTTATTACCTGTTTTGTACATCATGCTCAGCCACTCAGTCGTGTCTGACTCCTTGTGAACCCCCAGACTGCAGACCCCCAGGCTCCTCTGTCCATGGGATTTCCCAGGCAAGATACCTGAGTGGGTTGCCATTTCCTCCTCCAGGGGATCTTCCAGACTAGGGCTCAAACCTGCTTCTCTTGCATCTCCTGCATTGGCAGGCGGACTCTTTACCACTGTGCCATCTGAGAAGGCCATTCCATGATTTAAGCAATTATAATTTATTATGTGCTTATGATAATAACTCTTTATGTTATCTCATTAAATCTTTAATACAGCTTAGAGTGATTATAATCCCATTTTACTGACGATGAAGCTCTAAGACTCATAAAGATTGAGTAGCATGCCCAGGTTTTCCAGAACAGAAAATTAAAGGCCTCAGGCTTAGTTTTCCATTAAATATTCTCATAGCTGAGGATATTTTCATCTTTCAGATCTCTGTTTAAATGTAGCAAATAATAAGAAGCTCAACAAATTTTTTATGTTTAAGAATTGACTCTCAGTCCCAAACTCTGAACTTTTATTGTGTTCCTAGGCAGAATTAAGATTTAATTTTTAAATCCTGACACTAAAGAATATGCTGTGCAAACGTTGTGCATGCCACGTGCTAAATAATATGTGCCTTGATGGTCCGTACTCTTTTTAAAATTAGAGTTTAATGTACATATAGTAAAATAAATATTAAGCACGTGTGTGTTTTCACAGGTCTATATATTCATGTATCACCACCCAGATCAAGATACAGAAGTTTTCAGCCCCTGAGGAAACTCTCTGTGCTGCCTTCTGGTTGATACTCTATTTCTCAGAGGTAGGTTTTCTTTTTTCTTTTTAAATTATTTATTGTTTATTTGGCTGCACTGGGTCTTTGCTCTGACACATGGGATCTTTGATCTTTATTGTGGCGTGGGAGATCTAGCTTCCTGATCAGAGATCGAACCTGGTTCGCCTGCGTTGAAAGCACGGTGTCTTCGCCACTGGACCACCAAGTGAGTCCCAGAGGTAGGTTCTCTGAATTCTATCACATAAATTAGTTTGCTGATTTTTCAGGTTCAGATACACATAATCTATAGTTGGTACTCTTGCATTTTTTTTTTTTTGCTCATCATAATATTTTGAATATTTATCTGTGTTCTGCATATCAGTAGTTTCTTATTTTTATGGTTGTCATAGTCCTTTATATGAACACACCACAGTTTGTTTATTTATTCACCCACTAACGAGTGTTTAGGTTGTTGCTAGTTTTTGGCTATTAGGAGTAAAGCTGGTGAAAATATTCTTATACAAGTTTTTATAGACATATGTACTTGATATGTTATTTAGGGGAAGATACACTTAGGAGTAAAATTGATGTGTCATAAGGTATGTCTGTTTCGCTTTCTTTTGTAATAAGTCCATATTCAAGTATTTTGTCAATTTTAAAAGCTTTCTTATTGATCTGTGAAGTTCTTTATATATTATGGGTATAATTCTTTATCAGATATGTCAGATATATGTATTACAAATATATTCTCCCAGTTTGTAATTTGCCTATCCACTTTCCTGCTAATGTGTTCTGATAATAGAAGTTCTCAGTTTTAATAAAGTCACATTCAACAATTTTGTCTTTTGAAGCCAGTGCTTTTTCTGTTATGTGTAAGAAATCTTTGCCTACTCGAAACCTGTGAAGTTACTCTCCTACCTTTTCTTCTAGAGCTTTATTTTCTAGCTTTCATGTTTAGATCTATGATCTACCTTGAATTAATTTTGGAGCTTGATGTGAGGTAGGGTTTATTGATCTTCCCATTTGAATATGAAATTGGTAAAGTGCCTTTTAATGAAGAAGACTATCAGTTCCCTGCTGAATTGCGATGACACTTTTGTCGTAAACCAAGTGACTATAAATATAGGGTATTTCTGATCTCTGTTTTGTTGTATTGATCTATCCTTGCACTAATGCTCCACTGTCTTAATTGTTGTTGTTGTTGTTTAGTTGCTAAGTCACGTTCGACTCTTTGTGACCCCATGGACTCTAGCCCACCAGGCTCCTCCATCCATGGAATTTTCTAGGCATGAATACTGGAGTGGGGTGCCATTTCTTCCTCCAGGGGATCTCACTGGCCCAGAGACTAAACACATGTCCCTCTTTGGCAGCTGGATTCTTTACCACTTCTCCCCCTGGGAAGCCTGCTGTCTTAATTACTGTAGCTTTATAGTAAATCGCGAACTCTGATAGTATAAGTTCTATGATTTTATTCATCTTTATGATAGTCTTGGCTATTTTAGGTTCTTTGTATTTCCAGATAAATTTAAGATTCAACCTGTTGCTGCTGCTAGGTCACTTCAGTCGTGTCCGACTCTATGCGACCCCATAGATGGCAGCCCACCAGGCTCCCCCATCCCTGGGATTCTCCAGGCAAGAACACTGGAATGGGTTGCCATTTCCTTTTCCAATGCATGAAAGTGAAAAGTGAAAGGGAAGTCTCTCAGTAGTGTCTGACTTTTAGCGACCCCATGGACTGCAGCCCACCAGGCTCCTCCATCCGTGGGATTTTCCAGGCAAGAGTACTGGAGTTAGTAGCCACCAAATATTCATGCTGGGCTTTTGATTGCATTTATGTCAAATCTATACATCAAGTTGGACGTCAATATTCAGTCTTTTGATTCATAAACATGATTTTGCTTTCCATTTATTTAGATCATTTTAAATTTCTTTCTATAGTACAACAGAGAAGGCAATGGCAACCCACTCCAGTGCTCTTGCCTGGAAAATCCCATGGACGGAGGAGCCTGGTAGGCTGCAGTCCATGGGGTCGCTAAGAGTCGGATACGACTGAGTGACTTCACTTTCACTTTTCACTTTCATGCATTGGAGAAAGAAATGGCAACCCGCTCCAGTGTTCTTGCCTGGAGAATCCCAGGGACGGGGGAGCCCGGTGGGCTGCCGTCTATGGGGTCGCACAGAGTCAGACATGACTGAAGCAACTTAGCAGCAGCAGCAGCTATAGTACAAACTTGCAATATTTTGCAGTTTTCAACATTAGCTTTATGAAACTTTTTTTAAACTTGTTCCTAGATGTTTGATTTTTTCATTCTAATATGAATGGTATTTTTAAATATTTCATTTTCTGATCATTTCTTGATAGTACATAGAAATACAGTTGTTTTTTATACTTTGGGCTTCACTTGTGGCTCAGCTGGTAAAGAATCTGCCTGCAATACAGGAGACCTGGATTCAATCCCTGGTTTGGGACGATCCCCTGGAGAAGGGAATAGCTACCCACTCCAATATTCTGACTTGGAGAATTCCATGGACTGTACAGTCCATGGGGTCTCAAAGAATCGGACATGACTGAGTGGCTTTCACTTTTACTTCTATACCTTAAGCTTATATCTAAAGAGCTTGTTGGTATGATTTTAATACCTGATATGTTTTCAGATTTTGTTTTTACAGTCATATAAAATGTGAGTGAAAATCACTGTACTTTTTTCCCAATAGCATCTTTTATTTATGTCTAGTCTTATAGCACCATGTAGGGCCTCCAGCACAATGATAATAAAAGCTGTGGTGCTCATCTTGTTGGGGAGAAAGCTTTGACTGTTGCACCACTGAACATGATGTTAATAAAAAATAAATTTCTTTTAAATTTAACCGGCTGCACTGGGTCTTAGCCACAGCACACAAGATCTTCATTACTGCATGTGGCATCTAGTTCTCTGACCA
Source organism: Aepyceros melampus (assembly GCA_006408695.1). Taxonomy (NCBI): domain Eukaryota; kingdom Metazoa; phylum Chordata; class Mammalia; order Artiodactyla; family Bovidae; genus Aepyceros; species Aepyceros melampus. The sequence continues at coordinate 348,343 of SJXQ01010954.1, read as the reverse complement.
GGGATTGAACCTGGGCCCCTCGCACTATGAACAGAGTCTTATCCACGGGACCACCAGGCAAGTCCTTACCTATAGGGTTTTATTACTAGATCATTTTTTAAAAATCCTATTTCCTTCCATTTCTACTTTGTTGAGGATTCTTCCTTCTGAAATTGTGAATGCATGTTTAGTTTTATCAAATGTACTTTCTCCATCTATTGACATGACTGCACTTTCTCCCTATTTTTAAAAATTCTGTTAATGTTGTGAATTACACTGGTGGAATTTTAAAATGTTAAACTGTCCTTTTATTCCTGGAATAAACCCCTCTTGGCTGTGATGCATCACATGTTTTTTTTTTTTTTTAATACCCCTGGAATCCTGTTTACTGATATTTTGTCAGTATTTTTACATCTACATTCAAAAGAGACACTGGCCTGTAATTTTTCTTTTTTTTAATGTCTTTTTTAGTTTTGGTATGAAGTTTTAATGATATTAAAAAATTGAGATCAGACATCTTCTCTCTTTTTCTATTCTTTAAGTATTTGCAAATTCAGTATTATTTTTTCCTTAAATATTTTGAAGAATTCACCATTAAAGCCATATGGGTCTGCTGGTTTTTTGTGGGAAAATTTGGAAGTAATTTGTGTCAGCACATCAAATTTTAGTCATTCTCTATAGGTAATGTCCTTGTTCAAGAGAAATATTATTATAGTTTGAGGTGAGTTTGAAGTTTACATAAAATAGTAACTTACAGGTATGTCTTTGTATTGGGCTTCCATGGTGGCTGATATGGTAAAGAATCTGCCTACAACACAGGAGACCCAAGTTTGATCCCTGGGTCAGGAAGATCCCCTGGATAAAGAAAACACCACTCATTACAGTATTCTTGCCTGGAGAATTCCGTGGACAGAGGAGCCTGGCAGGCTACAGTCCATGGGGTCATAAAACGTTGGACATGACCAAGAGACTAACAAACACAAAAATCATGTCTTTGTACTAAAAAAATAAAAAAAAAACTAGTAATCTTCACATTATTGGTTTTTCCTTCATATATTTTAAGCTCTGTTATTAAAAGCATAAATGTGATAGGATAATTAGGATGTAAAAATTAAGATTTTTATGTCTTGTTCATAAACTGACCCCTTTATCATGATGAAATGGTAACATCCTTTGCTCATCCTATCTCTGGTAACATCCTTTGCTCTGAAATCTAACTTGTCTGATGGTAATATAACCACTCTAGTATTTACTGATTAGTGTTAGTGTGGTATACTTTTTGCTACCCATTTAGTTTTTGCCTATTTGTTTATATTCTGAATGTGTTTCTGATAGGCAACCTATAGTGGGGTCTTCCTAAGTCACTTCAGTTGTGTCTGACTCTGTGCAACTCCAAGCCCTCCAAGCTCCTCTGTTCATGGGATTCTCCAGGCAAGACCACTGGAGTGGGTTGCCATATTCTCCTCCAGGGGATCCTCCCGACCCAGGGACTGAACCTGTGTCTCTACACCTACCTGCACTAGCAGGTGGGTTCTTTACTGCTAGTGCCACCTGGGAAGCCCTGAGTTCTAATCGACCATCTTGCTGTTTGTTTTGTCTGGCTTTTGTTCTCTTTGTTCTCTTTTTCTGCCTTCTTTTGGACTGATTTTTAAATTCCATTTTGAGGGGGCTTACTTGTTACAATTCTATTGTATTTATATGATGCATGTTTAACCTGTCCCAATCTATCTTCAAGTGATAACACTTTACATACAAGAACCCAACAAGTGTATACTTCCATTTCCTCTCTTCCAGCCTCTGTGCTATTGTTGACATACATTTTACTCTCATATATTTTATAAACTCTAAAATATATTGTTATTATCTTTGCTGTGTCCTTTCTAAAAAAAAGTATGTCTTTTAAATCATATAGAAAATTAAAACTGAAATCACAAACCATTGTTACAATAGTAATGCATGAGTGCCTGCGTGCTAAGTTGTTCAGTCGTGTCCAGCTCTTTGAGACTGCATGGACTGTAGCCCACCAGGCTCCTCTGTCCACGGGATTCTCCAGGCAGGAATACTGGAGTGGGTTGACATGCCCTCCTCCAGGGGATCTGCCTGACCCAGGTCTCTTATGTTTCCTGCATTGACAGGCAGGTTCTTTACTGCTAGCACCACCTGGGAAGCCCAGCTTTAGTACTAGGTTAGGTAATTGCCCATGTACTCTCCTTTACTGAGATCTTTATTTATTCACATGGCTTTGAGTTACTTCAAATGTCCTTTCATTTCAATTTGCAAGATTCACTTTAGCATTTCTTGCAGGGCATATCTGAAGGTAATAAACATCTTCAGTTTTTATCTGGGAATATCTTGATTTTTCTTTTTTTTTTGGTCACATCATATGGCTTGTGGGAACTTAGTTCCTCACCCAGGGATTGAACTCAGACTCTAGGCAATGAAAACGCCTAACCACTGGTGCTGTGCTGTGCTCTGTGTGCTAAGTTGCTTCAGTTGTGTCTGACCCCATGGACTGTAGCCTACAAGGTCCTCTGTCCATGGGATTCTCCAGGCAAGAATACTGGAGTGGGTTGCCATGCCATCCTCCAGGGGATCTTAACTCAGGGGTTGAACCCACGTCTCTGAAGTCTCTTTCATTGGCAGGTGAGTTCTTTACCACCTAGCGCCACAAAGGAATTTCTACTCCCTCATTTTTTAAAAGACCTTTTTTTGGAGTATAGTTGATTTACAGTGTTGTGTTGGTTTTAGGTGTACAGCAGAGTGAATCAGTTATACATATGCTCTTTGTTTTTAAATTCTTTTCCATGCAGGCCTTACAGAGTATTGAGTAGAGTTCCCTGTACTATCCACCAGGTTCTTATTAGTTATCCATTCTATATATAGCAGTGTGTATATGTCAATCCCAATCTCCCAATTTATCCCTCCACCCACTTATCTCCTGGCAGCCATAGTTTATTTTCTACATCCATGACTCTACTTCCGTTTTATAAATAAGTTAATTTGTATTCTTTTTTTTTTAAGATTCCATATATAAGTGATATCGTATGATGCTTGTCTTTCTCTATCTGACTAACTTACAGTACTAGCTCCAAGTTCAGTATGTTTGGAAGCCAAATTTTTTTTCCATTAAATTTTCCCCATTGTTTCTTATTTACTCTTTTGGCTTTTGGCTGCATGGGATCTTAGCTGGCTTCCTGCTGGACTTTCTTTGCATCGTGTGGACTTCCCTCTGGCTTCAGCACACAGCCTTGATAGCCCTGAAGCATGTGGGACCTTAGTTCCGTGCCCCACGATGGAGCCTGTGTCCCCTGCGTTGGAATGTGGATTCTTAGCCACTGGATGACTAGGGAAGTCCCTCCTATTGTTTCCTTAAGCATACTGCAATTTCCTCTATTGTTATTATTCCTGTCTTATGAGTGAAAAACTGAAGCTCTGAAGTATTAACATTTTTTCAGTCATACAAATTATTTATGCTAACATCAGGTGTGAACTCAGGCCTTCAATTGCCAAAATTTTTATTTTTTCTTATTTGAAATGGGGGAAAAACATCAAAATGTTTATAAGAATGACAGGTCAGATGAGTATGGCATAAATATTAACTTAGCATCCATTAATAAATAATGTTTTATATATATAGGTATTGTTATATTTATTATTCATTCAGGTCACATCTATTAAACATGGGAAAGTTCTATTGCATGACTTTTATCCTGTAGGTGCACCAGGTAGAATGGTGATAGTGTGCTATCTATTACTTGACATGTTCGTTTTTTTTAATAGTCTGACTTGAGTTTTCCTACATTTCTTCCTTGGGAGATTATTCCATAGCTTATGTATTCTCACATCATGGGAAATAGATGGGGAAACAGTAGAAACAGTGTCAGACTTTATTTTTTTGGGCTCCAAAATCACTGCAGATGGTGACTGCAGCCATGAAATTAAAAGATGCTTACTCCTTGGAAGAAAAGTTATGACCAACCTAGATAGTATATTCAAAAGCAGAGACATTACTTTGCTGACTAAGGTCCGTCTAGTCAAGGCTATGGTTTTTCCTGTGGTCATGTATGGATGTGAGAGTTGGACTGTGAAGAAGGCTGAGCGCCGAAGAATTGATGCTTTTGAACTGTGGTGTTGGAGAAGACTCTTGAGAGTCCCTTGGACTGCAAGGAGATCCAACCAGTCCATTCTGAAGGAGATCAACCCTGGGATTTCTTTGGAATGAATGATGCTAAAGCTGAAGCTCCAGTACTTTGGCCACCTCATGAGAAGCGTTGACTCACTGGGACCCTGATGCTGGGAGGGATTGGGGGCAGGAGGAGAAGGGGATGACTGAGGATGAGATGGCTGGATGGCATCACGGACTCAATGGACGTGAGTCTGAGTGAACTCCGGGAGTTGGTGATGGACAGGGAGGCCTGGCGTGCTGCGATTCATGGGGTCGCAAAGAGTCGGACACGACTGAGCGACTGAACTGAACTGAACTATGTATTCTTATTTGTAATATTATCTAGTTTACCTTTGTTCAGTTGTGTTACATCTTTGCCATTTCGTCTGTCAAACGTTTATAAACAGCTGTCACTCCCAATGACATAAATCACTCTGGGGTCAATCTTCCCAAGACATGCCCTTATGCTTTTAGTTATTGGGTGGCTTTCCCTCATCTCTCTCAGAAATTTCTCTGATTGCAGTTGACCCTTGAACAATGGGAGGGGGTGAGGTTTGGAGTGCCAACCCTCCCCACAGTGGAACCCCCTCCCCAACTTTACAGTCAAGTATCCCTCATGCCCCTCTACCCCTACCCTGATATCTGCTGTTCCACATCCATGGATTCAGCTATTCCAGGATCTGTGTTACTATAGCATATATATTTAGTGAAAAAAATCTGCACGCAAGGGGACCCGGGCAGTTCAGATTTGTACTGTTTGAGGATCAACTGAATAGTTTCCATCTGACATATAGATTCTTTATGCCACATAATGAAATACCAACTCCATTTTAATACTGAAGAATATAATAGTCTATGTGAGTGATCACGTCATCTTATCCCAAAGCCTTCAAGAGCCATCTACACCTTCCAAGTAAATCCCAAACCTCTTTGCTAAGCATTCAGACCAGTCATCTCAGAAGTAACCTTCCCCTCCTTGTACTATTACATTCTCTTCATATCTCAAATATGAGAGTTAACATGGAGAAGTCACCCAATAAGAAGCCCCTGATCTCGCAACTACAGAAAGCAGCACTTAGCAACAGAGACCCAGCACAGCCAAAACGAAAAAGTTTATTCAAGAATGTTTGCAGCAACATTATTCCTAATAGCTCCAAAGGGAAACAATTCATGTCTCCCTCAACAGTGGAATGGATAAATAAAGTGTGCAATCCTCACACAAAGGGATAACATGTAACACTGAAAATGAACAAATCGCTACTGAAGAAATCACAGAGGAATCTCACAATGTTTAGTGACAGAGCCACACAGAGGTATATACTGTATGCTTCTAAAAGTTTAAATACAAGTAAAATTAATTGATGGTATTTGTTGGAATAATGTCGGGAGGGGGAATGAGGTGCATTTCTGTGGTAATGATCGAGTTCTATTTCTTGACCTGAATGGGGTTTACATGGGTGTGCGTGCTTTGTGATAATTCATTGTCAGCAGAGGAGAGAGTATGAAAACAGTTCTGCAGGAGGAGATTCATTAAGTGTAGAAGGAAGGAGAAGCGGACTGTAATGAAAAAGAAGTGGACTCCCTCCCCAGTCCTCCTGCCCTCCATTTCCTAGCAGAGGAGTCTAGGAAAAACCAAACATGAGATAAACAAATTCCAGCTCGCACTCAAACTCTCAAACAGACCCAGAGACTCAGAAAGTCCATCACTCAGGACAAACGCTTATTTCCAGATTTGTCCAGGGTGATTACCAAAGCGACACGTCTCTTCGCTGCTCAGGGCAAGAAGGAAAGGGAAAGAAACAAAAAAATTATAAAACATTGTTACTTTCCAATTTCTCTCTGCCTGGAGCTCTGATTCAACCGGACCACCTGGGACCAGACACACCTAGGGGGCTGGGCCGAGGCCTTATTCTGACTGCCTAGCAACGGAGCGAGCCTTTGTTGCGTCCTAGCAACACGCTTCTCCCTTACTCTCGGCGGGCCTGCCCTCCCGCGGTCCCCTTACCCCGCTCCGCGCTCCGGCTGACCCTCTCAGTGGGCTTCCTAGAGGTCCCCAGAGCTTGGATTTGAGCTCTTTATTCAAGTGCTGAACAGCTCTGAGTTCCTGTGGTGGGCACCTTTCAGGGAGAGCCAGAGTCGGGGGCAGGGGGTGGGGGACGGCAAGAAAAAAACGTTTAAGAAAGAAAAAAAAAAAAAAAATCGAGATTTGGTAATTTTTAAGGTACATCCAAATTTCCCAGGAGAGGGAGGCTGGAGAGTGGGACAACCACGTTTGTGTAAACTCCATCTGAAGAAGAAAAGACGCAGCATCTAGCCGACAGGGGACCGGAGATGCTGGACACCATCCTCCCTTCGCTGCAGGACGTCGGCAGGCACCTGCTGCCCACGCTGCCCTCGCTGAGCCAGGAGGGTGAGCGACAGGGGCTGGCGGCTGGGAGCTGGGGACCAACCTTTACCTGCTTGGGGCACAGCTAAGGGCTTCTCCCCATCCCCTGTCTCTGGATGGCCTTGAAGGGCCCGTGTTGCCTTGTCAAGCAGCTGGTAATCAATCACAGCCGACTCACGGTGGACGTCCAAAGGCTCTTTCATTTCTTTAGCTGCGCTGGGTCTTAGTTGCCCCTTGATAACTCACTTGCTCGGTGTGGGAGGGACTTCCTTGACCCGGGATGGAACCCAGACCACCTGCACTTGAGAGCATTAAGTCTTAAGACACTTGTTTACTGACTTCTTTAATGAGAGAAAGGGGCCAGCTGAGGAGTTTTTAATTAAATGAGATAATGTACACACAGGGACTAGCTGTGGAGTAAGTCTCAATAAATGCTGGCTACAAACAACCACCCCAAATGGCTCCTTCTCAGAATTCAGGCAAGGCTACTTGTGTTGCCCGTCCTATCTCAGGCTTGTGTTAAGAAAGGGAGATCAAGGGACTGCCCTGGTGGTCCAGCGGTTCAGACTCGTGGCTTCTGCAGCGAGGGGAGTGGGTGAATGGGTTCCGTCCCTGGCTGGGGAAGTGAGATACTGCATGCTGCCTGTGGCAGCCAAAACAGTAAAAAAACAAAAACAAAAACAAAAACAAACTGAGATTAAAAAAAAAATGGCTGTTTGGAAGAAGACTTGACATCTTCTATAGAAAATTTGCTAGGCTTGGTTAGAAAGTTTCTTTCTCAAAGTGACACCGAGATTGAAACAAAAAAAAGAATTATTTTTGGCCGCACTGGGTCTTCATTGCTTTGCCCGGCCTTTCTCTGGTTGTGGCGAGCAGGGGTTAGTTACTCTTTGTTGCAGGTCTCAGGCTAGGCTTCTGCAGAGAGGGGAGTGGGTGAATGGGTTCCGTCCCTGGCTGGAGAAGTGAGATACTGCATGCTGCCTGTGGCAGCCAAAAAAGTAAAAAAACAAAAACAAAAACAAACTGAGATTTTTTTAAAAAATGGCTGTTTGGAAGAAGACTTGACATCTTCTATAGAAAATTTGCTAGGCTTGGTTAGAAAGTTTCTTTCTCAAAGTGACACCGAGATTGAAACAAAAAAAAGAATTATTTTTGGCCGCACTGGGTCTTCATTGCTTTGCCCGGCCTTTCTCTGGTTGTGGCGAGCAGGGGTTAGTTACTCTTTGTTGCAGGTCTCAGGCTTCTCGCTGCACTGTCTTCTCCTGTTGCAGAGCACAGGCTCTAGGCAAACCGACTTCAGTAGCTGTAGCCTGAGGGCTCAGTCGTTGTGACAACCCATGCCAGTATTTTCGCCTGGGAGATCCCAAGGACAGAGGAGCCTGGTCGGGTACAGACCATGGGGTCACAAAAGAGTTGGACATGACTAAGCAACTAAACAACAACAGTAGTACTTAGAGGGAACCATCATCATTTTACAGATGGGAATTGGTTGAAACTGTTGAAGGCTGCACAGTGAGCAATCCATGGGGGCGGGAAGGCTGCAGGTCTCCAGACACACAGCACAAGTGTGCCCTTTCCACTGCACTACGCTCTGGGAATATGTTTCCTTGTTTAAATCACTCTATAATAATTTGCTCTGTTTGTATATCAATATTTTAGTTTTATAAGGTGTTTTATAAAGTTAGGGGATTTATCTTTTCCTTTTGATATTAGTATCTATTTCAAGTATATATTATTCTGTAATATACATAATGGGCACTTGGTCTTTTTTTTTTTTTATAATGATTATATATAAGGTAAAGTGTTTCTACCTGGAATACATTTGGCATTGTGTTTAAAAATACGGTTTTGAAAGCACAAAATGTTTAGAATCTGAAGTTAAATGAAGGTTGAATTGAATATGGAGGGTACATCCAGGGATGATTTCTTGTGGTTCTTGGTATTTCAGTGTTTGGTCAAAATAAATAATAACCTCAGCGTTCCTAAAAATATAACAGTAGCATGTTCTTTAGATTGCTTTTTGACTGGATTAGAAGTATTTTTCTTTTGAGATTTAGTGATTCTTTTCCTGACACTTTGGAGTATGGAAAAAAAATGAAAGAAATCACAGTCTGCAAGATTTCCAGGTCTGTTTCATTTGAATTATAGAGGCTTAAAGGCTTCATTTCCTGAAGGAAATTATGTACATGTTTTCCTTTTCCTTCAGTGAAAAATAAAATTTCAGCTTAGAATAATAAACTCTGTTCTTATAAGACTTTGCCTATTAGATTTTTATTATTTTATTTATTTATTTCTGACTATGCCAGGTCTTCATTGCTTGTAGGCTTTTCTCTAGTTGTAGCTAGAGGGGGTTGCTTTCTACTGGCAGCATGAGAGCTTCTCGCTGTGGTGGCTTCTCTTGTTTCTGAGCACAGGCTCTAGGGTGTGCAGACTCCAGTGAAGTGAAGTGAAGTGAAGTGAAAGTCGCGCAGTCGTGTCCAACTCTTTGCAACCCCATGGACTTTACAGTCCATGGAATTCTCCAGGCCAGAATACTGGAGTGGATAGCCTTTCCCTTCTCCAAGGGATCTTCACAACCCAGGGATTGAACCCCAGTCTCCTGCATTGCAGGTGGATTCTTTACCAGCTGAGCCACAAGGAAAGCCCACAGATTCCAGTAGTTGCAATATATGGGCTAAGTAGTTGCAGCTCTCTTGTTCTAGAACACTGGCTCAGTAGTTGTAGTCCATGGGCTTAGCTGCCCTGCAGCATGTGGGATTTTCCCAGATCAGGGATCTAAACCATGTCTCCTGCATTGGCAAACAGATTCTTATCCACTGTGCCACTAGGGAGGTCCCCCACTCCCACCCCATTAGATTTTATAGGGTAAAATGACACAGTTGGACTTGAATGTATCTTTCAAATGAGGAAAGAGGATCTTCAAATTTCTAATTAAGCTCAGTCAGATCTTTTCAGTAGGGTCTGGTTGCCAGGTATACAATTTCTGCTGGCCCTAATTAAATCATTTCATTTTGGTATAGATTGTTTTCCTGAAATGTGAGCTGATATCATCAGCCTAGGTGAAAGGCTTAACAGTTTTGACTTTGAAAAGTCTTCATGTAAGTCTGGCTACTGAGATTCTGTATCATTAGTGAATTAAATATTTTTAGTCATGATGAAAATTTGAAATCAGGAAACAGTTGAGTGTTAATTCTTAGCAGCCAGCAGCAGACAGAATTCTTTCATCTGTAAGTGTGAGGAAGAGTGGGAAATACAGTAGAATGGGACAGAGTAGAAGGAATACTTGAGTATATTTAATAAACTATATATCCATGATTTAGAGTGAAGGGCAAAGTTGGCATCCAGCTCGCTGTAGCATGCAGTCCTAGTTTTCTTGGTGAGTGAGTTTCCATCATCCAGCTTCTTCCTCAAGGCTCATAAGAGTCACTTCCATCTGTGCATGCATGCTCAGTCATGTCTGACTCTGGACTGTAGTCTGCTGGGCTCCTCTGTCTATAGGTTTTTTTCAGCAAGAATACTGGAATGGGTTACCATTTACTCCTCCAGGGGATCTTCATGAGTCTGAGTGAACTCGGGGAGTTGGTGATAGACAGGGCGGCCTGGCGTGCTGCGATTCATGGATTCGCAAAGAGTCAGACATGACTGAGTGACTGAACTGAACTGAACATCAGGAAGAAAAATCACTTTGTCGGTTCTACTTTCCTCTTTCTCATCTGTCCATTGCCTCCCTAATATTGTCTGTCATATGTTTCTTAAAATACAATACCCTGTTGAATTAATTTACAATTAATTACACTCATCTCACAAACCAGAAAAGTAATGCTCAAAATTCTTCAAGCGAGGCTTCAACAATACATGAACGAAGAACTTCCAGATTTAGCTGGGTTTAGAATTGAAGCTGGATTTAGAAAGGCAGAGGAACCAAACGTCAAATTGCCAACATCTGTTGGATCATCGAAAAAGGAAGAGAGTTCCAGAAAAACATCTACTTCGGCTTTATTGACTACAGCGAAACATGTGGGCTCCAGAGCCCTGGAAACTGTATCTTCTTATAGCGCCAGCATTTCTCATTTCGCCCTCCTGGCTCGAGAGGATGCTGGTAGCTTAAGTGTTGTCTTGGGAATGAGGAGTCTGACGGTTCTGCTGCTAAGAACTAGTAACAGTCTCTAGCTGCATCAGGACAACGCAACCTCACAAAGCAGTGCGGCCACTCTGTCTGGCAGGCTGAAGGAGCAGAATTCCAGGAAATGCCTGTTTCCGGTAATTGTATCATTGCCTTGTTCCGCGCCTGGGACAACATCTGTTGGATCATCGAAAAAGGAAGAGAGTTCCAGAAAAACATCTACTTCGGCTTTATTGACTACAGCGAAACATGTGGGCTCCAGAGCCCTGGAAACTGTATCTTCTTATAGCGCCAGCATTTCTCATTTCGCCCTCCTGGCTCGAGAGGATGCTGGTAGCTTAAGTGTTGTCTTGGGAATGAGGAGTCTGACGGTTCTGCTGCTAAGAACTAGTAACAGTCTCTAGCTGCATCAGGACAACGCAACCTCACAAAGCAGTGCGGCCACTCTGTCTGGCAGGCTGAAGGAGCAGAATTCCAGGAAATGCCTGTTTCCGGTAATTGTATCATTGCCTTGTTCCGCGCCTGGGGGAAATACTTTATTAAAGAGGTGGGGTTGATTAGATTTGTTCTGACTGATATCCAGGTGGGTACTCAGGTGGCTGCCCTGGATTACCTGCGTGATGAGATTATGTGACCCAAGGGGTTCCATACGTGATGAAGTTATATCAGTGATGGGGTTAAACTGCATATAAGGAGAGCGCACCATCAGAAAGGGGCTTAGTTTCTAGAGAGACACTCAGCGGTGACCGTGACCCCAGCAGAGAACCGGCCTTGTTGTCTTCTCTATAGATTTGGATCCTGGTAAGCATTCAAGACTCCCTGGTAGGTCAACTGGTAAAGAATCTGCCTGCAGTGCAGGAGACCGCGGTCCAATTCCTGGGTTGGAAAGATCCCCTGGAAAAGGGATAGGCTACCTACTCCAGTATTCATGGACTTCCCTGGTGGCTCAGATGGTAAAGAATCTGCCTGCAATGCAGGAAACCTGGTTTGATCCCTGGGTGGGGAAGATCCCCTGGAAGAGGGCATGGCAACCCACTCCAGTATTCTTGCCGAGAGAATTCCAAGGACAGAGGAGCCTGGGGGCTAAAGTTCATGGGGTTGCAAGGAGTCGGAAGACAGCCACTAAAACAACAGAATGGAGCTGAGAGCTCGACAGTCTAGCTAGAGTCCAGACGACAGTTCTTTCCCTGTCAGTTTAGAGACACCGGTAGGAGAAACTAAAGTAACTTGAGTCCTTCTTCTCAGACCTGGGAACCAGGAGGTGTCCTGCAGAGCCGGCTGTCAGCAGCGGACAGGGAGCTCACCCCCAGGCCTGAAAGATGGGGAATTGCATCACCTCCAGCGCCCGGGACGACCGCCTGGTCCCTCGGTTTCCAGCCCCCTTCCGCGAGCGGAGAGGCGGAGACGGCCCGGGGGCGGGGGGACCGCGGGTTCCGGAGCGGCGCGGGGCGGGGGAGGCCCCGCCGGGAGCGCGGCTGATCCGCCTCATTCAGAGCCTGCCTCGAGACGTGTACAGAAGCGATGGGTGCGAAACGAAGACCCCCGAGTGCGCCGTCTGTCTGACGGACTTGGTGCCCGGGGACCCCATCCGGTCTCTGCCCTGCAAGCACGTCTACCACCTGGACTGCATCAGCGAGTGGCTGACCCGGTCCTTCACCTGCCCGCTCTGCCGGGGGCCCGCGGACGCCGCGAAGCCTTTGTTCCAGGATGCTCTTGAGCCCAGACCCCTGGTGTGATTGCAAGGGACCCATCGTTTTCACTGCTTCCCATGTTTTGTACTTTGCCCAGATAGCCGGGGTTAGGGATTTAAATCATGCACAAAGGTTTATTAAAAGTTCCTGGAATGTTGCAGATGTCTGGGAACAGTTTCTAATATTTTAGAAAGATAGGGAGAAATAGCAGGCAAACCTTGACCAAGTGCTGAGAGGTGTGATGATGTCTTAGCATTGTTCTCTTGCTGTGTACCCTGTTTCGGCGCTGTGTTGCATCTGCTGAACATCAAGGAAAGATAATGATTACTCTTCCTAAATGAAATCAGACTCTTCTCCCCCATCCAACTTTAAAGTTGCTGGTGGCCGGAAGTGACGCCATCCCTTAGCGGAGCCGGGAGTGTGTGGCTGCTGGAGAAGCTGGAGACCTGCGCGAGCCCAGTGTCCAGCCGGCAGGGGCCTTCGGCTTCCCCGACACCGGAGGACATTGGCGGCAGCCCCCGGCCTACCTGCCAAGCGCAGCCATGTCTGGTAATGGCAACGCTGCCGCAACGGCGAAGAAGACACCCCAAAGATGAGAGTGATTCGAGTGGTTACCCGCAAGAGCCAGCTGGCTCGCATACAGAGGGACAGTGTGGTGGCAACGCTGAAAGCTTTATACCCAGGCCTGCAGTTTGAAATAACTGCTACGTCCACCACGGGGGACAAGATTCTTGATACTGCACTCTCTAAGATTGGAGAGAAGAACCTGTTTACCAAGGAGCTGGAGCATGCCTTGGAGAGGAATGAAGTGGACCTGGCTGTTCACTGGCTGAAGGACCTGCCCACGGCGCTTCCTCCTGGCCTCACCACTGGAGCTGTCTGCAAGCGGGAAGGACCTGCCCACGTGCCTTCTCCTGGCCTCACCACTGGAGCCGTCTGCAAGCAGGAAGAACCTGCCCACGGCACTTCCTCCTGGCTTCACCATTGGAGCTGTCTGCAAGCGGGAAGGACCTGCCCACGGCGCTTCCTCCTGGCCTCACCACTGGAGCTGTCTGCAAGCGGGGAGCCCCTATGATGCTGTTGTCTTCTTGGGAAGACTCTAGAAACCTTGCCAGAGAAGAGTGTGGTAGGAACTAGCTCCCTGCGGAGAGAAAGTTGCAGAGAAATTTCCCACACCTGGAGTTCAAGAGTATTCGGGGAAACCTCAACACGCGGCTGCGGAAGCTGGATGAGCTGCAGGAGTTCAGTGCCATCATCCTGGCCGCAGCTGGCCTGCAGCGCATGGGCTGGCAGAACCGGGTGGGGCAGATCCTGCACCCTGAGGAGTGCATGCATGCTGTGGGTCAGGGGGCTCTGGGTGTGGAGACCAGGACGTCTTGGATCTGGCCGGTGTGTTGCACGACCCTGAGACGTTACTTCTCTGCATTGCTGAACAACCCTTCCTGAGGCACCTGGAAGGAGGCTGCAGTGTGCCAGTGGCAGTGCATACAGCTATTAAGGATGGGCAACTGTGCCTGACTGGAGGAGTCTGGAGTCTGAATGGCGCAGAGACCAAGCCACCATCCCTGTCCCTGCCCAGCATGAAGATGGCCCTGAGGTGACCCACAGCTGGCGGGCATCACTGCCCGGAACATTCCACGACAACCCCAGCCGGCTGCTGAGAACCTGGGCATCAGCCTGGCCACCTTGTTGCTGAACAAAGGAGCCAAGAACATCTTGGTTGTTGCACGGCAGCTCAGTGAAGCCCACTAACAGGTCTGTGGGGCTCAGTGCCCGCCTTGCTGGTGCCCAGTGCCTGCATCCCAGCCCTCTGCCACCTGAGGAGTGGCTGCCCCCACAGGATTGAACTGCAAGGGCAGAGACTTCCAGAGACTTGCTTCACCGAGGGGCCTTGCCTCCTCAGTAGGTGGGGGCTTCCTCTCTAGAGAAAAAAAATCTTAATAAGCCACAGCCTTTGAATGTAACCAGTTCTACTAATAAACCAAATTTAAAGGTGAAAAAAATAAAAAAAGTTGCTGGCATTTAGGCCACAGTTTTATGAAAAGTTACAATTTATACAACTGAACTAAAATAAAATCAGAGTGTGTATGCGTGCACATACATGAGGAATGTTAGTCTCAAATGAGCCTTCTAAAGGGTCTTTATCTGTTTGTTCTCCACCATTTTGAGACACTTAAGCCTTTCCTTTCCTCTTATAAATCCAATCCAGGTGAACAGTGTTCCAGGGAAGAACAGTCCTGAGCAGGGTTATTATCTGTGTGATCAGGGCATGTCCAGGCACTTTAGTTGTGTTTGAAAGTGAAAGTGAAGTCACTCAGTTGTATTCGACTCTTTGCGGCCCCATGGACTGTAGCCTATCAGGTTCCTCCGTCCATGGGATTTTCCAGGCAAGAGTGCTGGAGTGGATTGCCGTTTCCTTCTCCAGGGGATCTTCCCGACCCAGGAATCGAATCCGGATCTCCCACATTGTGCAGGCAGACGCTTTACTGTTTGAGCCACCAGGCAAGCCCAAGGGAAGATAGTTTACTGGAAGTCAGCCAGCCTCACTCCGGTTCCACTTTACAAGCCTTACCAATTTACATTTTCCTACCAAAGCAAACACTTAAAATTTGAACTTTATCATTTTCTACTTTTTATTTGTCTTTAACTTTATCTCTTATGGTTGTGAAGAGCTGACTCATTGGAGAAGACTCTGATGCTGTGAAAGATTGAGAGCAGGAGGAGAAGGGGACGACCGAGGATGAGATGGCTGGATGGCATCACGGACTCGATGGACGAGAGTCTGAGTGAGCTCCGGGAGTTGGTGATGGACACGGAGGCCTGGCGTGCTGCAGGCCACGGGGTTGCAGAGAGTTGGACACGACTTAGGGACTAAACAGCTCATGCTTGTGGCATCATAACTCACGCCCATGCTGCATTTTTGTGCAGGGGATTGTTTCTTTTCTTTTTCTCTGAGCTGGGCTTTGTTGCTGCTGAAGGGCTCTCTCTAGTGGCAAGCGGGGGCTACTCTCCTGTTCTGGTGCACAAGCTTCTCCGTGTGGTGGCTTCTCTAGTTGCTGCTGGCTTATGGACTTAGTTGCCCCGAGGTACGTGGGATCTTATTTCCCGGGCCAGGGATCAAACCCCTGTTTCCTGCATCGGCAGGCGGGTTCTTAACCACTGGATAACCAGGGAAATCTCTGACGCAGTGGATTTTAAGAGGTAAATTTGCAGGTGGGTGCTGTTGTTCCCACTTAAGTCACTGAACATTGAATAAGTCATTGAAATAATTATATGTAACAGATTCTGGTGACACTTGGTTGCTAAGAGAATCTACAAAAAAAAAAAAAAAAAGGTAAAAGAGATGAGGGAGTGATACTGCTGGAGACCCCAGTGCAGGAGGGAGTCAAGACTATTCAAAATGACCCCTGCAGAGGTTTGACCTGGATTTGCAATGATTGTTTGGAACCATGTAGCAAACTAAAGCTTCTGGTTGCTGTGAGCTAGCGAGCATACACACCTCCACATTGGCCTCATTTTTACCTCACGTGAAGGTGTTCCTACATCATCATCAGCAGTCATAGTCTTACTGAACTATTTGCCCTGGAAACCAGCAGAGATCACTGTGCTGTTTTTGAGACTGCACTCAAGTACTGCATTTAGACTCTTGTTGACTGAGGGTTACACCATTTCTTCTAAGGGAGTCTTGCCCACAGTAGTAGATATAATGGTCATCTGAGTTAAATTCACCCATTCCAGTCCGTCTTAGTTAGCTGATTCCTAAAATGTCAGTGTTCACTCTTGCCATCTCCTGTTTAACCACTTCCAACTTACCTTGATTCAGGGACGCATCGTTCCAGGTTCCTGTGCAACACTGTTCTTACTGCATTGGATTCTACTTCCATCACCAGATATGTCCACAGCTGTTATTTTTAGTTGGCTTAAAGCACAACATTCAGAAAACGAAGATCATGGTATCCAGTCCCATCACTTCATGGGAAATAGATGGGGAAACAGTGGAAACAGTGTCAGACTTTATTTTTCTGGGCTCCAAAATCACTGCAGATGGTGACTGCAGCCATGAAATTAAAAGGCGCTTACTCCTTGGAAGAAAAGTTATCACCAACCTAGATAGCATATTCAAAAGCAGAGACATTACTTTGCTGACTAAGTTCCATCTAGTCAAGGCTATGGTTTTTCCTGTGGTCATGTATGGATGTGAGAGTTGGACTATGAAGAAGGCTGAGTGCAGAAGAATTGATGCTTTTGAACTGTGGTGTTGGAGAAGACTCTTGAGAGTCCCTTGGACTGCAAGGAGATCCAACCAGTCCATTCTGAAGGAGATCGGCCCTTGGGTTTCTTTGGAAGGAATGATGCTAAAGCTGAAGCGCCAGTACTTTGGTCACCTCATGCGAAGAGCTGACTTGTTGGAAAAGACTGTGATGCTGGGAGGGATTGGGGGCAGGAGGAGAAGGGGATGACCGAGGATGAGATGGCTGGATGGCATCACTGACTCGATGGACGTGAGTCTGAGTGAACTCTGGGAGATGGTGATGGACAGGGAGGCCTGGCGTGCTGTGATTCATGGGGTCGCAGAGTCGGACACGACTGAGCAACTGAACTGAACTGAACTGAACTGAGGGTCTGACTCCTCTAGTCCTCACTGGGCCCTGATACAGGTCCCACTACAGCCTGACTGTTGTCTTTCTATGTCCTGACACTGCACCTCACTAAGGCCTGATTCTCGTCCTCACTAGGGACAAACACTCGTCTTCTCTAGATGCTGACTCTGGTCCTCTCTGTGCCTTGCGTCCTCTCCTCGCTGGGCCCTAACTCTGGTCCTCACTGGGGCCAGACCCTCATCCTCACCATGCCCTGACCCTTATCATCACCATGGACTGACTGGCCCTCATCAGGGCCTGACTCTCAACGTCACCCTGGACTGACCCTTGTCTGCACGAGGGCCAGACTCTCATCACTGTGGACTGACTCTGGTCCTCTCTATGGCCTCACTATAGCCTCACCCTGGTTTTCAGTAAGCCTGTCCCTGGCACTCACTACGGCCTGGCCCTTGTCCTCTCTATGGTCTAACTTTGGCCTGCTCTTTGAACTGACCTTTTCTGATCAATGGCCTGAATCTTTGCCTCACTTTGGTCTGACTATTTACCTCACTGGGTCCTGACTCTTTCTTCACTGGGGGCTGACAGAGATCCTCACAGGGCCCTGATTCTGGTCCCCAAAGGCCTGACTTTGGTCCTCACTATGTTATGACTCCTCACAAGCACCTGACCCTTGTGCTCACGAGGGCCTGACTCTGTGCTCACTGCGGATCACTCTGTCCTCACTGCAGCCTCACTCTTTTCCTGTCTATTTCCTGACACTGCTTCTCGCTGTGCACTGTCTCTGGTCTTCCCTGGGCCCTGAGTCTGGTCTGCACTGAGCTCTCACACTGGCTCTCTCTACAGCAACAGTGGTCCTCTCCTACCGACTCTGGTCCTCACTGGGCCCCAAGTCTGGTCCTCGCTGGGTCCTGACTCTAGTCCTCTCTATGACCGGACTCTGGACTCACTACTGCTTAACTCTTTCCCTCACTACGGCTTGACTCTTTGCCTCACTGGGCCCTGACTCTGGCCCTCAGTGGGTCTCAAGCCTGGTCCTAACTGGGTCCTGATTCTAATTCTCTCTATGGCTGACTCTGGTCCTCCACCCTCACGCCCTGTGTATGTCTTGACTCTCCCCTCTGCCTGACTCTTTTCCTCAGTGAGCCCTGACTCCAGTCCTCACTAGGGTGTGACTCTCATCCTCACTAGGGCCTGGATCTTGTCCTTCCTTCAGCCTGACTCTTTGCCGCCCAGCTGCCTAATTTTGCCTCACTACAGCTTGACTCTTCACTTCACTCAGGCCTCACTCTTTGTCTCACGAGGGCCTGACTCTGTTCCTCACTGGAGCTGACACTGGTCCTCGCTGGGCCCTGGTTCTGCTCCTGACTACGGCCTGACTGTGCTCATCACAGCATGACTCTCGTCCTCATTAGGGCTGTCTCTCACACTCACTAGTGCCTCCTCTCGTCTTCATTGGGGCCCATCTCTCACGGTCTTAGTGACTGACTCTCACCCTCACTGGGCCCTGACTCTGGTCCTCACTGGCTCTGGGTCTGATTCTCTCTGGGCCCTAATGCTGGCCGTCTCTACAGCCTGACTCTGCTCCTCTGTATGGCCTTAATCTTTCCCTCACTACAATCTGACACTTTGCCTCACTGGGCCTGAATCTGGCCCTCACTGGGCCCTAACACAGATCCACACTCCTGACTGACTCTGGTCTCAATACAGCGTGACTCTCATGAGGACACTACATCCTTACAGTGGTCCTCACTCTTTTCCTATTACCTGACACTGCTTCTCAAAATGCCCTGACACTGGTCATCACTGGGCCCTGACTGGTCCTCACTGGGCCCTGACTGGTCCTCACTGTGGCCCTGACTAGTCTTCACTGTGGCCGACTGGTCCTCACTGGGCCCTGACTGGTCCTCAGTGGGCCCTGACTGGTCCTCACTGTGGCCTGACTGGTCCTCACTGGGCCCTGACTGGTCCTCACTGGGCCCTGATGCTGGTCCTCACTGGGCCCTGACTGGTCCTCACTGTGGCCTTGTCTGGTCCTCACTGTGGCCTGACTGGTCCTCACTGTGGCCTGACTGGTCCTCACTGGGCCCTGACTGGTCCTCACTGGGCCTGATGCTGGTCCTCACTGGGCCCTGACTGGTCCTCACTGGGCCCTGATGCTGGTCCTCACTGGGGCCTTGACGCTGGTCCTCACTGTGCCCTAACTCAAGCCCACACCCCTGACTGACTCTGGTCTCAATGCAGCGTGACTCTCGTGAGGACATCACGTCCTTACTGTTGTCCTCACTCTTTTCCTATTACCAGACACTGCTTCTCAAAATGCCCTGACTCTGGGCCTCACTGGGCACTGACTCTGGACATCGCTGGGCCCTGAGTCTGATCCTCTCTGTGGCTAGACTCTGGCCCTCTATGGCCTAAATCAGTTCCTCTCTACCACGTGACTCAGGCCCTTTCTGCATTCAGACTCTTTGCCTCACGATGGCCTGACCCTCTGCCTCTTTGGGTCCTGACTTGGGTCCTCACTGGGCCCTGACTGGTCCTCACTGTGGCCTGACTGGTCCTCACTACCCCCTGACTCTGGTTCCCTCTGGCTTTACACTATCCTCTGTATGGCCTGCCTCTTCGCCTCAGTGGGCCCTGACTCTGGTCCTCACCGGGCCCCTGAGTCTGACCCTAACTGGGCCCTGACTCTGGTCCTCACTAGGGCTTGGCTCTCCTCCTCAGTAGAGCTGGCCTCTGGTCTTTTCTGTGGCCTGATTCTTTGCCTCCCATCTTCCTGACTTTTTGCGTCACTACGGCCTTATGCTTCCTCACTGAGGCCTGACACTCTGACATGATTCCTCACTGGGCCCTGACTCTCATCCTCACTCAGCCCCGTTTTTTGCTCACACTAGAGCCTAACTCTTGTCCTCACACCATCCTCACTCTCGTCCTCACTCTCGTCCTCAGTATGGTTTCCCTCTGGTCCTCGCTGCAGCCTTTTCTTCTCTATTCTCTTTTCTTCTCTATCACCTGACTCTTCTTCTCACTATGCCCTGACTCTGGTTCATACTCACTGACTCTGCTCACTCCAGCTGATTCTGGCCCACAACGGGCCCTGAGTCTGGTCCTCTCTGAGGCCTGAATGTGGTTTCTCTGTGCCCTGACTCTGGAACTCTCTGCAGCCTGACTGTGCCTCATTATGATTTGGCTTTGCCACACTGGGAGCGACTTGGGTCCTCACTGGGCCCTGAGTCATCTGGTCCTCTCTACAGCCTGATAGTGGTCCTCTCTAGGGCCTGACTCTTTGCTTCACCATGGCCAGGCATTTTGTCTCACTGTGGCCCTGACCCTGGTCCTCACTGTGCCCTGACCCCAGTCCTCACTGTGCCCTGCTGCTGGTCCTCACTGTGCCCTGACCCCGGTCCTCACTGTACCCTGACCCTGGTCCTCACTGTGCCCTGACTCTGGTCCTCACTGTGGCCCTGACCCCGGTCCTCACTGTGCCATGATGCCAGTCCTTGCTGTGCCGACACTGCCTCTAATGTTCCCTGATGCCTTTCCTTTATGTTCAGACACTGCCGCTCACTACATCAAGATACTATTCCTTCTCTATGCCCTGACAATGCCTCTCACTCAGCCCTTATGCCTTACCTCTCTCTATGCTCAGACACTTCTTCTCACTATTCACTAATGCTTTAGCTCTCCTTAGTCCTCAACATTCAGGGTTTTGAATCCAGCATTCAGAAAACTAAGATCGTGGCATCCAGTCCCATCATTTCATGAAAAATAGATGGGCTCCAGACGCAGTGCAGATGGTGACTGCAGCCATCAAATTAAAAGACATTTGCTCCTTTGTCAGTTGTTTCATTTGCTATTATTTTCTCCCATTCTGAGGTTGTCTTTCCATCTTGTTTATAGTTTCTTTCGCTGTGCAAAAGCTTTTAAGTTTAATTAGGTCCCACTTGTTTATTTTATTTTCATTACTCTAGGAGGTGGATCATAGAGGATCTTGTGGTTTATGTCATAGAGTGTTCTGCCTATGTTTTTCTCTAAGAGTTTTATAGTTTCTGGTATTACGCTTAGGTCTTTAACCCATTTTGAGTTTATCTTTGTGTATGGTGTTATGAAGTGTTTTAATTTCATTCCTTACACATAGCTTTCCAGTTTTCCATCACCACTTACTGAAGAGACTGTCTTGGCCCCATTGTATATTCTTGCCTCCTTTGTCAAGAATAAGGTGCCCACGGGTATGTGGGTTAATCTCTGGGCTTTCGAGCTTGTCCCATTGCTCTATTTTTCCGTTTTTGTGCCAGTACCATACTATATTGATGACTGTGGCTTTTTAGTCTATTCTGAAATCAGGAGAGTCGATTCCTCCAGTTCCATTCTTCTTTCTCAAGACTGCTTTGGCCATTTGGGTTTTTTTGGGTTTCCATACGAATTATGAAAATATTTGTTCTAGTTCTGTGAAAAATGCCTTTGGTAATTTGATAGGGATTGTCTTGAATCTCTAGATTGCACTTGCTAGTACACTCATTTTCACAATATTGATTCTTCCAACCCAGGAACATGGAATATCTCTCCATCTGTTTATATTGTCTTTGATTTGGTTCATCAGTGTCTTATAGTTTCTGTACACACCTTTTTTATCTCATTTTTTTTAAGATATAACATGAACTGTAATATATATATATATATATATATATATGGTTTGAGGGCAT
Source organism: Aepyceros melampus (assembly GCA_006408695.1). Taxonomy (NCBI): domain Eukaryota; kingdom Metazoa; phylum Chordata; class Mammalia; order Artiodactyla; family Bovidae; genus Aepyceros; species Aepyceros melampus. Next base: position 326,698 of record SJXQ01010954.1, on the reverse strand, counting down.
CCCTCAGTGGTAAAGAATCTCTTTGCAAAGCCAGGAGATGTGGGTTTGAACCCAAGATAGGAAGACCCAATAAAGAAGGAAATGGGCACCCACTCCAGTATTCTTCCCTGGGAAACCCCATGGACAGAGGAACCTGGTGGGCTACATTCCATGGTGTCACAAGAGTCAGACATTGCTTAGTGAGTAGACCACCATCACATGTTGTGGAGTTTTCTCCTGCTATACAGCAACTACGGGGTTTCCCAGGTGGTGCTAGCGATAAAGAACCCACCTGCAAATGCAGGAGACATAAGAGACGCAGGTTTGATCCCTGGGTGGGGAAGACCCCCTGGAGGAGAGCGTGGCAGCCCACTCCAGCATTCTTGCCTAGAAAATCCCATGGACAGAGGAGCCTAGTGGTCTACAGTCCGTGGGGTCGTAAAGAGTCAGAAACAATTGAAGCGACTTGGCCAGCTAGTTATACAGCAACTAATTCACTTACACATTGCCGTTTGTTTCTTGGGTTCTTTTCCTGTATAGGTTATGCAGAGTGTTGAGTAAGGTGTCTTGTGCCACACAGCGGGTTCCTGTGGATTGTTTTGTAAATAGTGGTGTATATATATTACTCTGAGCCAGCTAATTTCTCCCTGCTCCCCAGCTTCTTTTCTTGGTAACCATGTTTTTTTCTAAATCTGTGAGGCTGTTTCTCATTGGAAAAGAAGTTCGTTTGTATCCATTTTCAGATCCTTCCCAGAAGTGATATTACATGAAACTAGTCTTTCCTTGTCTTTCTTCCTCACTCAGCATGGCCCTCTCTGCTTTGCTCTCTGTGGCTGCCAATGGCATTATTATGTCCTTCTTGACGGCTGAGTAATAGCTTACTGCGTGTGTACCCCATTTTTTACCCATCCATGTCTGTCTACATTTAGGTTGCTTTCGTGTCTTGGCTATTGTATCTAGTGTGGCTGTGACTGTAGGGGTGCAAGTGTCTCTTAAAATTTTGGTATTCTTCAGATCTACACCCAGGCATGAGATTGCAGGGTTTCATGGTTCTTGTGCTTGTGGCCTGTGGTGTTGGGTAAGAATCTTGAGAGTCCCTTGGACTGCAAGGAGATCAAACCAATCAATGCTAAAGGAAATAAACCCTGAATATTCATCAATCAGAAGGACTGAATCTGAAGCTGAAACTCCAATACTTTGGCCACCTGACATGAAGAACTGACTCATTGGAAAAGACCCTGATGCTGGGAAAGATTGAAGGCAGGAGGAGAAGGGGATGACAGAGGATGAGATGGTTGGATGGAATCATCAACTCAATGGACATGAGTTTGTGCAGACTCTAGGAGATGGTGAAGATCAGCAAAGCCTGGTGTGCTGCAGTCCATGGGGTGGCAGAGAGCAGGACACTGAGCAACTGAGATCTTTAAGGGACCTTCATGCAGTTCCCAACAGCAATGCAGGAGAGTCCCCTTCTCGGCACAGCTGCTCCAGCATTCATCACTGGAGATTCCTTGATGGCCATCTGACGTGTGAGGCGGTATTTTGTTGGCTGTCTTGCTTGTCTTTCTCTAATAACTAGTGGTGTTGAGCCTCTTCTCACGTCTAACGGCCCTTCTTCTTGTTGTGTGTGCTCAGTCGTGTCCGACTCTTTGCGACCCCGTGGACTTTAGCCTACCAGTGTCCTCTGTCCTTGGAATTTTCCAAGCAAGAATACTGGAGTGGCTTGCTATTCTCTACTCCAGGAGATCTTCCCAACCCAGGGACTTAACCTGTGTCCCTTGCATCTCCTGCATTGGCAGGCAGACTCTTTACCAACTGAGCCACCTGGAAATTAACCTTAATGGCCATATGTATGCCTTATTTAGAAAAATTTCCATCTAGGTCTTTGGTTCATTTTTTTTAATTGAGTTGTTTGTGTTGCTTTTATTATTTTGATATTGAGTTATTCAAGCTCTTTGTATGTTTTGGAGATGAAATCTTGATCTCCAAATGAAGATCCTTGTATTGAAGAGGAAAACGTAAAACATATAGCTAGGAGTAGCTTCATACTCATTCTGCTTCTGTGAGATATGCTTGCTGTGTCGAGAAAGGAACAAGCTGACACAGCGATCAGTTAGAACCGTGAACTGTTCTGAGAAGTCTGGAATGTTCTGGAATATGAGCTTCTGGTTAGAAACTCCCATATGTGAGCCATAGCAGCCCCCCTGCTCTGGGACTGCCCGTAGCCCACAGTAACCAGGTAAACGACCAATCTGTGTGGAGAGTAACTGTGTCCACTGACCCTATGAGAGTGAAGCTCACCCTGAGCTCGGGCCCCAGAACTTCGGAGTGTTAGCTCATCTGGGACGGCCAGCTTACTAAGCCTGAGCTCTCCAACCCTCCAAGTGTGGTGCTTGGTTTCTCGATGGTCTGACTTCTGCAACAGTATCTTCATTTGCAAATAATTTTTCCCATTCTGAGAGTTGCCTTTTTCTTTTATTTAGGTTTTCCTTTGCTGTGCAAATGCTGGTAAGGTTAATTAGGTCTAACTTCTTTTTTTTTTTTTTTCATTACTGTAAATGGTGGATGAAAAACATCTTGCTACGATTTATGTCAAAGCATGTTCAGCCTTAGGAATTTTATAGTATCTGTCCTTTAGTTCACAGGTTTAAACTAGAGTTTATTTTTGTGCATGGAGTTAGGGATTATTCTAATTTCATAGTCATTTTCATCGTTTAAGGAAGCTCCACGCTGTCCTTGTTAGGGAAATTAAAGAAATAGTCCTGCTTAGGCTTCAGAGACAAAGCAGAGCAGGCCTCTGACCTTATTTCTAGCTGCCTGGACACGGCCCTGACTGTGTGCCCTGACTGCCTGCTGTGAGAGCAAGAGTTGCAGCACCAGAGATCAGTTCAGTTCAGTTCAGTTGCTCAGTCGTGTCCGACTCTTTGCAGCCCCATGGACTGCAGCACGCCAGGCCTCCCTGTCTATCACCAACTCCTGGAGTTTACTCAAACTCATGTCCATTGAGTCAGTGATGCCATCCAACCATCTCATCCCTTCTCCTCCCACCTTCAATCTTTCCCAGCATCAGGGTCTTTTCCAGTGAGTCAGTACTTGATGCCATTGATGGCAAAGTGAGTCCTTCTGAAATATTCCTCCGAATTTCCTAGGATCTGTGCTTACACTGCTGCTGCTAAGTCACTTCAGTCGTGTCCAACTCTGTGCGACCCCATGGACTGCAGCCCACCAGGCTCCCCCGTCCCTGGGATTCTCCAGGCAAGAACACTGGAGTGGGTTGCCATTTCCTTCTCCAGTGCCTGAAAGTGAAAAGTGAAAGTGAAATCGCTCAGTTGTGTGACCCTCAGCGACCCCATGGGCTGCAGCCTGCCAGGCCCCTCCATCCAGGAGCCTTATGTTCCTTGGAGTTTCTTTTGGTGTATGCTGTTAGCAAGTCTCCCATCTCCTCCTGCTTTCCATGCTGGAGGAACCTCCGCACTGCCGTCCATCATGGCTCTTCCCAAGTTCCGTCCTCAGCCTCAGTGGGGCTAGCTGCCTTTTGTCCACATCTCCTCCACAATTACTGTCTGTGCGGCTTTTGACCATGGCCTTTCTGATTGGTGGGAGATGACACCTCGTGGTGCCTTGGATTTCCATTTCTCAGACACTTAGTGATGTTGACAGCTTTTCATAGGACTTGTTTAGAATGGTGTGATTGAAACTTGCCTGTTGAAACTGGCCTCTTGAAGTTCTGCCCACGTTGACTCCCTTTCCGCTGACCAGCCCTGGGACACGCTGTGAGGGGAGGTGTTACTTAGGGCTGCCCCGCCGGCCTTGTGAGCGTGGAGTGTGCATCTCGCACCTTTGCAAGCAGTTTCCGGGCAGGAAGCCAGAAGGCGCCTGTGTGTCTGCAGGCCTCATGCTGATGCTTTTCTGCTGCAACGTCATTGCTGCTGTGTTTTGGAGCAGAGTTTATTCGTGCTGTCCTGTCTGTTTCCGGTCTACAAGAACTTGAATCGGTCCCACTTACACACTCACCTGCTCTCTTTCGAGCTCTCTTCTATGAGGTGTGTTCCCTAGCCTTTCCTGTGGTTTTCAGTAGGTCCTTCTGGCGTCTCCGTTTGATATTAAATTGAAGAGGTTCATTCCAACCTCTTAGATGCTTCCTCTGCCCCAGCGTTTTCTTTTTGAGAATCATAAGTTGGTTTCACAAGTTTGAGACTGTTCCTCTTGTGTAAATGAATTTGTTTTTATGATTTTTTAGATTCCACCAGTCAGGGTTATCTTATTTTAGCATAAGCCATCAGGTTCATGCTGTCTTTCTCTCTGGCTTGCTCCGCTTAGTGTTCCAGTCTCTGGGTCCATCCATGCTGCGGCCACTGGCAGCATTCTGTGCTGCTCTGTGACTTAGCTGGATTCTGGTGGAGAGGGGTACTTCTTAGACTTCAGTTTCTGTTTGTAGACAATTGGTTTGATTCCGATATCTTGGCTCTGGTAAATCATGCTGCCCTGAAAACAAAACAGGAGTATGCCTGTCATCTCAAATTCTGACTTTCTCTGGATCTAAGTCCAAGAGTGGGAGAGTAGGATAGCCTGATCAGAAGGTCGACTAAAATTTACAGTCACAACCTGGAAGGAGAGATTATTTGGTGGGAATGTTTAGGACTCCAAGCCCAGGAGACAGCATCAGTAGCTCTGGGGAAACTGCTGCAAGGAGGCAGGAGGGAAAGTCAGGCTACATGCAAATTTGCAACAAAGGCAGCAGGCAGTCTGGATATCAAAGATCAGGCATCAAATTAAGGGATTCGGCATTCTGTGTATGGGAAGATGCAAGCCTCTGGGCTCACCTATTTCATACGCACCTCAGCTATCTGGGGCAAATCCTGTTTCCTTGCTCACCTTGCTTCTTGCATTCCCCAGCTCCTCAGCAATCAGCCTGAGGGTTGCAGCAGTTTGGGGAGCCCTCATTCACATCTGGAGGCTGGAAATCGCTGATGGCTGTGACATTTCTTCTTTATTAATACGGCCAGAGGTATTTTCATTTCACAGGAGGTTCTCCTATGCTTAGGGGTTTTTTTTGTTTGTTTTTAAAGAAATTCCTTTGCTGCTTTGCATATTCCCTGTACCCAATTACACTCCAGCAAAGAGGGAAGGGTTACTCTTTTTCTCTAAGCCTTCTATGGGACTTGTGTTTAGTAGATCTTTTCGATACTGGTGTTTCTGAGTCGTATGAGGTGACTCCTCATGGTGGGTTTGATTGGCCTCATTTTAGGAGGCAGGCATGTGGAGTATGTTTCCAAGTGCTCTTGGACTTTAGACAGTGTGAGCACAACGTGCCTCTAGAAACTGGGCCCTGCTTTGGATTCTTTTCTGATGACTTTCCCGGGGACACTACCTGGAGGGCAGGCGCCGTTCACAGCCTCTCGGGCCTTTTGAGTAAAATCAGGCTTCCCTGGCAGCTCAGTCAGTAAAGAAGCCATCTGCGATGCAGGAGACCTGGGTTCCATCCCTGGGTCGGGAAGATCCCCGGGGAAGGAAATGACAACCCCTTCCAGACTCTTGCCTAGAGAATCCCATGGACAGAGGAGCCTGGCGGGCTACAGTCCACAGGGTCACAGAGAGTCTGTAGGACTGAGCAGCGAAACCACCGCAGGCCTTCTGAACAGTGAAAACTGGCTTTAAAGTTGTTTTACTGGAAGTAGCCACAAGGTGGCAGCAGTTCCTAATGCTCAACTCTGGTTCCTTGGACAAGCAGAGCCTCAGGCAGAATCCTGTGCAGATTGTCAGTTAGAGCTGAAAACTTTGGCCACCTGAAGCGAAGAGCTGACTCATTGGAAAAGACCCTGATGCTGGAAAAGATTGAAGGTGGGAGAAGAAGGGGACGACAGAGGATGAGGTGGCTGGATGGCATCACCGACTCGATGGACATGGATTTGGGTGGACTCTGGGAGTTGGTGATGGACAGGGAGGCCTGGCTGCTGCAATCCATGGGTTCGCAAAGAATTGGACATGACAGAGCAACTGAACTGAACTGGGCCAGGAGAAACACCAAACGCCCATAGGTTTATATTTCATTACTTCTTCTCCCCTTACCCTTGATCCACAGAACATGTCCTAAGTCCTGTTCCCTGAGTTGGGAAGATACCCTGAAAGAGGAAATGGCAATCCACTCCAATATTCTTGCCTGGGAAACCCCACTGACAGAGCAGCCTGTCGGACTACAGTCCATGGGGGTCACAAAGAGGCAAATGTGAGCACACGCGCTATGGGGAACGCAAATCTGCTTTAGTAACACATATTACTCAGAATTAAGTTGCAAAATCTGTGAATTCCTAATACCCAGCCTGCTGTGTGTTAAATGCAGAGAAAATACTCCTATTTCTCACTTAACTCGGGGAGCTCACTGAAAGGGTTTGCTGCCCACACCTAGGGGCCATTCAGATGCTCACCTTGGGTGTAAATAAATAAAGCCCAGATGAACCCATGATAAATGTTACAGTGTAGAGGGATTACGTTTTATTATTTACTTTGTGGTTCCAGTAACTATTTGCTCCAGGAAAAACATGAACAATTCTGAATAATAAACATTGGGTTTCTAATCAGCTATATCTTCTGAAACTCAGTTTCTCTGATGGCTCCATGTGGCTTTGAAGGGAGTAAATTGTGAGCACACAAAGAACAACTCCAACCCGCATCCTAGTAAACAGGCAAAGCCAGTGAGAGCACAAAGGAGAAAACAGACCACTGCAGGTCCTGGAGATGGGCCGGTCCTCCTCCCGTCCCCAGCAGCATGTTAAAGGACACAATTCCAGGGTAAGGTTAAGGGTTCCATCTCCCATCAGTCTTCTTGGAAGCAGGAAATCAATCTCTCCTGTGAAAGGTACACTCTGGGAGCTGAGGCCTGAAGGTGGAGAGCTGCAGGCCCAAACATCAAAGTGATTAATCTAACCAAGTTAATGCAATGATTTTCAGCACTTGAGTTGGGTATTTCAAGTATGTCATCTATCTCCTATGCGGTATAAAGCTGATTGTTCTCTGTTAATGTCTGTTTGATCATGGTCAACTTCAACAGGTCTCTGCGAATGAAGAGCATCCTACACCGAGAAAACCCCAGCATAAAACTTCACAAACCACTTTGGACACATTGAAACACTGTTGGCTCCGGGGATGCCTGGAGCCGAAAAAAACTGGAAGAGGCAAGAAGGACCCTTGGCTGGAGCCTCTGGAGAGAGCTCGGTGCTGGGACACCCTGACCTCAGATGTCTGATCTCCAGGACTGAGAAAGGACAGGCTTCTATTGTTCAGAGCGTCCGCGTGGTCGTTTGTCGCCGCTGCCCAGGAAGCTCAAGCAGCTGGTGGGCAGCTCCCTGCCCTGATCTAAAGCCTCCCGCCCGTTAGGGGGAGCCCCCTGCGCTTGTGCTGTCTGCACCAACCGTGAGGCTCATGCTGAGCGCTAGCTCTCCTGCTTGGCACAAGCATTTTGGAGGGTGCGGGCAGACACCACCACGTGACCAGCCCCCAGCCGGGTGCCAAGTCTCTAGTGCGCTCCGTGGGGGCACGGGTAAGGGCTCTGCCCTTGGTTGCTGGGGGAAGAGACACTCCAGACACCCTCGAGGGAGGAGGGGCAGGAAGGTGGTGAGGGACCGGCTCAGGGCCCCGCCCACCCGGGCGCCCCGCTGCGCCCTAGCACCCAGGCTGTGCTGATCCCAGGAGCCTCCCAGCAGGTCCCGAGGCGGCCCTGAGACCCCGCCCCTTCCTCCAGGGCTAGAAGGCAGTTCCGGAGCAGATCTGTGAGTGGTTCTGGAGTTTGCAGGTGGAGCCCTTGTTGCTGTGCTCCACTCCGCACAGGAGCATCCAGAGCAAGCTATCCGCCCTGCTCCCTGAGTAACTCCTCCCACTCCCACCCCCCCGTATTCTCAGGATATGATCAGAGGATGTGTAGCAGCATCTGAAACCTCCTTTAGTAGGGCTGTGCTGGTTCACAACTCTCCAATCCCCACCTTTAGCAGGAGTTTACAGAAGTCTCTAAGTTACAGAGTCCAGAGAAAAGACAGGAAGCTACAAACAAAACCAGATGGAACCAATTAGTGAAACGAGAATCCGGGTTAAGGCTACGATGTCAACGAACGGTCTTCCACGGACATGCAGAGACACGTAGCGGCAGTTTCATCTCAGAGAATAGAAGCACAGGGCTCCCAGCAGACACTGGGAGGGGGAAAAGAGTTCCCTAAAATGGTGAGAATCAAAACAGTTTATATCATTACCAATATTGACCCACCTGTTCGTTTTTGGTTGGCTTAAGGTCCTGATGTACATAATCCCTCGCCAATCAGTTTAAGAATCATCACGTCGGTCTGTCAACTTTATGGCCCTTTTTTTTTTTGACCTCCCAGTTCTTGAATTTTCTTATGATATTGAGTCTGCATCCCCTGATCTAAATCTCTTGTGACCTCAGGCCATTGTCTCAGGACCAAATGTTTGTTCTGAACTTAATGGACCACCTGGTGGTTTTCTCCTTGGTCAGTTTCCACTTGTCCTGTCATGGGTTTGGGTGTTTGATGGCCTTCACACCAAGGGGACATGGAGGCATTCTCTTTGAATGTCACGAAACTGGAACAGCCAGTATGGTTGTAGATTACTGGAGTGAAATGCTTATGTGAAACATAAGTGGAGATTGGAAATAGATTTTTAGAGAAACCGAGGCTTTTTTTTTTCCTTTTGACCCTATACTACACTGACTACCTAATATTTTTCTACCTCACTAGGATCAAGATGAATCTGACCTCCAGCAGACCCCAAGTCCCACTGTGTGTTCATTTTAGTGTATTATTGATGTAGGAGATAGATGGTCTCCAAGCTGGACATTGATAACTGGCCTCCTGTTTGCATTTCATGGGGCATGAAAAAGCGGGCTTCAGGCTGGATGCTTACAACTGTTAGCATTTCTGAGAGAAGGGAGAGGTGGGCTTCAGTCTAGGTATTCACAGTCAGCCTCCTCTTTGCCCTCTGGAGTGGAAATAACAACAGAGAGTAAATAGCCAGTGTTTGTCTCTTGTAAACACCTTAAGGTAATAGTCACAGCAAGGACAAAGAGAAGGCAGAAGCCTGTGTGACTCAAGGATTCAGGGATCTCTGCCCCCAGACTTTTGGGTCAAGGGAGACACCGCAGATGCACAGAAAGGCTTCTTGGGTCAGAACTCAAGAGAGAATGCCGGGCCATGTGAGTCTTGCTCCTCCCAGAAGCCTTCACTTCAAGATCCATCTTGGCTAGGGGGCAAGTGCACACCCAGGGGAGGCTCCAGGGTGGGTCAGGTGTGGGAAGAGAAACCAGGTAACTGGCCTGAAGGAAGACAAAGACCCAGAAGAACTGCCCTAAATGACTGCTATAAATGATTTGACTGCGCCTCGTTACTGCGCTCCCCCTCACTGCGGGGAATGCCCACACCCTTTCCCTGCCTTGCTTCTATCTTAACAAACTATTTCTCCATGTGATCTCCCACCTGTTGTTATCTTGTGTCTCTAATGATAAATTTCTTACCTGCATTTACAGTTTCTACCACCATGGTAAAAACATTTTTCACTGGGGACAAACACCCAGGGAAAAGTAACTTCTAGCCTCTAGCCCTTGCTGGTCTGGTGGCTAGGATTGCTGATCCTCATCTAGGCTTCCCAGGTTCAGTTCCTGGGCAGGGAACTAACATCTCACTTCACACCCCACTCACTGCTTACACGATCATCATATTAAAAGTGACACACCTGCCTGTGGCCATGACCCAACAGGAAGAACCAAAAACAGGTAAAAAGGAGGCTCGGAAGAGTGAAGTCACTCAGTCGTGTCCGACTCTGTGTCCCCATGGACTGCAGCACGCCAGGCCTCCCTGTCCATCACCATCTCCCAGAGCCAACTCAAACTCATATCCATTGATCCAGTGATGCCATCCAACCATCTCATCCTCTGTTGTCTCTTTCTCCTCCCGCCTTCAATCTTTCCCAGCATCAGGGTCTTTTCCAATGAGGAAGTTCTTCGCATCAGGTGGCCAAAGGATTGGAGTTTCAGCTTCAGCACTAGAACTTCCAGTGAGTATTCAGGACTGATTTCCTTTAGGATGTACTGGTTGGATCTCCTTGCAGTCCAAGGGACTCTTAAGAGTCTTCTCCAACACCACAGTTCAAAAGCATCAATTCTTCAGCACTCAGCTTTCTTTATAGTCCAACTGTCACATCCATACATGACCACTGGAAAAGCCATAGCTTTGATTAGATGGACCTTTGTTGGCAAAGGTCCCTGCTTTTTAATGTGCTGTCTAGGTTGGTCGTAACTTTTCTTCCAAGGAGCAAGCATCTTTTAATTTCATGGCTGCAGTCAACATCTGCAGTGATTTTGGAGCCCCCCAAAATAAAGTCTGACACTGTTTCCACTGTTTCCCCATCTATTTCCCATGAAGTGATGGGGCCAGATGCCATGATCTTAGTTTTCTGAATGTTGAGCTTTTAAGCCAACTTTATCACTCTCCTCTTTCACTTTCATCAAGAGGCTTTTTAGTTCCTCTTCACTTTCAGCCATAAGGGTGGTGTCATCTGCATATCTGAGGTTATTGATATTTCTCCCGGCAATCTTGATTCCAGCTTGTGCTTCTTCCAATCCAGCATTTCTCATATCTTCGTTTTCTGAATGTTGAGCTTTAAGCCAACTTTTTCACTCTCCTCTTTCACTTTCATCAAGAGGCTTTTTAGTTCCTCTTCACTTTCTGCCATAAGGGTGGTGTCATCTGCATATCTGAGGTTATTGATATTTCTCCCGGCAATCTTGATTCCAGCTTGTGTTTCTTCCAATCCAGCATTTCTCATGATGTACTCTGCATAGAAGTTAAATAAGCAGGGTGACAATATATAGCCTTGACATACTCCTTGTCCTATTTGGAACCAGTCTGTTGTTCCATGTCCAGTTCTAACTGTTGCTTCCTGGCCTGCATACAGATTTTTCAAGAGGCAGGTCCTGTGGTCTGGTATTCCCATGTCTTTCAGAATTTTCCACAGTTTATTGTGATCCACACAGTTAAAGGCTTTGGCTTAGTCAATAAAGCAGAAATAGATGTTTTTCTGGAATTCTTGTTTATTCCATGATCCAGCAGATGCTGGCAATTTGATCTCTGGTTCCTCTGCCTTTTCTAAAACCAGCTTGAACATCAGGGAGTTCACAGTTCACGTATTGGTTTCTCAAGGAAGCTCAAAATTACTCACAGGCAGTTTTAGCCTTGAGGCTGTCCCTATTTACAGAAAGTATCCACTGGCTCCAACCAGTGAATGCAATTTATGTTCAATGCAGAAGCAGGAGCATTTCAATGCTTTTTTGCAGCACACCAGGACTGGCAAAGTTCATGACACTGTGGTTCTTTTTAGAGACAGTAGAAAGGAGTGGTTTCCTGAAATCAAGATCGGGCCACCTGAGTTCTGCCATCCAAAGCCGGACAGAGTGGTCGTGTTAGTGCCCAGGGCAAACGTGCAGATACCCTGTCCTGGGTCCCTTGCCCTCCAAGAGTTCTCAAGGCTACAAGGCCCTGTTGCTGGCTCTCTCGGAGGGAGTCAGTGAGGCTCTAGCTATCCACACAGACTCCCAGGAAGGACACCACTCAATTCTTTCCAGCTGGGCTTAGGACAGTATATCCAGATAGCAACTGACACTTGATAAGGGAAACATTTCCACAAGGAAAAATCTTAAGCAGAAAGGCACTGGGCTTACCTTTAGGGTGGAAGTCTCCAGTTGTTACAGGGACTGCAGCTGGTGGCAGGAGGTCCCTGGAGCCCTATTCTGGGGAAAGAGGGACCATGTAGAAGAGAGAAAGAAGAGGACTAGCGGTTTAGTTATTGAACACTGATAGCATCCGCATCCGACCACCAGCCTGGCAAGGGGCCAGGAGGCAGGAAGGAGTGAGTGAGGGCCCCTCGGGGAGGATGCAGTTGTGCTGAAAAGGGCAAAGAGGAAGTGGAGTGAAGCCAGCAACCAGACCCATGCCTCCCCTCCCAAGGATGAGACATGCAAGACAGGAATGCCCTGGTCCGGCTGTGCTAGCATCAGGCCTTGTGAGGTTCAGACAGCCTAAGCACCCAGCCCAGGAGAGTCAGCAGGCCCAGGGAGAGCCGGTCGTCAGAGGCAGCGGTGTGAGGCTTCCCGGGAAGTTCAGGTGCAAAGGTCCAGCCTCAGAGCCCACATCTACAAAATGAAAGGCAGCTTTTGATTCTCACATTAATATTTGGAGAAGTAAAGGGAGAGAGTGAAGGAGCTGGGGAGTAAAACAAAAATGAAAACAAAAAACACAGCTGAAAATAGCTCCAGGGACCCAGATGTGTGATGAATGGAACATCTGGCAGAGACAAGCTAGTTAAACTAACAGTCCCACAAAAGCAATTCTTTTGCCAAAGATGTGTTCTTCCAAGTTATGGATTCCTCAGTTCCAACAAAATTGTCAGAAACATGCCTCCTAATAATATCTGCTGAAGCCCTGAAGTGGAAGGAGGTGGGCAGACAGAAAGAGGAAGACTGTTCCCATGGCCTAGACTCTAGAGAAAATAGCTCAGAGTCACTTTCAGCCTAGAGAAGCCCAAAGGTGGGGCTGAAGGGAGTCAGGGAGGCTGTGATCTGCAGAGTGGAACAGAAAGCCAAAGGGCCAACTCCAGCGAAGCAGTTTTGGGGCTCAGGGTAAGGAAGGACTTCTATCATAGAAAGTTGTTTGTCAAAGGGAGTCAGCCAGTTCCCACAAGCAAGTGGAAACTGGAGATTACTTACAGGGACTGGGATAGAAGTCCTTGTCCTGGGAGGTGGGGAATGGATGGGAAGTGGGGAGGCTTTCCCACTCTTAAGAGAAGGCAAGTGTGGGGAAGGGGGCGGAACTTGAAATGACTTATCCTCTGATTTGCACATTTTAAGAATTGTAAAAATAATTTTATTCATTTCTTTTTGGCTGTACTTGATCTTCATTGCTGGGTAGGCTTTTCCCTAGCTGTGGTGAGTGGGGGCTACTCTCTAGCTGCGATGAGTAGGGGCTACTCGCTAGCTGTGTTGTGCAGGCTTCTCGTTGCGGTGGCTTCTCTTGTTGGGGAGCAGAGGCTCTAGGGCACAAGAGCTTCAGCAGTTGCAGCTCCCAGCCTCTAGAGCACAGGCTGAACAGTTGTGGCACTTGGGCGCAGCTGCTCCAAGGCACCTGATAGTGCTACACGCACACTTGCAGGATCCATCCTAGCTCAAAGGCCCAGGCTATGCACAGCCACTAGCGGAGTCCAGGGGAGTCCAGGGAAGGACAACAGGGCAAATCTTGTGGCAGAACACAAAGAAGACGCCCAAGGCTCACCAGTGCCAAGGCTGAAACTGAACAGCATTTATTTTTTTTTAGATTCAGGATTTATTTTTTTAGATTCAGGGTTTTTTTTTTTTAACTGTGTGTGTGTGTGTGTGTGTGTGTGTGTGTTTTGACCCAGGCACACAGCAGTGAAAGCACCAAATCCTAATCACTGGACCACCAGGGAATTACCAAGACTTATTTATTTACTGGCCATGCTGTGCGGCATGCGGGATCTTACTTCCCCTGACCAGGGATCGAAACTGTGCCCCTTGCATTGGAAACACAGAGTCTTAACCACTGGATCGCCAAGGAAGTCCCCAAATGGAATGTTTTGAAGACATGTTCTGAGTGGCAGCAATCTTGCAGCCTCCACTACAAAGCAGGTGGGCTTGTCGCATAGCTTCAGGGGGCAGCCTGATCAGCAGTGACACCTAGCTAGCTGCCCCGAACGAACACACTGGGATGTCACTAGTCCCTAGAGGCCTTTGTTTCTCAGTCTTTCAGTTGTGTCCGACTCTTGGACACCCCATGGACTACAGCGCACCAGGTTTCCCTGTCCTTCACTAGCTCTCAAGAGTTTGCTCAAACTCATGTCTATTGAGTCAGTGATGCCAGCCAACCATCTCATCCTCTGTTGCCCCCCTCTCCTTTTGCCTTCAATCTTTTCCAGCATCAAGGTCTTTTCCAATAAGTTGCCTCTTTGCATCAAGTAGCCAAAGTATTGGAGCTTCAGCATCAGTCCTTCCAATGAGTATTCAGGGTTGATTTCCTTTAGGGTTGACTGGTAATGATCTCCTTGCAGTCCAAGGGACTCTCAAGAGTTTTCTCCAACACCACAGTTCAAAAGCATCCATTCTTCAGTGCTCAGCTTTCTTTATGGTCCAGCTCTCACAGCCAGTCTGATCAGATTCAAGGGCTCCTTTAGGACAGAGGCAGGACAAGAGAAGCCCTAGTAAATGACCTCCTAGAAAGATGAGGTGAGGGGCCCTGTTTGCTATCTGAGTTGGAAAGAGATGCAATTCTGTCTCTACAGACTTGGGCAGGGTGCCCCGTGCGTGACTGCATTATAATCCACTGTTAATTTAAGCACATACCTCTCCCCACAACTGCCACTTCAGAATCGTAGCATGTTCTCGACCAATGAAAGCTAGAGCAGCAAGCTTTACTGTACACCTATTGTTGAGAAGAGCAGTCACCCAAGGATCATTCCCCAGCATTACCCCAAGAGGGTAGGTTCTGCAACACGGATTTCCTCTGAGGTGGCCTCCCTCGGCCATTTACTTTGTATTTTGAACTTTGGAGCCCTGTTTGCTGACCAAAATTATGCTAGTTAGGCCTGCCTTGCTGAACAAAAGGAAAATGTCACAGAAATATTTAATTATGAGTCACCAAGGCTTGATGGGTTTTCAAGGAAACGTCCAGGGATTGGTGGGTACTGACATGGTAAAGGACATCACAGACATCCCTGAAGCCAGGCGGGGAGAATTATAAGTGGAAGAAATCTAAGTGAGCGCAGATCGTGACTTCAGGACAAAAAATGGCCAGCGACTGCCAATAGCCTCTGCTGGCAAGGCAGCTCAATGCTGTCTACATCACATCTGCTCCAGCTCAGTTTATCTGCTTCAGGTTGTTGTCATTCAGTTGTTCACACGAGTCCGACTCTTTTGTGACCCCATGGACTGCAGCACACCAGGCTTCCCTGTCCTTCACCATCTCTTGGAGTTTGCTCAAACTCATGTCCATTGAGTTGGTGATGCCATCCAACCATCTCATCCTCTGCTGCCCTCTTCTCCTGCTCTCACTCTTTCCCGGCATCAGGGTCTTTTCCAATAAGTTGGCTCTGCTTCAGGTGGTGTTCCCATTTCCAGGACCACGTCCCCTTGGGATTATTCCTTCAACTCTGCTGAGAGGCTTGCTCAATTCTTCATGTTGGGCAACTTTTTCAGCCTTGTTGCTGTTGCTGTTTAGTGGCTGTGTTGTGTCCAACTCTTTGCAACCCCATGGACTGTAGCCTGCCAGGTTCCTCTGTCCATGGGATTTCCCAGGCAGGAATACTGAAGTGGGTTGCTATTTCCTTCTCCAGGGGATCTTCCCAGACCAGGGGTCAAGCCTGCGTCTCCTGCTTGGTAGGTGGATTCTTTACCACTGAGCCACTGGGGAAGCCCGAAAGGGAAAAAGCAAACCTGCAGAAGCCACTGCCTCACAACTTACCTGAGCCATGAGTCCAACTCCATCGGTTTTTAGACAAAAGAGGCTGTTAGGCAAAGGTATGGCTAAAAGCTAGACCTCCAGATTCCCAGAAGACAATGCACTTTCTCCATCACACCCTTGATACTTGCAGGGTACCCAGCTGGCAAGGAAGCCAGTTCCTAGGTGGACCTCTTACACCAACTGCAGTCGCACTGCCCACTTGACTGTAAAGGTGAGAACCTGTTTTAAAGGAACAACTCAGCTCTATCAGCATAGAAGCCAAGTTCATCCTGGCCCGTTTCCCAGTCCCACTGTCCTGCTTGACCCTCCCAGAATGTGTGTGTTTGCTCATTCATTCAATCCCAACTGCACCTGCTGGGGTTCCAGGCCATGTGCTGAGGGATATACAGGTAAGGGAACAGCCCAGGATCCTTGCTGTCAAGGAGCTTGCAGGCTAGGAGAAACATTAATTGAATCATCTCACTAATCAATATACAATTACCAATTTTTCCAGAGCAATGAATTATGCTGAAGGGCAGGAGGAACACAGCTCAATGAACGGCTCTGTTAAAGGGGCCTGACCTAGAAGGGCTGCTGCAGGGAAGGGAGGGAAGCCTGAGCTAAAACTGCGGAGGAGGAGTTAATTGGCTTTGAGGAAGAAGACCTGTTACAAAACGCAAGTTTGTGGGTCAAATGACGGAGTGTGGAGCAGTGAAAGTGAAGGCCACTCAGTCACGTCCCACTCTTTGCGACCCCATGGACTACACAGTCCATGGAATTCTCCAGGTCCGAATACTGGAGTGGGTAGCCTTTCCTTTCTCCAGGGGATCTTTCCAACCCAGGGATCGAACCCAGGTTTCTGGCATTGCAGGTGGATTCTTTACCAGCTGAGCTGCAAGGGAAGCCTAAGAATACTGAAGTGGGTAGCCCATCCCGTTTCCAGCGGGATCTTCCCAACCCAGGAATCAAACCAGGGTCTCCTGCAATGCAGGCGGATTCTTTACCAACTGAGCTATCATGGAAGCCTATGCGGAGCAGAGAAAGATTTATTTTAGGGCCAAGCAGGGAGAATGGGTGGCTCGTGTTCAAAAACTTGCAACTTCCCTAAAGTTTTTTAGGCAAAATTGGGGTGGGGGGGCTGCAGGGTGTGTGATTTCTTTCTGATTGGTTGGTGCTGACATGGTGGTAATCCAGGACTCTGGTGCTCAGCCTGAAGTCCTCCACCTGGGTGGGGGCCTTAGCTCCCGCAGAACTGAAAGGTATATATTGTATGTATATTCCTAGAGGAACCAGAACCCTTGGTAGCTGCACTGGTTTCTTGACTGCTCCTGTAACTGCAATCCTTCCCTTAAGTGATTAGCAATGTTTGAATCCGCACTTTGGTGTTTGCGGACAGTCTTGGAGGCTGAAGCCTTTTTCCTGCAAACAAGAAACAGGAGGACACAGAAAGGCTTCTGTACCCAGGAGGGGCCCACAGGGTCTCACTGGGTTTCAGATAGCTGTGTTAAGAGAAACACTGACTGAAATCACCCACCCTGGCC
Source organism: Aepyceros melampus (assembly GCA_006408695.1). Taxonomy (NCBI): domain Eukaryota; kingdom Metazoa; phylum Chordata; class Mammalia; order Artiodactyla; family Bovidae; genus Aepyceros; species Aepyceros melampus. The sequence continues at coordinate 309,675 of SJXQ01010954.1, read as the reverse complement.
AGGCACCATAGAAACCACTTGTGTGTTATTTAAGGACAGGAGGTCCTGGTAAGGAACGGGTAACTAACAAGCCACCATCAACAGGAAGAATTGAGGAAAGGTCCAAAGTACATGCCATGTGCCCTACCACCTTCCAGAATCCTTCTCACTGGAATCTATCTTGGCTGGGCAATGTGTGCACCACCAAGAAGGACCCTGAGTCAGAATGATTGGCCAGAGACAACCAGGAAACTAATCCCATCACCATAAAACTTGAGACAGTAAGCCACACGGCAGAGCAGTTCTGGTTCCCTTACCCTGCGGTTCTCCACTCAGGCGCCCCTTCCCAATAAAGTTTCTTGCTTTGGCAGCACGTATATCTCCTCAGACAACTCATTTCCAGAGACAAGGGCCCACTCCCGGGCCCAGGAAGGGGTCCCCCTTCCTGCAACAGCTGGAGGCAGCAGACTGAGTGTGTGCACCTCAAGCTCTGTGCTGGGAATCTGGCCATCTCCTACTTCTGCGGGAAGATGGGGAAAGAGTTCACCAGAGATCCCGTGTGCAGACCTCAGCCCCCTGGCAATCCAGTCTCTGCCACACGTGACAAAGGTCAGAGAGATATCTGCTTCTTTCTCCTCTTTCCAGCACCACAGTGGCACAAGAGCTTCTTATGAAATTCTAACCTTTCAAAAACCGTGGTTACAGAAACTGTGACACCAGCGGATGTTTGTTAGGGCCAGTGAAACTCAGGAGGCCAAAAGGGGCAGATACAACGGAGACCATAGCACATTTGCTCTAGCAGCATTTTTATTTACAAACAGCAATTTCCATTGACTTTATACCATAAAAAAGCCATTTACAAGCAAGAAACAAGAGTTCAGAACAAAATTAAGCAGCACTGAAATATTCAATGTCACAAATCTAAAACAAAATGAATACAAGAGTAAAATATCATTTGAATAAATAGTCTTAAATTCATGCTATAAAATAATCCTTAATGGCAAGTTACGAGTTGATACAGCATCCGCTTAGCTAGCTTCATTTACTTCATATGGCGATGAAGTGTGGAGTTGTGAGGTTACCAGTTTATATTGCAAGATAATGACACTGTGTTAAGTCATTCAAATTGCTCAACCATTTATAACGGAAAAAAATGTTAGCCCTACTAATCAAAGTGGTGAGAGAGATGGTTTTCACATTAGGAAAATGGTCCTTCTTGAACAAACCACACGCTTACCTCTTACTAGAGTCAGGGCAGCAACCAAAGGCTTGGGCAGCAAGTCCAAAGGTTGCATTCACAGCATTCTTGTCACTGAGGGGCAGCAGGAGGTCTGCTTACTGAATCTGCTGCAAGGCTTACTCCAGGACTTGATCGAGAACTACACCAGCCCCGTCTGTGCCGGACCCAAGGAAACCAGAGAGGAAAGGGTCTCTTGTGGGCCAAGGAGTCAAGCACTGGGCAGAAGCAGCGCAGAGACTCCGGCACTTACTGAAAAGACATGTGACGTGTGACAACCGTTACAAATTTCGAACAATGTGAATGACTCTTCTGAACTTTCAGTTCAGTTGCACTGAGTAATATGAAATCTATGATTTATGAACTAGATAGTTTCATATAAAGAATTTACATAATTCCCCAATACTTTCATATATAAAATTTAATAAATAACCCTGACCAGTCTAGAAGCACCATTCAAGGGGCATGTGCCCTTGGAAAATAGTTTAGGTGTTGCATATTTGAGTCCCTTTCAGTGGAGGCTTCACAGGAAACCATTACAGAATTTTAACAATAATACGACAACAATAACAACAACAACAAAAAGAACAAAACAGAAAATCACAGTAACTAATGGAAACATCGTTAAAATAAAATACATTGATTTCTTTAAAGTAAAGCTCATTCACACAGATGATTTCCCCCCCCCTCCCCGTCCCAGCCCTTGTTTTGTGTTCCTGCAAAACTCTTCCTAGAGGCTGTAAAAACAAAAGCAAAAACAAAACCACACACAAAAATATGCAGGCCTACGGTCTGGGCTAAGGGACAAATAAAGACTTGGTTAGATAACTGCCATCATTAGAAAAGACATCTAGTCATGCTCTGGAAGGTTTAGAAGTTATCACTTTAGCTCTACAGTATATTCTGCTTAACAGTGAACCGACAGTATCCTTTCTGCTGTTTTAAAAAAAAAAAAAAAAACAGCAACAACGAAAAACAAAACTGCCAAGGCAGAGCCAATTGGGAGGTTCTCCACTGTCCCCAAAATTAACTTGACTTCATATACTGTATTTACAAATATCATTTCTAAATGTATTTACAGCTTTAGTAGAAATTAGAGGGTCGAGAACTGATTAGAATGAAAATAACTGTTTAAAACCACAAACATCAGTAAAAGTAGAAAATTCTTTGTTTTCACAGTTTGTAAGAACAGGATAAACACCTCTAGAAAAGGACGCTGTCACTGTCTTCACATTGTCTACATGTTAGAAAAGGTAGCTCAAGAAGAGACTCAATTATGAACGAACCTATATGGATTCAGGATATATTTTACTGTAAAAGACTTCTTCACATATCACTTTTGTCTTAACTGTTTTTGCATTTGTTGTAAGTGAAACAGCTAACCTAAAACTGTACAGAAATAGGGACTTTGCTTTCAAAAAAAAAAAAGAGTCGCTCTAAAGAGTTACACAGCGGACTTCGTCTATGGAGACGTGAAGTGAACTTCGGGGAGAGAATGTTTCTGTTGTGTGGTCACGTTAATCCTCCTGGCACATCCTCATGTGACAAGGCACAATTAATTGCTGCTGCCCGATCTGAAGGAGTTAAGCTTTCACTGGCCGTGCACAGTGAGGAGCACGGCGCCCAGCTCTGCGCTGGCCTGCGCGCGGCCTCCCGCGAAGCGCTGTGGAGCCTTACAGTACTGGGTTATGGCTTGAGAATTCACTCTGAGCACTGCTAGCAGTGGAGAAGGTAAAGTGTTAGCAACATGAATGGGAGCAAGTGGAACTTGCAAAATGTGGAATCATTACTCGAGAGAAACGCAATCAATTTTTCTGCCCCTTAACAGTCCCATTACAATGTCTGAACCTGAACTGTACAATCAAAGCAATGTAGATTTTTTTTTTTTTTTTTTGTCAAAGACAATTTTGGATAAGTCACTCTTTGGTAAACTCAAACCAGTTAAATTTACACACACGAAGAACTCCATGTACATAAGGTTAAGACGGACACGGTGACAAGAACCAGGACGTTGGAGGCGCTTGCCCCAAGTGCCTTCCCTCCTCACTTGTCTCGTGTATCACAGAATGCTCTGGAGACCTCTCAGGAGGAAGGCCCCAAGCCTGAGTGAAAAGGAGGTTCCTTCCCTGAGCCTGACCTCTCATGTCCTCAATTTGGGTGTTTCTTGTCACAAAATTTAATGTGTATCACAACACAAATTTTTTGCATTTAATTCTTTGAAGAAAAAAAAAAATCAAAACCAAACTTGTAAGGAAAAAAAAAATTACAAACATTTACCTGAAACCCCAGAACATATTTAAGTGGGTAAACACTGGGGGTCCAGCCTCCCCTCGAGGCACAGGGCTTTGATAGGAGTTGAACAAGTGCTTCAGGGAGAGAACAGGCCCCGGACTTAGGCAGTCTGACAGGAAAAGGCATACTATATACCCGGTTAGCAGAAGCCGCTCCTCGAGCAGCAGGACTCGCGTGTGTCTGGACGTACTAACACTGATGTGGAGCGTGGTGGCTCACGCCGTGTGCAGACCCCCTGTGCTGAAGAGATGCTACTGCACAGCGACCACCCCGGGGCGGCGGTCACACACAAGGGCCTGAATGATTTTTTCCCCCCAGAACCAAAAAACAAAACAAAACAAAAATCCCCAAACACTCCCCCACCCCAACTCCATTCTTGGTATTTTAAGAGCCAAAAAAGCATGGGACACCGGCAAACATCTATTTCTGTATTTCTTTTAACTCCTTGCTTCGGAGGTTTCATTTTTGTTTTTGTTTTCCTCTTAGGGGGTTTGTGCTATTCTCCTGGGGAGACACACTGGTTGTGAATTTTAGGGGCAAGGTTCTCAAAGCAGAAGAGTCTGGAGTGCTGATATCTTACCAGCGGCCCATGGCACAAACTCAACACTAAATTGCTCACATTACTCTCTGCTAGAGTATATAGTACCAGAGCAATCTTATAGAGCCTGTTTTGTATACCAGAAGCACATGGGTGAACAAAATATAAAACTCAAGACATTTCCTCAAGCACTAATAAAACATTATCCAAATAGGACTCAGTTTGTTGTGTTTTTTTTTTTTAAATACAGTAATGTGTTTGCCAGCACATGCTTTTGGGTCTTTTTTTCAAGCTATAAACTCAGGAGAGGAAAAAAAAAAAAAATTGGAATTCACTTTTACCATTACATTTCACATTTTCTACAACTATACTGACCTAAAAGATACATAACATAAAAAATAGCACCACGTGACCAAAAAAATGGTGACACACAGAGATTTGGTGACACACAGAGTAAATCAGAGGGCTTTTTAACTGTTGGTTTCTTTAAGCAGGAAACACTGAGAGTGGGGGAGCCAATGAGGCTCTTGTCAGCACACACAATACTAAGATAGATATATTGCTTGCAATTCCCATAGAGTATATCTTTACAAAAAGTACAAATTCCAAGTTCTGCAGTTTCCCTGGGAACTGCATGTAGAAAAAGTTACTGTGCACCTGAACTGGCTGTTTGAAAAGAGAAAGAAGGTTTAAAAAAAAAAAAACAACAACAAAAAACCACAACACTGCTTGGAGAATTTTGTAGACAGAACTACAAATTCCTTTCCTTTACTGCGAGTACTAACTCACGGTAAGTGATTCGATTTAGTTACCTGGTGTGTGTGTTTCTACAGTACGGAATGAAGGTAGATTCAGAGGCCAGTAAAAACATTGAAAACCACTGCTCCTTTGGGGTTGGCTAATATAACACTACAATATGTAAAAAGGTCAGCACCACGGGTCATCCAGCTTACCTAACTGGACAACTAACAAAAATTCCAAATGGTTTCCAACTAGAGTTGAATACGTTTTATGGCATTTGGTTTATGTGTTTGTTATGAAGCAGAGCTATGAACACTGTGATTTGCTTTGCTTGCTTTTGGACACAATGATTAACATATGTATGAATATCTATTAACATTCTTTCATAAGGGGAATAAAGGGGCACAACCCTAACATATTAGGTAGGGACGAGACAGAGTCCAAAGCCCTGTTCACATTGTATTAAATTATATATTCCTCTTACATTCACCTCAACCAGAATAAAATCAAATTTGAGAATGTATATATACTATATATATAATAATCGCTTTATTATATATATATATAAATTGTCTAACTACCCCCTAAAAGTAATTTTAAATTAGAAAAGGTTACCCATTTGTATCAGCTGACGGCATCCCAGTCTCTCTCCATGGAAATGCACTGGCGCCAGGGCACACAATGAGAGAGTAAGCCTCTTGGCAGAGATGGAGGGTCGGCCAGTTGGCATAGCTAAATCACTGGCAGATTTTGGATGAAGAGTTCGGCCAAAGAGGAATACTGTCAGCCTGTTTTCCCTGGATACATTGCCCTTCATGCTTTGAGCTCCTTGGGGGAGGGAGGGATGGGAGCGGGAAAGGATAAACACCATGGAGTGTTCCTTCCAGAAACCTTAGAAAAACTGCCAAGAGACCAAGAGATTTCCAGATGGTTGGGAAAACCAAAGATGACAACAAAGCAAATCACAAATAGGCATTGATGAATGTGCTTTGCGTGGGTGCACTAATTTTTTTTTTTTTTTTAACCATCTTAATCAGGAGCATCAGACACCGTGTGAATTTCCATCCGGGAATCAGAGCCATCTCTGAGGCCGAGGCATCGTTTTCTAGTTTCTGTTCCGCATACACGTCTGTTCTCTCAGGGGACTCCATGCGATTGCGGACTTCTGCCACGCCGGGGTGGTTTTTCCGCAGGTGCTGGTTGAGGGTGCCTTGGAAAGGGAAGCACTTCCCGCAGATCTCACAGCGGAACGGCTTGTCGTCGGTATGGCCCCGGATGTGGTACTCCAACTGGTCCTTCCGCGTGTACTTCTTCCCGCAGAACTTGCACACAAAGGGCGTGATCCCCATGTGCAGTCGCATGTGCCTGTCAAGACTTCCCTTCTGGTTGAAGGACTTGCCGCAGTAGATACAGATCAACCTCTCGTTGTACGGGTACCAGTGACCTCGCGCGCTCCTCTCCCGGGGGCTGCTCTCGAAGCCCGGGTTACTCACCATGGCCTCGCTGTCGGAACCCTGCACCAGGCCCTGCAGATCACTGTGCAGGTGGACGGACAGGGCCCGCTTTTGGCGGGCCCGTCCTCCTCGGAAACAGCTCAGCATGGATCTGGAGGGGCTGGAGTTACTCAAACTTCCGAACGCCTCAGATACGCCACCGGCCGGCTGTGAGGCTGCCTGGCAGTAGGAATAGGCGTGCTGGAGCACAGAACCATAGGAACCCACATTCACGGCTACGACTTGCTCCCCATCAACCATCTCGGTGTGGTACCCGTCGTCTCCCAGGGACGAGCTGTCCGAACAGCTGGGCCGGTCGGACTTCTCCATCTTCACTTTCACCTCGGTGATCTGGCTCTCCCTCCCCAGTAGGTCCCCTTGCTCATGGTCCCCCTCGATTTGGATCTCGTACTCGGAGACGCTCCCACTGCTCCCTCGGTCCGAGTGCCCTTCCTCCTGTAAACGGCTGCTGCGCAGAGCTTTGCTGGGTGTGGTCTCCATCCGAAGATCGCTGCTTGTGGTGGGCTGCCGTACCTGAGAGCAGTATGGCGGGGAGATCTCCACCGGGTTGGCAAAAAAGCTGCCGTCTTTCACTCCGTTGCGCTCTCCGGGGTCTCTTCCGCACCGACGGTCACGGAGTCCACGTCTCCCACACTGATTTTTGAATGGATGCTCTCTAGGATCTGCGTGCACTTGTCAATGACACACTGCATCTGAAGAAAGCTGGCTGCCGTCAGAAAACTGACAACATCCTTCAGCTGCAAGGACATTCTTCCAGTGTAACAAAATGAAAGCAACTGTTCAAACACATTGGGGTTTTTAATCACTGATATTGACAAGCCACTCATGGTACTTAGTGCTGAATGGTCCCGGAAGTAGGGGGAGCTGGCCGCAAGGACGGCTTTGTGGGCTCGGAATGGCTGACCCTGAATGTGGACAATGATGTCACATAGTTTTCCTTGCAGGCGGAGTTCGTTTAGCTGGCTCAGGACGGTGCTGCTGTACTCGGGCACATCAAACTGAATAAAACTGCTGCTGTCCATTTCTACTGACATGAAGCGTAATCTGAGGAGAGAGAGAGTTTCGTAATTCACCAGTGACTCCTAAGTACAAGCCATACAAACACAACCGTGCAGAAAAGACCACCACCACCACCACTGTAGCTACTGTACGTCTTAGGGTATGCCTGAGCAATTTTCCTTTTACTTATTTTCAGTCCTTCATGTCTCCTTTAATTCACCTAAAGCTAAATAACTTAATGATCAATTAGCCTAGAGTCTTAGCTGCCTTTCATCTTGATTGAAGTAAAACATGTTACACATAGTAGGGCCATCTTTGCTCCAATTGAGAACTTGGTATCCTTTTGAGAAACATATTTTCCCATTTTACCTACCTTTGAGGAGTTGAAGTACTCCGTAAAAGATAAGTAAATTCATTTTTTAAAATGTTCTGCTTTATGTGCATACTTTCAACTGGTGTTTTTCAAGTATATGGCACACCAGATACACTGAATGCAGCATAAGCCCTTTTTAGTTTAGAATCTGAGTTGCTGTCTTGATGTACATTTTTCCACCTTCAGCTCTACACACCTTTATCTCCTTTGGGGTCAGTAATTCACAGAGCAAGCTCGATCTCTTTCAGTGAAGAGGTTTTAGAGGGTAGGAGCAAGAGTGATGGACATACCAGGAGTGTATCATCCTCTGCGGTGTTTATGACGTTAACTGCGCCCCTGCCTAGAATCCACAGCTCTGATTATTCAAAACTACAGAAGGTGTAGACCTCAGGCTGCATTCTCTGACCACAACCAAATTAGATCTGACATTTATATTTCTGTTTTTAAAGCCCAATCAATAGAAATTTAAACACCTCCTGAATAAGTACTGAATCAAAGAGAAAAATCAATAAGGAATAAAGCTGTTTAGAAAATAAGAAAACTCACATCAAATCTGCAGGAAGAAGGGTTTAGGAATGAAATTTATTTATATATCCAACTTAGTTGACAATACATCCAAAAAGAAATGGATAGATATGTGATAAAGCAAACAGAGCAAAACGTTAACAAGTGTGGCATCTAGATTCAGTACATAATTGTTTGTTGTATAATAAAATTCAACTTTTCTGTATACTTGAAATTTTTCACAATGAAATTCTGGGGTTCTCAAATAACAAATTTTAACAGGCAATATCAATGCCTTAAAACACTTTTATCATTGAAGAATAAAAATAAATAAAATCACCTAAGAGGTTGGAACAATAAGTCAAATCCAAAGAAAACAAAAAAGTAATATAGAAGAGTATTTAATCATAGAGATAAAGTTTTAAATTTTAAGATAAGACAATGTGCAACCAAATTTAAGACTCCTTCAGGAAAAGATCCATCAGTGTGATAAATCACATCAGAATTTGTTAAAACATTTTAGAGAGGAATCCTGTGCCCTTATTTATTCTAGATTTATGATTGAAATCAATCTGAAATCTGAGTGGCATAAATATATTTTTAGGATAACAAAAATTGGCAGGATTAAATTAAAAAGAAACAGAAGTGCGAAAGCACAGATGCCCTTCAGGCCATTCACACTGTTCTAGATGCATGCGCAGACAGGTGAAGCGTCTCTGTTGATAGGGCATATATCTGATACCAGAAACGCAAACAGCATAAAGACGACTGTCAACTCTACCTCAGTACAGAGACTTCACTAAACAGACTCTCTTTAATATGCTAAAGGAAATATTAGCAAAAATAACTCATTAAAGGAATAATATATTATGATCAAGTGTAAGGATGGCTCTCTACAGTTGCTAAGTCATGTCTGAGTCTCGCGACTCCATGGACTGTAGCCTGCCAGGCTCCTTGTCCATGGAATTCTCCAGGCAAAAATATTGGAGTGAGTTGCCATTTCCTTCTCCAAGGATGGCTATATATTATGAAGTACACAAATGTAACTTGCAATCTCAGTAAGTCAAAGGTGAAAAACCATATGGCCGTATCAATTCTATACTGAATATGCGTTTTAGAAAGTTAAGTTACTTTCAAAGTAAGGAACAAAATACTCAATAAGCTAGTAAGGCCAGAACAATATTTTCTTAATATAATAAACAGTGTCTACTGCAAACCAATGGCAACATCAAACACATCTGCATTTCCCAAAATGTATTTATTAGAACAGAAGCCCCAAGCTCACCATCACGACCTCCTAGGACTTAAAAATATTAGCATAATAACCCATCTGCAAAGTCCTATGGACAAGAATTCTATTCAACTCAGGAGTTTGCAAACTTATTTAACCATGAAGCTCTTCTCTCAAGGTACACATATTAATATTCCAAACAATCAGTGTTCCTGGGCACACATTCTGGTAAACACTTTTGTAGAATTCCCGTTAATGCCTGCAAAGCTAGAAGGTTGTCTACCCACTACTTCTTTTACCTAACATTGTTCTTGACGTTCCAGGCAAAGCAACAAGAGAAAACTAAGGCACATAGCCTTTAGAAAAGAGGAGGTGAAATTACTTTTCAAGGGAGATATGATTATTTACACAGAAAATACAAGAAGAACTGCTTGAAAAAAATCTGTTAAAATCAGGATCTAGTAACAGGAGGATTCCAAAAATTATTATTCATAAAAAACCGGTTAGGTAAGCTAATGACAAGTTACAACCAACAACAGTACAGAAACTATAGAACACTTGGGGGATAAACAAAAAATAGGATCGACAAGAAGAAAACTCTAACTCAAGTAAGACAAAAACACATACAAATGAAGACACACATACACTTCTGGCAGGAAGATTTGATACTGTGAAGATGAACACATATCCTGCAAGTAAGTTTATAAATATAACGCAGTCCAACGGGGTATTTTATTAGAAATCTGACAAAATGATTTTAAAATTCATCTAGAACATTGCTGTCCAACAGAAATATAATGTAAGCCATGTGTAATGTTTTCTAGCAGTTAACATTGTTTAAAAGTAAAAATATAAACTTTAAACCATTTTTTAAACCCAATATAGCTAAAACATTACCGTTTTAAGATATCTTATATTCTTGTTTCTACACTAAGTCTTTTTTTTTTTCTTTCCATTTTATCGATTAGGAAACTGAGATACAAGAGAAGGGTCTTACTCAAGGTTACATGTGTATTTCCACAACACTCTTAGAATTTCATATCTGTCATACTAAGTCATTGAAACGTGATGTATATTTTATATTTATAGCACATCTCAATTTGGAATAACTACATTTCAAGTGCTCAATAGCCATAAGTGGGCAGTGGCTACTATATTGGGCAACAAAGATCTAGAAGAATAAATACTGAAAAAATTATAGAAAAAGAAAACTGCAGCCAAACACACAGATGTCAAAATGGATGAGTAAGCTATAACTCATTCATTTTGTAAATATACACTGAGTGTACATATTTATACACTGTATAAAAGTATGCTTGGCATTAGGGACCCAGGTGAGCTTCAGTTCTTATGTTGTAAACTGTGGTAAGAGCTGTAAGATCTTTCATAATGGAGGACAGAAGGATGATACCTCAGCTGAGACCTCAAGGAAGAGTAAAGCTTAGCCAGATATTGGGGGGTGCTGCAGGGAAACGTTCCAGTCTTCCAGACAGGAGTCACATGCACAAAGGCTGAGAGGCTGAGTCGGGAAGGAAGGAAATGCTGGAGCACTGTGGCACAGCTGGGCGAGGAGCAAGGGCAGAGAACACGTGAGGCGACCAAGGCAGGCAGAAATCAGATGGGCAGGACGGGCCTTCAGGGGCCATTTTCAATCAGTGACAGAGGAAGATTTCTGGAAATAGATGCTGCTTGGATAATATGAATAAATAATAATAAAGTCAGAGTCCTTCTTCACAACACACTCAAAAATAACTGAGAAGGCGTTTCTGAGCACACAAAGATATCAGAAGAAAGGAAGATTTAACTATTTAAGTATAATAAAAACTTCTTTATATCTAAAAAATATATTTTTATCATAAAAAAGAGATAAATTATGGAAAGTATATAACATCCATGGCAGAGAATTATAAAACTCTTACAAATCAATAATAGCCAAATAGGACAACTGAAAAGTGAGCAAAGAATATGAACAGATGCTTAAAAAAAAATTAAAATAGCCTTTAAACATAGGGATAAAATGCTTAACAACTTCATCAATAAGCCAAAATATAAAAATTAACACAAGACACAATTCTTCTTTCTCAAATTGCCCAGGCTTTTAAAAGCGCAACTCAGTAGGCAGTGATTATAGGAAGCGGGATGCTCTCATATACTCTGGTAAGCAAATAAAACAAATGCCTTAAAATGGGAATTTCTCTCAACTTAACACTCTGTACCATAAAAAAAAAGTCATAAAGACTTACTTTTAAATAAAAATTTACTCATAACTACATTCAATTACAAAGCAAATAATGGAAACAACCTGAATAAACGTTCAATGATAAGAGGATTATTAAAGCGCGACACACCTATATATTGGATACCAAGTTACTACTAAAATGATGTTAAAGAAGAATTCAGAGTTCCACAAAATACAAGTACTATGAGGGTAGGAATTTTTATCTGTTATATTAACCATCTGCCAGATAATTGCCTGGCACTTGGTGAATACTCAGTAAAAACATGCTGAATAAATAGTCACACAGCAAAAAATCAGATCAACTGTAAATGAACAGGAAGAACTTTTATGAGTGATGGAAATGGTCAAAACTGAATTATGATGATAGTCTGGCAACTTTTTAAGTTTACTAAAAAAGTCACTGAACCGTATACTTAAGATGGGAGTTTTTATATGTAAGTTATACCTTGAAAAAGCTATTAGAAAAATCAGGTGATCACAGAATATAAAGAAGGATATTTCTAAAAGTATGTATTTACAAATATTAAATAAACATAGATAATATTAAAGAATATACACAAAACATTTACATTAATGAAACAGTAAAGATGTTTTAATTTTTATTTTTCTGTATGATCCAAACTTCTATAGTGAACATGCATTTCTTGGAATGACATATATATATATATACACACATACATACATTAAAATCCCAACTAATTTGACAGACACTGGAATATAAAATGGTACAAACACTATGAAGGGCATTTCAATAGTATCCAGCAAAATTACAAATGATACCCCATGACTGAGCAACTTTAGCTCTAGGAATTCATTACAGCATAGTTCATGATAAAAGACTGGAAACAAACTAAATTCTAATCAAGAGCAGCCTGACTAATAAACTACAATATTTCCATACTAAAGACTACTCTACAACCAAAAAAATAAATAAGGAAGCTCTTTTCATACTGTTATGAAACAATCACAATATATTGCTGAATGAAAAAATCAGATGCAGAGCAGTATATATGATACTCTATTTGTACAAAGCAAAGTGAAAACACATATATCTGTGTCAACATATACAGATACGAGCACAATATTTCTGGAATGATGCACAAAAACAAATAGCCTATTGGGAGGGGGAATAACAGAGTAGCTGAAAGACCCATTAGCTTTCAGTGAATCATTTTAGACTCTTAAAATTTCTGAGCCATGTGGATGTATTACTTATTTAAAACAGGTAGCATTAAAAAAAATTTTAAGGCACTTCATCTAGTTTAAAAAAAATAAGATCATAATATATTCATTGGAAGAATTTGGATTCAGATGTGGATTCAAACGATGCTGGATTTCCATTTATAAAACCTTGGGCAAGGTACTTTATAACTTTTCCAAGTCTCAGCTTTTGTTTTTTTTTTTTTTTAATGGTAATAGTCTCTGCCTCATGGGTTGTTATGAGAAAGCATGTAAGAAGCAATCTGTACAATGGATGCTTGGCACATGGCAATCAATGTTATTAGCTACTGAGACTTTTTTAGGGGACAGGATGGTGTAACAAGGAGAACTGGTTTTGAAATTAGACTTGTCTATGAATCCTGGCTGTGCTACTTTCTAATAAAAATAACAACAATGAACGTTTAAATAATTACGTGGCCTTAGACAAATCTGTTCTTGCCTGGAAAATCCATGGACGGAGGAGCCTGGTAGGCTGTAGTCCATGGGGTCGCGAAGAGTCAGGCACGACTAGTGACTTCACTTTCCCTTTTCTCTTTCATGCATTGGAGAGGGAAATGGCAACCTGCTCCAGTGTTCTTGCCTGGAGAATCCCAGGGACGACAGAGCCTGGTGGGCTGCCGTCTATGGGGTCGCACAGAGTCGGACATGACTGAAGCGACTTAGCAGCAGCAGACAAATCAGTTAACTTTGATCTCTGTATGAAAAGCTTGTGGAAGAACTATTACCCAACACGACTGATGTAAAACTGCATGAAGGAAATTCATGCAATGAATGAGTATAATAGCTTAGGTATAATAAGTGCCTATCTCGTGCTAGTTTATCTTACATATGTTAACTTCTCTTATCAATCTGAGGGGAATACTATGATTGTTGCCATTTTATAGATGAAAAAACTGAAGAAAAGAAGTTAAGACACTTGCCAAAGATCCCAGTGCTAATGGATGAACTTAGTCTGGAGCCAGAGGTCAGGCTTATAACTACACCAGACTGCCTTCTAGAAACACACCCACTGCCTGGCACCCGCCAAGTAGTCAAATGTTACCTATTCATTCCAGCATTTTCAGGACACACAAGAGTGTGTAAACAGTGACTTTTGGAATTAAAGGGCAAAAGGAAGGTGGGTTCAGGCTTTTATTAAAGGTACAGCGTCCTGGGCAAAAACCAGTAGAAAAAGGAAAACAAAAAAGCATTTCTGAAATAGTCTAAAACTGAGAACAGTTCCACAGTGAGGCGTCTTCCTCCTCTATGTGGCTTTTTATCTTCTCAGAAAGCAGAGAACTGCACTTGAAAGAAAATCACTGAAGAGAAAAATGAAAAGACCACGATTAACACCTAAGAGAGGAATTCCATTTTTCTGCAAAATGAGAAAGGAAGTGCTCCACTCTCCTCTCCTTGACACTGACACCTCCTTTAGGCTGTGACAATGAGATTCAGAGAGTCTAGCCTCCAGCTGCTAACAAGCCAACACTTGAGGGAATAGATTCTCAGAGACTGACACACAAGGAAATTACGGGGAATTTAAGTCCTGGTCACATTACCAGGTTAAAGGGAGCACAGGCGTAACTAATCACAAGTCCACACCCAGGCCTGACTTATCAGGTCCAGCGGTCTGGAAGTAAAGGAAGTCAGAACCTCCTAGAGAGACATCAGATTCAAGCAGAATCCTCCATACTCCTTTGTATCCTCTGTATTAGCCATTTCCCAGCGTGGGCTAATCACTGGTTCCTCGCAGGTCTTGAAATCTCCTGTGAATGGAATGATAGCAGGCCCACACCTAAGTTAGGTCACTGTTTAATTTTATCTTTAAAGTAACATATATACATATGGTCAAACTTCAAACTACAGTAGAAAAATATAAAGTGGGTATCTTCATTCTCCTCTGGTCTCTTCTTCCAAAGATAATCACTGGGCAGCATCTGTGGGTGTTCTTTCAGAGAAAACTATAAACACATGTCATCATAAACTGTCCTGTACGCTGCTTTTTAACAATGTATTTAAGGGGCTACCCTGGTGGTCCAGTGGTTAAGAATCTGCCTTCCAATGCAGGGGATGCGGGTTCGATCCCTGGTTGGGGAACTGAGGTCCCACATGCTACAGGATCATTGAAGCCCACGCACCGCAACTGCTGAGCCTGAGCGCTCTGGAGCCCGTGCTCACAACAGGAAGAAGGCCTCGGCGCCACAACGAAGACCCAACACGGCCAAAAAGAAGGATCTAATGCTCCTTGAAACCCTTCATCTACTCCCTCCTCTTTTCCAAGTTCTTCGTATTCCATGGACAGCTGTGTCTCCATGTGCTCAGTCGGTCCCCAGGTGATGCCAAAAGCAGGAACCCATTTCAACGGTCATAGCATTTCCTCCGAGCAGAGGGACTGCTGCGCTAGTTTCACATCCATTGATAATGCCAACTCATCTCCCAAGAGGCAGCAGCAACTGTCCTTCCACCAACAGCACATGAAAAGCTTGTACCCCCCCAACTGCCAACAGTGAGCATCAAACCTTCTCACCTTTGCCACACTGACAGGTCACAAGTGGCATCTCACTGTGCTGTGACTCAGTTATGGATGAGGAAGATCATCTGTTCTGGTCTTCAACGGCAATCGTCTGTCTGTCTGTCTGTCTGTCTTTCAGCTGCTTACTCATCTCCTTTGCCCATATCCGACTCTTTCATTGAATTGTCAGGGTTCTTTGCAAATTAAGAAAATTAGCCTTTTGTCAAACATGCTGCAAGTATTAGATTTAATTGCAATCACTAAATGGCATACTGACTGGGAATTTAAATTATTTTTCTACATTTATAGGAAATATTCAATTTCAATCTTCTACATGCACATAACCAAAGGGAATTCAAAGATAAGTAAGAGTCCCAGCCTTGTAGTTTGTCACAGGCTTACTGCAGATTCCTCCCAAGTCCGAGAGATAGGGGAATGGAATTAATTTTTGATAATGCTGAAAAGTGATTTATATTGGTTTTTCATTTAGACTAAGTTGGCAGCTGCTACAGAAAACAATAATGAATTAGATTATTCCACTCACCAAATACATCAGAATCCGTATTCTTTCACTCAGCAGATTTATCACAGCTCTTTCTCTCCCATTACAGTTCAGTCGCTCAGTCGTGTCTGACTCGTTGCGACCCCATGGACTGCAGCACACTAGGCCTTCTGGTCCATCACCAATCAAACTCATGTCCATTGAGTCAGTGATGCCATCCAACCATCTCATCCTCTGTCGTCCCTTCTCGGCCCGGATCAGGGTCTTTCCCAACGAGTAGGTTCTTTGCATCAGGTGGCCAAAGTATTGGAATTTCAGCTTCAGCATCAGTCTTTCCATCAGTCCTGAATATTCAGGACTGATTTCCTTTAGGATTAACTGGTTGGATCTCCTTGCAGTCCACAGGACTCTCAACAGTCTTCAACAACACAGTTCAAAAGCATCAATTCTTCGGTGCTCAGCTTTCTTTATAGTCCAACTCTCACATCCATACATGACAAAACCACCCCCAATTAGATATTTACGCTGCTATATTTTAATTAAAAAACAAGTATATATAAACTGGATATTTTTCTTCAATACCATTAACACTTATTTTAACAATACTTATTTTGCTTTTGTTTGTAAAATTATACTTTGGATAAGAATGTGAAATACTTCTTTTTCAAAACATACCTGAAGAGGATATTAATTAAAATGGTCTGCTGGGAATTTCAAAATTGTCAGCTCCTCTATTCCTTCATAACCCTCTTCTGCTCATTCAACTAATGGAAACACAAACCTTCTGCTCTCCAGTTTCCTTCACTGGAATCCTTTCACACCTCTAGAGGCAGCTCTCACCTTGCACACAGCCCCTGCCACAGTCAGCTGAGGAGACCCTGCCATCACTGGTCCAAACAGTGGGTTCTGGGAGGGATGTGGGCAGCCTTGCCATCCGTCCAACCACACCCACACTAGCCTCAGTATTTGTAAAGGGAATCCCTGCCATCTTCCACCACACTTCTGAGCCTCCCCTCGATACCTGGGAAAGCCTGTTACCACCATTATCAATAACCAACGTTTACTGAATGCTCCATACAAGCTGAGCAACTTGTAAAGGCCTTTCTGAATCATCTTGACTTTTCACGAGAAAGCAGGTACTATCACCCTCACTTGAGAGGTGAGGAAACTGAGGCTCCAACAGGCTAACTTTTTCAGGACTGTTGCAAGTCTGGCCATCTAGAGCCCCTACACAATAATCCCTTATCCTTGTTTGATTTGCCCCAGGGTAAGAGCAGGACCACTCAGGGAGGCAGGGGAGTTGAGGAAAAGGCAGGAGGAAAAGAAAGCTTGACCTAGCTTACACTCCTGCCCAAGGGTGGTGGCCAGAGAAAGGGACAGCGACAGGTGACAAATATCCTCCCACTGCTGCCCAGGGCTCTGACTCCTTCCTCTGTGACGAGGAGGGAGGTGGAGAAGGCAAAGGGGCGCATTTCAGTAACATCCGCCAAACTCACAAGCATACACACCCTGTGAGTGAGCAGCTTTAGTTCCAGGAATTTACGACAGAACCCTCTTTCAAGATCAAAATCTCCCTCTTTTCTGGATCAAAGCCACACGTAGAAGGAAGGGCCCTGAGCAGAAAAAAAGTCCCAGGTGGCCCTCCAGCTGCGGTATATTATGCCTTCCACACTCACAGCTTTTACTCCCTCTTCCCCATCAGAGCCCTGCACCCTGGCTGATTTTAACCTGCTTTAAATAAACAGCTATCGTTATATGCTAAAGCCTCTGTTCATTAGAACCCATGGATCTTGGGCTCAAGTAAGCAGTCCTTCTGGTATTCCAGGGTGAAAGTCACAGAGAGCACATGCTGCCAAGAAGACACAAGTTCAACCCAAGTTCAAGAGAATCCAAAGCAGCACTGAGACTGGAGTTTAAAAAGCCAAGAGCAGGGACTTCCCTAGTGGTCCAGTGGTTAAAAATCTGCCTTCCAATGCAGGGGACACAGGTTCGATCGTGGCTGGAGCACTAAGATCTCATATGCCACAGGCAGGTAAGCTGGAGCCACAAACTGCTGAGCCCACAAGCTCTGGAGCCTGCACTCCGCCACGAGAGAGAAGCCTGTGTGCTGCCACTAAGACCTGGTGCAGCCAAATAAATAAACATTTTTTTAAAAAGAAAAGCAAAAGCAGAGTGTGAGGGGCTACCCAGGACTGACCAAGTAGTGAGGAAGCCAGCTCTGAAAGCACTAGGAAGCAGCAAGGCCAGCGCAGGCCAGAACCACGCGGGGCCAAGAGTGAGCAGGCTCAGAAGAGCATGGCCACAGGCTGGAGAGCGAGGACAGACTGGATAGCCAGAGAAGGGAGGCCATTCACTTGGCGAGGCAGTGTGGGCACAAGCCACAGGGGAGAGGTGCTGGCCCATCAATTACCATACAAGTCAGCCAGGGAGACCAGACCGACAGGCTTGAAGTAAAAGGTGAAGGAGAGGGAGCCTAGAAATAAATGTGCACGCACGCTCTGAAAAGAAAACAAAAATCTGACGCAAGCACTGTTTATAATAGCCAGGACATGGAAGCAACCTAGATGTCCATCAGCAGATGAATGGATAAGAAAGCTGTGGTACATATACACAATGGAGTATTACTCAGCTATTAAAAAGAATACATTTGAATCAGTTCTAATGAGGTGGATGACGCTGGAGCCGATTATACAGAGTGAAGTAAGCCAGAAAGAAAAACACCAATACAGTATACTTACACATATATATGGAATTTAGAATGATGGTAATGATAAACCTGTACGCAAGACAGCAAAAGAGACACAGATGTATAGAACGGCCTTTTGGACTCTGTGGGAGAGGGAGAGGGTGGGATGGGTTGGCAGAGTGGCAGTGTAACATGTGTGATATCATAAGTGAAACGAATCGCCAGGCCAGGTTTGATGCAGGATGCAGGATGCTTGGGACTGATGCACGGGGATAATCCAGAGAGAGGGTGTGGGGCGGGAGAGGGGAGGTGGGGGTCGGGATTGGGAGTTCATGTATACTCGTGGCTGATTCATGTCAATGTATAGCAAAATGAATACAGTATTGTAAAGCAAAACAAACTAAAAAAATAAAAATTAATTAAAAAAAAAAAAATCTGACGCAAGACCATATGACAACAAGGCTTAGCGAGTAAAGCTGCCTGAAATCTTTTCGAGCTCCCACCCAAAAACGGAACATATGACCACACCCAGGCATCAGGACAAGAGGCTGTTCTGAAATGTTACAAACAAGGGAATGATACCCCCTAATCAAGAATCCAAAGCTCACTAGGAATACACACATTTTACCTGAAGGAGCTTTAAAAAAAGCCATTTCGCAAAAATAGGGAAACCGGCTGACCATAATCTAACAGACACAGCTGACCCTGGGAAGGGTGGACAAACACCCGCTCATCACCACTCTGCTCTTCCCCGCAGCCTGCTCCATCCACTGAGCGTGAGCGAAAGAGGCGAAAGGGCCATGAGCGCGCTTCTCTGTGATCACTACAGGCTCACATAAACGCCTGATTCATGGAAAATACAGCTCCCCAAGTTTTCAAAGGTACGGCATCCTTATCCACTTCTTATAAAGCACTACGACTGAGCGGCTTCACTTTCATGCTCTGGAGAAGGCGATGGCATCCCACTCCAGCGCTCTTGCCTGGAAAATCCCAAGGACACAGGAGCCTGGTGGGCTGCAGTCCATGGGGTTGCAAAGAGTTGGACACGACTGAGCGACTCCCCTTTCACTTTTCACTTTCCTGCAAGGGAGAAGGAAATGGCAACCCACTCCAGTGTTCTTGCCTGGAGAACCCCAGGGACAGGGGAGCCTGTGGGCTGCCGTCTATGGGGTTGCACAGAGTCAGACATGACTGAAGTGACTTAGCAGCAGGGCATGTAAGAAGGGCCCTATTATTTCCATTTAATGTCATTACAGTCTTATGACAACATTTTTTTAAACTTATTTCATATTGGGGTGCAGCCGATTAACAATGTTGTAAGTTTCAGGTGAACAGCAAAGGGACTCAGTCATACATACACATGTATCCATTCTCCCCCAAACTCCCCTCCCATCCAGGCTGCCACATAACACTGAGCAGAGTTCCCTGTGCTATGCAGTAGGTCCTTGTTGGTTATCCATTTTAAATATTGCAGTGTGTACACGGCCAGCCCAAACTCCTTAACTATCCTTTCCCCTCCCCTCCCTACCACCCCCAGTATAACAGTATTTTTTTAAAGATGTGACTACCACCAAAAAATAACTATTATAAGACATAGAGGCCTTTGCAAGCATGACATAAATCCCAGAAGCAACAAAGACAGCACATCTGACAACATAGAAAAATATGATAACCCCCCTCCCCATCAAAACCAAAAGATAAACGACGTTTTGAGGGAAAGTACATGCACCTTTGACAAAGGACTACTTTCCAAATTCCTTAATTTATATTATAACTCAAACAGATTTGGGCTCACACACATAATCCTACGGAAGAAGGGGCAAAAGATATGAACAGTTCAGAGAAAAAGTGATCAAAAAACATATGAAAAGATATTTAGTTTTATTCATAATCGAGAAATGTGAATTACAAAAAGAAAAAATGACATACCATTCCTAGCCCATCAGACCTGCACACATTTTTAAATGTGTGACAACTATACTCCAATAAAAATTAATTTAAAAAATGTGTGCAGGTGTAATCCTTAGGGATAATCTGGTAACAATGATTAAGATGTAAAAAGCATTTACTATCTGGTCCACAATTAACTACTAAGAATTAAGCCTACAAATACACAGTTCTTACAATAGCATACTAGGATATATGAAACAAGGATGTCTGCTGAGCATTTTTATTACTATAGCAAAAAAAAAAAGAGGGGAAATGAGTTCAAAATTCATGGAGAGAAGACTGGTTCAAAAAAACAAAAACCCAATCAACAATGAAACATTGCTGCTGCTAAGTCACTTCAGTCGTGTCCGACTCTGTGCGACCACATAGACAGTAGCCCACCAGGTTCCCCCGTCCCTGGGATTCTCCAGGCAAGAACACTGGAGTGGGTTGCCATTTCCTTCTCCAGTGCATGAAAGTGAAAAGTGAAAGTGAAGTCGCTCAGTCGTGTCTGATTCTTCGCGACCCCATGGACTGCAGCCTACCGGGCTCCTCGTCCATGGGATTTTCCAGGCAAGAGTAGCGGAGTGGGGTGCCATTGCCTTCTCCGAATGAAACACTACCCATATATAAAGAATAGACAGGACCTCCCTGGAGGTTCAGTGGTTAAGACTCCTCACTCTCATTACAGGCAGCATGGGTTCGATCCTTGGTTGGGGAAGATCCCACATGCCAGAAAAAAAAAAAAGGGAGGAGACAGATCTGTATCCTTCGACCTGAAAAGAAGTTCTAATATTTAGCCAAAATGGTGGATGTGGGAGTTGGATCATTAAGAAGGCTGAGCACCGAAGGATGGATGCTTTCCAACTGTGGTGCTGGAAAAGACTCTTGAGAGTCCCTTGGACTGCAAGGAAATCAACTCTGAATATTCATTGGAGGAACCGATGCTGAAGCTGAAGTTCCAATACTTAGGCTACCAGATGCAAAGAGCCGATTCCTTGGAAAAGACCCTGATACTGGGAAAGATTGAAGGCGGGAGGAGAAGGGGATGATAGAGAACGAGACAGTTGGATGGCATCACCAATTCAACGGACATGAGTTTGAGCGAACTCTGGGAGATGGTGAAGGACAGGGAAGCCTGGCATGCTGCAGTCCATGGGGGTCGCAAAGAATTAGACACGAGTGAGCAACTGAACAAGAAGATATAAAAAAAAAATATGTATGTACATATCTGATTTCCTTCACATACTTTTCTTAAAAAAACAATATATGCTGTTGTACCGATTTTGGAAGGAATCGCATGAAACCACTGATGTTGGTGACTTTTGGGAATGAAGACTACAGACTGGGAAGAAGGAAGGGGAAAAGACTTTTATACTTTTTTGAATTTTTTATCATATAGCTGTATTAGTCTCACTAAAAGTTTTTTTAAGATACGTTATAGGATTCTACCTAAAAAGATGTAATTTTTAAAACCAAAGAATCTAGAGAAAGATAGGCTGCAAATGAATTACTGTATCAAGCAGACAATTACAGAGGCAGAAACAAAGAACTGAGAGAGCAATGACAAGACTGATTACTTTTGACCAAAGAAAAATCTTTAATCCAACAGAACAAAGAAAAACTTCATGGCAGAAGCAATATTTGAACAGGACTTTGCATTTCAAATGGAACAGGAAGAAGACTCCAGGCAGAAGTCTGGGAGAATCAAAGAACAGTGGGGCGAAAATGTATGGTGTCTGGGGCAGTGGCCAGGCAGGCCCCAAGTACAAGGAGTAACCAGGAAGAGAGGAATGCCACGGTGGGAACATGGACGTCCTTGAATACCAAACTGGAAATCTCAAACTGGATCCTGGTGGCTGCCAATTTGAACATGAGTCCAAAGAAGGACTCAGTAGGACTTGGAGACTGAGCTATCCACTTTGGAAGGCAAGTTAGCTCCGCCTCAGACAAGCTGCGTTTAGGCTGCCCTCTGGGCAACTGAACAGAGTTGCCAATAAACCATTTGGGAGTAAACAAAAACTGTAGTAGCCAAGGACCCATGTGCTAACATGTGGTTACTCAGAGAGAAAAAACAGACAAGACAGTTGAGAACAGATATGCTCCTACTGTAACACGGTATCTCACGAAAGAGGAAACATCCACGTCTAGTCCTCCCTTCAACACACCGTTTCACTGAACTAGCACAATTCTGCGTCGTGCCTTTTGTTAAGCTGTATGGGCTTCCCTGGTGGCTCAGAGGTTAAAGTGTCTGCCTGGAATGCAGGAGACCCAGGTTTGATCCCTGGTCGGGAAGATCCCCTGGAGAAGGAACTGGCAACCCATTCTAGTACTCTTGCCTGGAGAACCCCATGGAGGGAGGAGCCTGGTAGGCTACAGTCCATGGGGTTGCAAAGAGTTGGACACGATTGAGTGACTTCACTTCACTTCAAGGAAACTGAGCAATGAAAACCAGAACCTAGACGAGTGCCATCTTCCCACAGTGCTAACCCATTCCAAAGAGAACCTAAAGATAAGACACTTGCATGTCACCTGGGCAAAATACCCACAGGAGTCTTGAAATCCCCTCGACAAAACCCTTGGGTAAAGTCCAGGAACTGTTTCCCCATAATGACAACCTGAGCAAAAGTACAAGTGTAAAACCTAAGCAATCGAGGTATGCTGATTTCTGAGCTGGCTGTGTTGCTGAGTGCACATCCCCAGGGGTGAGCTCTCTGCAGGTAGTGACTGTGTGCCCAGAGTCTAGCAGACAGAGGCCCTCAGCAACCCCAACCAAGCTGGTGGCTCAGCTTTCAACTTTTCCCGCTGAACACCCAAGAGATGTAGGATTGTCTCACCAGCAGGAAAAATCTAGCAAGGTAGTTCACTCCCATCTAACCCATAAACACTCTCATTTGCTCCACTTCGTTTAAAAATACCCGGTGACACTTCCAAGAAAGGAAAGCAAGGTTACAAATTTGGAAGTTGTTTAAGGCACCAGGAGGCACCCATTATTCTGCATCAAGATGCTCATGATTCCAAACCCAGATTCGCACCTGCTGGCTTCAGTCACTTGCTGATACTGGAGACACAACTCACGCTAGACTTCATCAGGCACTGAAGACCCTGAAGATCCCTAGTTTTCATTCTTAAACAAAAAGTCATTAAAAAGACTGCAGATGGGAGCACTAGGGACAACAGGCATGGAAACGGCAGTAACAACGCTATAAAAATAACTTTCCTAGGTATTTCTGCCTCAGTCCAGGTCAAAACTAAAATTGAGCTGTCATGAATTGCAATCTAATCCTTCAGAAAGTAGCAGCCGAAAAACACAGGCCTGCCTGAAACATTGTGGTGCTGCTGAAACCCAACGCAAGAAAAAAAAATAAATAAAATGGCATTCCGTGATGGATATTCATGAAGCACTCATCCTAATTTAACAGAAAACAAGTCTAGAGTTCTTACTGCATTAATTCATGTGAGCCTGAAAGAACATTTTTATCCAAACTGTGAGATTTCCTACCAAGGCGCTAACATTCTCCAAGTCTGCTCAGCTACACTAATTCTGAGAGTGCAGTGTGCTTTGACAGTGGGGATTGTCTTTCAGTCAGTACAAAACATCAGAAGCTGCTTCTGAGCTTTCCAAGCAGGGTAGGAATACACTCTTTAATCTGATTGAGCTCCACCTGTGTACTATACGCTAAGTAAGCTCTCTACCTGCTCACCGAATCTTCATGACAACACCATGAGACAGACACTGCAGTTGCACCCATTCCACAGATGGAATAACACTCAGAGGAACTAAGACTCTCTCCCAGTTCATCCCAACTCACTAATGGCTGAGCCAAGATTTGAACCTAGATTTGACAGTCTCCAAAACCAGGATTCTTCCCTCCTATAAGAGAAGACTTTAATCCAGGCACAGTGCTGAGAATTAGGGGTTTTATTGGTGCTAGAGCCTTGCTGATCACCTCTGAGTGGAAAAAAAATTCTCACTTAAGGGTGTATCATTACACCATTACACCAACACAGTAATAATTAAGGGGTTACAATTTCTTGTACTTTGCAGCCATTTCTCTGCATAAAGTCCATTCTTTTTACTTCTATGAAGCGGGCAATTAGATGTTTAAAATCCTATCATGAAATAGAAAGATTAGTTTCAGTTAAAGGAATAAATAAGGAACCTCCCTGGCCGTCCAGTGGTTAAGAATACGCCTTGCAATGCAGTGAGATGTGGGTTCGATCTCTGGTCCAGGAAAATCCCACATGCCGCAGGGCAACTAAGCCCACGCAGAGCAAATACCGAACCTGAGCTCCATAGCCCTCGTCACAACTAGAGAGAAGCCCGAGCTCGCAACGAAGATCCCCATGCCACAATTAAGACCTGATGCAGCCAAATAAATAAAATTAGAAAAGAAAAATGAATAAATATGCTTTCTTGGGGCAAAGAACCCAATCAAATCAAAGAGTTGCATCTTATCTGCACACTGTTGGCATGTCAAGGGGCACTGGATCTGGGAAATAGATTAAGTCCGAACCTCTTATGCTGAAAGGATTAGAAAAGTTCACCTTGAATTGCTTTCTTCCATGAGGTTTTCCATGCCATCAATACAACCAGGAAATAACCATTAGAAATTAAACTGACTTCAGCTGATGAGCTTCACTAAGCTAAATTCAGCAGTTTGTCAGCTACAAAACATTAAATGGACACAATCAAGAAGTCTGAAAAACATGAAGCAGAATTCACACTTGAGGAAGATGAAAATTAATGGGAATAAAACATAATGATGCATTCCAGATTCATGATACAGACATTTCTGACAACTGCTTCAGCTGGAAGGTAGAATGAGGATCCAGAGACACGCAGAAACCCAGAGCTCAGTAGACACACCGAGGTTCAGCAACCTGGCATGTCCCCACCTTGACACATTTACACCTCACAATAATAATGATGATGATGAAAACTTACTAAGCGGTTACCAAGTGCTATAAACTTTGCCACCTCCTTCACATACTTTTTTTCTTCATTTCAAAATCCACAGAACCTTAGGAAATGGCTTTTATTATCCCCACACTACAAACGAGAAAACAAGAGAGTCAAAGACATTATATAAATGGTCCAAGCTCACATGGCTAGTAAGGAGCCCTGCTGGGATTCAAATCCAGACCTGATGCCCAAGCTCATGTTCTTTCCCCACAACATCCCACTGAAGAATTATATGACTTTTTCTTTTCCCATAGTCAAGAGCAAATATTTTAATGTTTCAAAGATTCGTTATCTGCTCTCAAAGAAGGAAAGCTGAAAACACTTGCCTTAAATACCAGCATTAGACATCAATGACATATGACAGAGAAAACTGATAAGAAGAGTCTCCTTAAAAAGAGGGGGTTCAAGAAAATGTTTATGTCATTTACCCACAAAAACCATTAAGTGTTTACATACCTGTTATAAAAGTACAGCTACAATATTAGGTAAGTATTAAGACAAAACACCCTCCAAAAAAGCCCATTCCAACTGGGACAAGAGCAAGTTCAGTAACCAAGGAACAAGTGCTGAGTCCTGTGCTTTGGATTCTGAGTGCCACAGAGGCATGGATGTGGGCAGGGCGGCCAGGGAGCACCCTCTGGAGGAAGTATATCTTCAGCAGGGGCCTGAAGGAAGTGAAATGGAGAATTTACACACAGAAGAAAAGGGAGGCGGGTACTTCAGAAGGGGGAACTAGAGGAGCAAGGGCCCAGAGGCAGTCACAAACTCCCTTCTGCAGGAGACAGACTACAGACGGGGAGGAGACGCAGTGAATAAGGTCCAGGGAGGCCACCAGGAGCCAAACCAAGGAGAGCCTTGAGAAGACGGGGTGGGCACGGCCTGGACACAAAGTGGCAGGCAGAGGACTTTGAAAGTGGCATAAATACCACAGCCTTTCAGCTGATGTCCTGGCCCTGAGCCTCTCCCTTCCCCTCCTGCAAATGATCATGACCTCTAGTCTCTGGCCTCTCACCACTGACTTCAGAATGGTTTCAACTTTGGCCTAGTGCTCAAGTTCTTTCAGGAACCAGCCCAGACAATCTTTTCCTCTTATCCCTTCCTATATGCACCCTTCTCCACAAGGAGACTGGTCAATTCATTAACTCCATAGGATCACTGGACCTGACTCTTCTTTTCCTACTTGAGTCCTACTCATCCTTTAACAGCCAGCTCAAATGCCACCCCTCTCACTAAGCCTTCCCTGACCATTTGGCCTACAGTGACCTCCATCCCTCCTCCCTCTTAATTCTACAGCTCACAGGCTTTTCTCATCAAATCAGTCACCTTTGCACAGGTAGAGTCTTTGCACCCAATGTAAAATTGCTTGGAGACTGTAAGTGTGCCTCCACGACTTTACCCCACCACATGGAAAGCGTCTTGACATGTGTAATAAGCAAGCACTCAACTCTTTTTTTGACTTCCAACATTAAGTTTGGCATTAGCATAAAGGAAGGGTGGGGGAGGTGGGGGGACTTCTGAAGTCTGAGACGGGCTAAGAAGCTGTTGCAATAATCCAGATGTCAAGCAAAGAGGGCCTGACTAGGGAACAAAGGGAAAATGGGCAGATATAAACAACAAAAAATTTTGTGCGTGCAAAAACTCTGCAGGACGTGACTGACTCCTGCCAGGAACAAAAGCGAGGGATGAATTACGATAAGGCAAGGTTTAGGAAGGCTTCTTGGATTCATTTTAAAGACTTCTGAAACCAAGTGTATTAAGTGGCTAAAAAGTCCAGATCTGCAAACTCTTCGGTGAAACTGCCCAATATCTTGAATCAGGGACAGCCCTTCCAATTTCAGACATATGTAGACTGACAGAACTGGAACCGTCTCTAGAGAGCTCATCTAAATACCCTCACTGATGATCAAAGTGGGAATCTGAGGTCCATCATGGAAGAGGCTTGCTGAAACCTCAAGCCTGGGACTCGCAGACTGCTGACGCTCCAAGGCACAAGCCGCCCAGCTTAGACGGACACTGTAGACACCCCCAAGGCCAGCCCAGCCCTCCGTAACGGCAGGACCTTCCGAGGGCAAGAGTGACCATGGAGACGTCCAGGGCCAAGCACGACGCGCCGTCGCCTGTTTACCTGGAGAAAAGCGGTGGCATGGGGGCAGGGGCTCGGTTGCAGCCACCAGCAGGGCCGACCCCACGGCCCGGCACGACTCTCCAGGGGACTTAACCATCCGGCCTCCCGGTACAAAGCGGGAGCGCCCCCCGGGGCCGAGGAGCCCGGAAGCAGGAGATCCAGAGACGCCCAGGGCGGAGGCTGGGGGAGTCCGGGGCAGCTGGCTGAGTGCGACCCTCAGCACCACAAGCAGAGTCCCGACACCGGGGGCCAAAGCAGGGCTGGCCCGTCGGGGGCGCGCTCCTGGCCGGAGCAGGTGCCCGGGGCCCCTGACCCCGCCCGGCCTCGGCACCAGCCCGCGCCACCCGCCCACCCGCCGGACTGACCAGGCGCGGAGGCTCCAGCCCCGCCGCGCCCAGAGCGAGCCGGACAGCGGCCCGGGACTGCCTCCGGCCCCGCCGGCTACGCCCGCGCCTCGCCCGCTGCCCGCTGCCCCCTCGCCTGCGCGCCTCACCTGCCGAGAGCGCCGCGCTCACATCGCCCGCCCGCGGCGCCCCCTCCGCCGCCGCCGGCGCCAGGCCCGTCCCCGCCGCTCCGGCTGCCGCCCCAGCCCGCGCCCCCCGCCCCCGGAAGCGCTTCCCGGCCCCGCCCCCTCGGCGCCGGCGCTTCCGGGCAAGCGCGGAGTCCGGTGCTGGGGACGCGGTCGGGGCCTCTCCCCCGGACTTCGGGTCCCGTATCCCGCCTGGGCCGCTTCCGGAGCCTCACTGCGGACGAATGGGCGAGCTGCCGCCTCGGTCCCGACTCCGGGAGAGGACCGGGGGATGGCAGCTCCTCGGACCGCCAGCTCCCCACCCGCCTTCTCCTCAGCGCACCCTGCTGGCTGGAGGCGGGCTGCTCCGCGGGGCGCGCCCCGGGGCTCCCGGAGCGGAATGGGTGAGACAGCCAGGACCCTCGACCCACCACCGTCCCCGGGGACTTGCGCCCACCCTCCGCTTCCGGGACCCCGGCTCCCACAGCCCTTACGATGCCCGCCACTCACCCAGGCCGCGCATGGGTCGCCCGTGCGGTGGTTACTACTGCCTTCTAGACCGAGTCACTTAACTTGGGACCTTGGGCAGATCGTCTCCCTCAAAGAGGAAATGAAAATTCCGAACTTTGGGGAATATGAAACTCCTGTCCTAGACCAAGTCTCCAAAAAGACGTGCATTTCCAGATCTTTGGAGGACGCCCAATCTTGATACTCCGGTGGGAGTGGGAGCCTCGGCTCAGCATTTTTCTGTTTCAGGTGAATTTAACACCTTTGAAGACCTTCCGTTTGCATTTTGGTGGACTCCTGCAAAGTTGTGGCAGGGTTTATTTTCCTTTTTCTGACTTTGTAATAATAATAATAAAAAGCTAGGAGTAAAAGAAACCAGCTCCTCTTCAAGTTAGAAAGCTTAGACGCCCTGATCCTGCCTCATTCTCTGTGGGCGAGAACTCTCCAGGCTCCGTCCAGTAATCACCTTCCAATGGCGACGGCCACCCCTTTTGAACACCCTGCTAGGCGCTGTGTAGACACTTCCAGACGTGACCTCCTTTAATACACACCCCAGGGAGGGAGTGACCTGTTGATATCCCCAGTTCATCAAGGAGGGACGTTAAGTGAAGTTCAGAGAAGTTAAGTGTCAAATCTAAACTCACACAGCCAAATGTCGACTTGGGATGATCTCCCTTGTCCTGACCACAAACTGGAACTTTTTATAGCAATAGACTATTCTGAACAGAATTTTAGGTAACCGGTTCCTAACTGCAGGCACCTGGGCAGAGAATCTCACTCTCTAGTTGCTGTTTCTTCTTGAGCTATTTCCTTGAGATCTGCCCCCCAAAGTGAGGTCTGTGAGCCCAAAGGCATAGGAAAGTATCATCCTGTCAGCCCAGGTTTCCTCAGGAACACTGGGCTGATTCACACAACCACATAAGTGAGTTCCTGTTTCCCCACAGACTAGCTGTGGGCTTATCATTTTAACTGATTTTTGCTAAAATGGGGTCTTCTTACCTGTAATATAGAAAGGATTATACAGACTGACATGTTCCTTAGTATTTAACCTTTGTGCCAAGTGTCAAAGTTATTAGCCATCTGTCCATTGGACACTATTTCCCTCATAGATTTATATTTATTCCCCCACCTCATTGGTTCACTCAACTCATACATTTTTCCAGTGCCCTGCTTTTTTCCTTGTCATTTGCCTGATTGTGTGTCATAGTCTCTATTAACTTATTTTAGTTTGAAAATCATCACTTGACAATTGGGTACATGTTTTCTGTTGTCCTATAATCTTTGTGGCATTTTTTAATGACTTAACTTTGCCTATTTGAAATCCGAAATGAGCCTAAGGGTGATGTATGGGCCTTCTTCCACAGTTGCCCAGGCTCCCTGCAATATTTATGAAATGATAAAACTCACATTTCATCCAGTCAAGGAAGGTTTTGCCATAAGGAATGTATGCAACAGTGGTACCTGGTGTCAGGCAATATCAGTGTTCTGCCTTCTCTTCTTCCAAGGCACACAGTTCAAACACATCTTTCGTATCCTGTATTAATTGAGATCAGGTAAAAATGTTTGTAAAAGTTCATTCTGCTCCCCCTCCTTTTTCCTCTTCTTCCCTTTCTTGGACAAATAGGGCCCAAATCTCCACTGTTCATCTCCGCCATTCCTGAGCACTTGGACAAGTTAGCCAGGTTCTCTGATCCCAGCCTCTCCTTCTTCCGGCTCCATAAGGGGACCCTTTCTGCCAAAGCTCAGGTCCACTTTGAAATCCCCAGTTTGGCAAAGCTTATTGTCTGTTTTTACCTGTCAGAGTCTTTCCAGGACACACATAAGTCATGCTGCTACTGCTAGGTCGCTTCAGTCGTGTCCGACTCTGCGACCCCATAGACAGCAGCCCACCAGGCTCCCCCGTCCCTGGGATTCTCCAGGCAAGAACACTGGAGTGGGTTGCCATTTCCTTCTCCAATGTATGAAAATGAAAAGTGAAAGTGAAGTCGCTCAGTCTTGTCCCACTCTTCGCTACCCCATGGACTGCAGCCTAGCAGGCTCCTCTGCCCATGGGATTTTCCAGGCAAGAGTACTGGAGTGGGTTGCCATTGCCTTCTCCGACATAAGTCATGAATATCCTTTAAACAACAAAATTAGATGAATTCTTTAGAATTTTCTCACTCTTGCTTCCATCACCAGGACCCACTGGTGTGCCTCTTCCACCTGTCTCACCACCTGAATCGTTCTGGGCCAGCAGGGGGCGTCCGCGTCTCCAAACAGTCCCAGGGTGTCCACTGACTTCTAGAGCATTCTGGAGGGTCAGGGTTGCACCCAGCGGAACTTGCAGGGTAGAGTGGGTGTTCCACCCAGTCCGTGAAGCCACTCCTCCTGGGAGACTCCTCTGCTCCTCACTGTGTGACAGGAGCCTCTCTCCATCTGTTAAATGGCGATTCGGCTGTAGTCTTCCCCTCCCACAGCCAAGAGCGGGCAGCAGAGCGCCGTGACTGAGGAGTGAGGCGGATCCGCTCCTGGTCCTCACTCAGCCACACAGGGCCCCGTGATCTGAGGGGCTGCCAGGCACTCGCCCTGCTGAGCTCTGGCCTCTCCATCTGTATAGAGAGTGATGACAGCGACCTCAGTGGTAAATATGATCATAGAGTGCTTCCAACATGGCACCCTCAATTATTATTCTTTTTTTTTTTAATTATTATTCTTGGTCAGCAAGAAAGCAAGGGAGAAAGGATGACTTCGAGACTCTACCCATTTCCATGAGCCTTTTCTCACTTCCTGGAGAGAGGGCGTGCTCTCTCCTGTCCACCTGTCTCCTCTGTCCAGTCTCTTGAGTGGGCCCAACCTGAGCTGTGCGTCATGACGCCCACTGGGTCCGGGTGCTGCCTCTGGAGTCCTTCCTTCCTGTCTCTTTCTTCCTCATCAGCTCTCTCCTTTTCCTGCTGACTCTCCCAACACCACCCCTTGTAACGGGGTGGTGGCACTCTCTACTTCTGTGTAGTAGCCACGATGACAATTAATTAATGATGTGTACAACGATGAGTAATATCTGTATCCCTCACTGCTAGCCTGTAAACTCCATGAGGATAAGACTGTGTTTGACTTCTTTCCTGCTGTTTCCCCAGTGCTTGGTACTCAATAATTATTTGTTGAATTAATAGATAACAAGCAGTTACCAGTTTTTGCGTCTGTGTGCTTTGAGGGTACGGGCTGTTTTTAGTTGATCCATTTCCTCTGCTCCCTGCAGAGAACCTGGCACTAAATGAGCAGCAATGAAGACTTACTGAGGGGAGCAAAGCAGGAGTGAGTGAGTGGATGAACTGAGAGAATGAACCCCTGTTTCTCGTCCCCTTTTCCCTGTATCATGGCCAAGTCCCCCTGTCGCAGGGAAAGTCAATTCTGACTCCCTGTTGGAATTGTTTCTTTGACTTGCTTTTCATTGCTTTTATTAGTATAATCATAATGGCCTACCTCAGAGAATCCTGCCCCTCTACCTGACTGTGAAAAGTACCTTTGTTCGGAACCCCTGTTCATCTGTAGGTGGCAGGAAGGAAGACATTAACATATCCCCTGCCTAAGGCTTGCCATTTAAGGAGCTATTTGCAAGATTAACGTCCTTTTGAGTTTGTTTCTTCACATTACCCCATCTCTGACCCATAAAATAACCTGGCAGCCAGACCCCCATAAGATGGTAGTGGAACCCTATACCAAGGCCACAGAACAAGAATCTCTGGAACTGACCAAGCCCCACAGCAACTGTTGCCAGGAGCCTCCAGATCTAAACCAGCCAGTTCCCTGATGCCGTATTGTTGTTGTTCAGTTGCTCAATTGCGTCCAACTCTTTGCGACCCCATGTACTGCAGCCTGCCAGGCTTCCCTGTCCTTCACTATCTCCTGGAGTCTGCTCAAACTCATGTTCATTGAATACATATGAGGTAAAATCCCCACCCTATTACCCACCCTGTATCATCTTAACCAATCACCTAATGCCACCATTCCACTAGGAATTTTCTCCATCTTGAGGCTATAAAAATTGGCAGTTAGCCCACTAAAGGGGTCAGCTCTCCCTTGAGTGGGCCCATTGTTCTAACAGCCTCTCCTTCTCTAATAAATTTTATTCTCCTCTCATCCTGCCTCTTGTCCGGAAATTCTTTTCCAACCCAAGCACAGACCAGAACAATGGTTATTTTAAGACATTAGTCTGGCATCTTGATCAGTCAGGCCTCTGAATAAAGTCACATTCCTTGCTTCAATATCTCTTCTTTGATCCCTCTGATCCACTGACCTGTCATGTGGTGAGCAGAGCAAGCTTGGACTCAGTAACACCCCTGCCTGTGTGAATGGTGCTAAACAGCTCATCTTGTAGCATCCCTTGATCCACAGGGAGAACAGGTGAGAAGAGAAAGTTCTTCCAATTTGTAGGGAGTTCTCATTTGAAAAATAAGGTTTTCAGGAAATCCACCCCAGTTCCTGCAGAGAACACATCTACCTCATCAAAAAGGGTGGCTACCCTCCAGGAGAGGTTACACAGAACCACACTGCTTGTTGGCCCAGTGCATTTATCTCCCAATTTTCATCAAAGCCATTAATAGCAAAGTTTCATACTTTGCTATTAATGGCTCATGCACACTCACACTCATCCAAACTGTGGTGGGCAATGTTGACTTCTGGTCAAGAGAATGGAGACTTTGGTCAAGAGCAGGAAAGAAGTCAAGAAGTTGCTTTGGGTGAATTACTTAACCTTTTTTTTTTACTTTTTCACAGAACAATGGGGCCTAACATTCCTGAATTTCCTCTTTTAATAAACACTCTTGTTCACATTTAGACATTCCTGGAATTGGAATATACCTTACAATCAATAAGTATATTTAATCTGGTTGGGTTTCTTGCCTCAAACTCAGTCAGTAGATCCAGAGTATATCTCAGAATCAGTGGCATTTCTTGAAAGTTATGTCTTGAGGTGGACTGAGGCAACTCACATCACATTTTCTCACAGGCAGATGTCTGATTAAACTTGGTAAAATGAAGACATCTGTAAAGATGTATGCTGTTTTCAAAAGGTGACTGAGCTCTAAGTGTTCTAAACCAGGCTCAAACCCGCCAGGCATGCCTTGGATTTCAATGAAGTGAGCAAGCTGCATGTGAAGAGCATTCTTGCGGCCACATGTGTTTAATGTAAAGCCAACATCCTGTCCATCAAACTCTAGACCAGAAGCTTTGCTCCCCTTCCCTCAGAAGTCAGAGGACTTTGCAGGATGACTTTGATGACCAAGACTTTTTAAAAAAGGATGCCCGGGGAGATGGAACCTTTTCCCCTCAGTAAAATTCCCCAGAAAAAAAATAGTTCCCCTGACCTTAGACATGAGTTTGGCACTTTCTAGAGTTGAAAGCTGTTTAAAAATAAAAGCCAGGGCATCTGATTGTTTGATGGCTTCATAAAGATTTCAAATACAAGGATTTGGAGACAGGGTGTCTCTTTAATCTCTCTTTTTCCCTTCTTACAGCAGAATCAGAATGGAGGGGAGCCCTTTGGGAATCAACTCCCTGGGATGGCTCTAGGCGCTGCAGAGCGAGGGAGAAAGTCCATGTTTCTTTTAGTCAATCTTAATGAGATAAATTGAGTTTTGGTCAATGCATACATCTGTTAAGAGGCTTCCCTGGTGACTCAGTGGTAAAGAATTTGCCTGCCAATGCAGGAGATCTGGGTTTGATCCCTGGGTCAGGAAGATCCCCTGGTGAAGGAAATGGCAACCCATTCCAATATTCTTGCCTGGGAAATCCCATGGACAGAGAAGCCTGGTGGACTACAGTCCAGGGGGTCACAAAGAATTGGATGTAACTTAGCAACTAAACAACAACAAATACATCTGTTAACTGCTACCATAGCTTTTGTTTTTTTGGCTTTTACTCAGCACAAACAAGGGACTCAGCATCTGGGTGTGAATCCTGCCGCCTAGAGTCCCCATGCATTCTCACCCTGCTTGTTCACACTGCAGAAATTAGTGACTGGGATGGAACCCTAATAGGAAGAGGTGAATCATTAGGAGGAGGTGAATTCACCATACTCAGGCCAGATCAGCTGGGCTGTGGAGGTACACAATGCCTGGGAGACCCTGTCAGGACACAACTGTTGTATATCTATTTATTCATTCAACAAGTACTTTTTGAGTGCTAATTAACTGCCAACATTGCTCTAGGCCCTGGAGATGTAGCAGTGGACAGGGGGAAAAAAAAATCACTGCCCTTCAGGAACATACATGCTTTCAGGAAAAGAGAGGTATAAACTAACAAAATATATAGCATGTTAGGTGGTAAAAAGGGCTCGATGACAGAGCTTTATACAAGTTCAAAATTCTTGCCTGACTTCTGTATCAAACCAGAGGATCCTCACAGCTGTCGGGTGAGCAGGGGCTGATGGCATCTCTACCTGCCTTCCTGACCTTAAGCTTTCTCCCCTGTGACCCTGAGCTGGGGTTTGCCTGTTGTACCTGCCCTGCTCTGGTCAATTCTCTTTTGCTGCGCTCCTTGAGGATCTGCTCCTCAGCAGCTCCTGTGTCTCCTCTGTCCCCTGGTCTCATCTCTGTAGCCCT
Organism: Aepyceros melampus; assembly: GCA_006408695.1. Classification (NCBI taxonomy): domain Eukaryota; kingdom Metazoa; phylum Chordata; class Mammalia; order Artiodactyla; family Bovidae; genus Aepyceros; species Aepyceros melampus. The sequence goes on along the minus strand of SJXQ01010954.1, from coordinate 274,515 downwards.
GCCCACTCTCCCTGGCCTGGCTTTGCTTTCAGATTCAGAGCATCCACTCTTACTAGACACTTGCCTCTTATCACCATCTAAGACTGGGTCCCATAGTAAAGACCATGAGACCCTGGGCCAGGTAATCACTCTTTGAACCTCAGTTTTCTCATCTGTAAGATGGGCATGGTCATAGTGCACCTGTCCCAGATGGTTGGTATGGGAATCTCATGAGACAGTAGATGCAAAGTGGTTTTCAGAGGCTTGCATTTAGTGGGTGCTGATCAGCCGGAGTTGTTCATGCGGGAGGGACTGAGCAGCAAGGCAGGGGGCAGCCCGGCGTGGGGGTGCGCCCTGGTTTCGTTTTCTGCACCCCTTCCCAGCCTCCTCTGCATCTCCCCTGTCCTCCCCCAATCCCTGACATTCTGTCATTCTCGGCTCCCCTTTCATCACGGAGTTTAGCTCCATGGAATCTTTGCCTCTGGCCATTTAATGAGAACGACTTTTCCACTGATCGGCTCCCTCCCTCCCACTGTCATCGCCTGAAGAACATTCTCTGTTCAAAGGGGATGATGCCTTCCTTGTCAGTCAGGACTCAAGAAGATGGGGGTTATCTTAGACCTTTCTTTATTTTGAATGCACTCACGGCCAAACTAGTCAGTGGGTTAGTTTGTCCAGGGTCCTCCTCTGGGGAGAGGATCTCTGCCCGATGAGAATCAAAGCCCCTTTGTTATCTCCCAGCATGGAAGCCTGGCCCAGCTGACAGTTAGTTTACACTGTAACAATGCCTATTTTTTAACCTGCTCCCCATGTTCACAAGACATTCAGATAAGCGAGTAACCTCTACCCATTCTCCTCTTCCTTTAATAAGCTTCTCATTTCTTTTTCCTTGAGCTCCCTGAGTTTGACCAATTGGACATGCTTATCTGTTTGGATTCCTTGGCAGAAATTTGGGGCCTGAAGGCTTGTTAGGGGTGGCTCAACTTCTGGTCAAGTGATAAATTAAGAACACAGTTTCTATGGTCAAAACTCACTGAACAAAGACTTCCCTGGTGGTCTCATGGTTAAGACTCAAGCTTATCTCTAGTTGGGGAACTAAGACTCCACATGCCTCAAGGCCAAAAAAAAAAAAAGAAAGCTCACTGCAGAAACCTGGGACATAGAAAGTTAAGAATAAAGATAAATTTATTGGGTGATGAGTAGCTCATTAAAAAAAAAAAAAAGGCTCACTGAACAAAGTTAAGATGCTTAACCTCTCTGAACTTGTTTCCCCATCTGTGAAATGGAGATAAGTGTTCTGATCCGAAAGGGTGGTGGGAAGTGGTACAATGAGATAAAGATTGTAATGCACTTTGCAAAGTGCCTCATGTGTGATAAACAAGCAAGAGCCAGAAGCTCCTATGTCTACGGTGAAGTCTGCAAGGAAAAAGTCTTATTTTCCTGCTGAGGCTTCTCTATCCTGTCTGGCTACCTGGGAGCTATCACACGCTGAACCCTGGGCATCTGCTGATTCGCTTATGTCAGTCATAAGCAGCTTAACGACAAGGACCTTGTCTGGCTCTCACACAGTTCTTAGAAGTTACCAGCATTTCCTGTTGTCAGGGACTTCCTGTGACTTGAGAGCAAGGACACTGTCTTGTTTCCCACTGGGATCCCTGCGCCTAGCACCAAGCTCAATAAATGTTTTAAAACCAGGAACAAAGGAAGGATCAAAAGAGGTCAGGCTCTAGCTGGCTCCCACGAGGATGAGAAGGTTCAGGATGAGGAATACGGATTGGCAGCGCCCAGCGATCATCCCCTACCATGCCAGCCCTCTTTGTTCCTCACGTCAGCCTCCTCTCAAAAGTGCTGCTCACCTTGCCTGTCCACAGAGCTGAGAGACAGGCAGAGCTTACCTCTCAGAAGTGAGCAACAGCAAGCGCCAATGCTAACTAACTGTGTAGCCGATGCAGTTTCCTCTCCCAGTGGGAGAATCCACAGTCACGTAAAACCTTTTTCCTTCAATACATCGACAATCTTGTACCAAAAATGTGTTCCAGAAACCCACCCATTCATTAGACAGCCATTCCTTTCAATGAATTGTGCAGAGCGCTTCTTCTTTAAGGGTAACCTCAGCCTCTGGATCCCTCTCCCAGTTAAATGCCCTTAGCAGAAAGGCCCTCTTGAATTCTAAAGCACATTCCAAAGACAGCCTGACTTTAGCCCTCTATCAGGAGACCCAGGAATTGAGAACTGGAGGAAAAAATGTAAACATGGCCCTTTCTTTGCTCAGTTAAATTCAAGCTATACTGTTGGCCCAGGAGTCCCACCATATACCCATCATTTGCTTGTTTCTAGGAGGAGAGGATTCTGTATGACAATCTAGCTCACCGCTGAAATGGTGTGCTGGAGGGTATGGTACTTTGATGGAGTTTGAGTTGCAGTTTTGGAGACCATCCCATTTACAGAACAGATGAATAAAAAAGTGAATATGGGGAACTACGATCATACACAAGTGGATAAAGCTCAGAAACATAACGTGGAGCCAAAGAAGCTGGTCACAAGAGTGTGACTGATATACGACCCATTCATATAAAGTTCAAAGACAGGCAAAATTAATCTACAGTGCTACTACTCAGGAAGTGGGAAGAGGAATGAGGGAGGGTTTTTTTTTTTTTTTTTTTTTAAACAACACACTACATTTATTTATCTATGTATTTATTTTGGCTGTGCCAGGTCTTAGCTGTGGCACGTGGGATCCTCAGTCTTCATTGCAGCATGCGATCTTTAGTTGCAGCATGTGGGATCTAGCTTCCTGACCAGGAATTGAACCCAGACCCCCTGTATTGGGAGCTCGGAGTGACCCACTGGGCCACCAGGGAAGGGAATGAGGGGAATTTTCAGCCTCATGTTTTTTGATGACATAGGTACATTCATTTTGTGAAAATTCACTGAGTTGTATATTTATGATTTGTGTTTTTTCTATGCTTGATCATACTTTGAGTGAAGTGAAGTTGCTCAGTTGTGTCCAACTCTTTGCGACCCCATGGACTGTAGCCTACCAGACTTCTCAGTCTGTGGGATTTTCCAGGCAAGAGTACCGGAGTGGGTTGCCATTTCCTTCTCCAGAGGATCTTCCTGACCCAGGGATTGAACCCGTGCCTCCTGCATTGTAGGCAGACGCTTTACCCTCTGAGCCACCAAGGAAGCCCTGATCATACTTTAGTTACCAATAAAAAATAAAAAGTGCACATGGCCAGCAGGAAATCCTGAGGTCCAGGACTGAACCACACAACGACAATGCAAAGCCTTGGGGTAAATTTAAGTTTAAACTAACTCACAGAGCGGTGAAAAGACTAGCACACCCCGACCAGCTTTCTTGTGAACACTAGGCTCAGTAAACTCTACCAAGAGGAAATTCTCCTTTCCCAGTGAACAGGGGAGAACCCCTCACCCAGGCTATCTTCCTCCATCACTCTCTGTTAAGTTCTGTGTCATCATGAGTTCTGATGGAGGCCAGGGGTCAGCAGCTGCTAGAAAGTGTAGCTGTTGTCTGGAAAAGATCTTTAAGATATATAACACTTTCCCCTGGAGCAGATAAGGATGCTTTGTGGGGAGGGGCTTCCAACCACAGAGTCTGAGGCTGCCCTGCCATCTTGAAGAATTTCCCCCAAGTGCCACTCTGATCACAGGACAAGCTGCTTCCCAGGCATTCTGCAGAACAATAAGCTGACTTTCATCTTGCCCAAGGCAGGATAATTCTTTGGGGTCTGGACTTTTGAAAGGAGCAGTTTGTGACTCATACAAGGAAGAGACTGTGCTTAAAGTCAGATAAGCTAGTCATTTACCTAAATTCAAAAAGAGAATACAGCTGAATTATCATCGGCCTCCATTTGTAAAGAGGGTTGAGAGACCCCCCAAGGAGCAGAAGCAGCTCGGCTGCAGGTGTGACGGTGGTTCCTGGGCTGCTCAGTTCCTGTCCTGGGCACTAAGCTGTGTAGCTGCTCATGGGTGCTGGAGGTCAGCAGGGTCCCCTCAGTGAATCGGCACATCACAGACGCCAAGAAGGGAGCAACTTGAATGTGGCCAAGCCAACCTTCAATTGCCAGTGATTTCTGAGGCAGTTCCTGGCTTGGGGTGGCTGATTGTATAATAAAAAATCTGCCTTGTTAGATGACTGAATTTACAAGAAGAAATTCAACCAATATTTGCAGTTTCCTACATTCTCATTTGGTATTTGGTATCTACCTCAAGTGAATATTCTGGAGCCTCCAGTCTCTCATCTTGCTACTGACACTCAAGACTTGCTAAAGACTGTAGGAGGTGGCTCTGACTTCAACTGAACGAACTGGTTGGGTGCCAGGCCCTCTGCTGTCACATAGACATGTAATGAAAACAAGCAGGTCTCTACAACCTTCTGGGCCTCACAGAGCTTAGCAACATGTATACAAATGGTGTCTGCAGGGGTGACACCCTGTAAGTTTTTGGGGGGCTCTAAGGAAGAACAGATGATACTGAGCTGGGAAAAATGAAGGGTTCTTAGAGGAGGTGGCATTATATTTAGATTTATTTTATTTTTTGTTTGTTTGTGCCTGGTCTTAGTTGCAGCCTGTGGGATCTTTAATTTCAGCATGTAAACTCTTAAGTCATGTCATGTTGGATCTAGTTCCCTGACCAGGGATCTAACCCAGACCCCCTGCATTGGGAGCGCAGGGTCTTAGTCACTGGACCACCAAGGAAGTCCAGGGGGTCGCATCAGAAATGGGCTTTATTTGGGGCAGGAGTAACAGGCAGGATTCTGTCAAGAGGAGAGGACATAATGGACATTGGTGGCAGAGGGAATCTCAGTAATGCTCATGGTCATAGGGAAGCTGAGAGCAATTTCAAGGGAATGTGGGATTTGGCCTGAGAGTAAAATAGGTAGGAGAAACAGTGAAAACAAACCAGAAAGGGAGACGAAGCCTATGGTCTGGAGAGGATGCACCAATTTTGGTAGGACCTGGGGACCCCCGGGGTGTTTAGAGCAGTGTGGTGGCCTGAGGGAGCAGTGAGGTTGACAGGTATGTGCTGGGAGTGGAGTAGGGACAGCAGGCTGGTGCAGTCATCGAGGTGAGAGACAAGGAGGATGACGGTGGGGACAGTCACCTTCCAAATCTTAAACAAATGGCAGGGTTTTTTTTTGCTGCTATACTGCTTGGCTTATAGGATCTTCGTTCCCTGAGCAGCCACTGAACCTAGGGCCACGGCAATGAAAGCACCGAGTCCCAACCACTGGACTGCCACAGAAGTCCCTTCAAAGAATTGAACTTAATTGAGTATGTGTGTGGATGGAGTTCTTGAGACTCCCTGCCAACTATCCTTCCCCTCGTGACCTTCATGTAAGGAAGAAGGTGTTGCCCATTCTTGAGGATGCTGGTGGAACAATTCTTGAATTATATTAATGGAATTGCTCTTTGGAATTTCACTGGCACGCAAGGCAGGAGGGTGCATGCTCAGGGCCAGGGGCCAAAATCCCATGGAGGAAAAGCAAGTGTAGAGGGAGCGTCTGCAATTCTTGTTCTCAGATGGCCCCACCTTGGTTAACAACAGCTCCCCAGTACGCTGCTAGGAGTCCAGCCTGCCCCATTTTATCACTGACTTTGAACCTGACCTACCTGGGCTCATGTTGGCTCCTCCCACCAGACACCTGCTCCACACCCAGGAGGCCACACTGGCAAACCTATTATTTGTCACTCAACCCACATAGGGAATGCAGCACAAATACCACGTCCCGGGTCATATCATTCCATTGGGTTCATTTTCCTAACAGCTCTGATCATCGCCCATGAAATCAGATCCTCAGCCTAGGATCCTTCATGACCTTGAGTACCAATATGGTGTAACTGCTTCGAGCTTGGGTTCCAGAGTCAGATGACCTAGTTCAGAGATCTGGCTCTGCCACTTATTTAACCTCTCTGAGCCTTGGTTTCCCCTTACCTTTGAAGCCGGATTGTTGTAAAGATCTAAAGAGATATTGCACGTCAAGAATATTGCACAGAGCCTGCATACAGTAAATGCTGGATGGTTGACATCCATCACCATAGTGATGGCCCCCCAAACCTACCTTTCCTACTGTATTGCCACAGCTCCTTCCTCACTTCCCCCCTCTGCCTTTATATTTTTGCTCTGGGTAGGTCGGCCTCTTCTTCACTCTTATTCATGGATCTGCATGCCAGAATTCCACCATCCTTTCAGGCCCTGCTCAGATGCTGATGGCACTAGGAAGGCTTCATGCATGTCCCTCGGTATCCTCTTCCTGTGTGGAGTTCGTGGTGCTTCTCATTAGTGTTGGAGAGGCACTAGTCTCACCTGCCTCTAGAATGTGAACTCCAGGAGGGCTGCAATAACCTTCTGTTTTGTTTATTGCTATATCCCCAGCATCCAGAACAGCACACAGTGTTGGTTTATTTTTTTAAGCATGACTCTTCTTACTAAAGTGTGCTTTTGGGGAGCCTGTGATATGATTGATTCTATAGTGTCCCTGTTATCCTTGTGAATTCAGTGTGCTGAACGGTGGCAGACAAACTAGGAGAAAATGATTCTGTTCAAAAGTGAGGAATGGGAAAATCCTGGGAAGCAGAAATAGGAAGCACTGATGAGGAAGATTTACCCTCAGGATGAGAGAGATGAGTTAAAACTCAGAAAACCCAGAGAAGCAGCTGATTTTGAGGGTAGCTATTACAGGAAATGGCTGTAACTTGGGCCTTGTCTTACAAATGAATTAAGGTCAGTGGCTTTGACCACATCCACAGCTAGGTTTGTTTGAGAAGTATTCTCTTGAAGTTGATGGTAAAATCTTATTTACAGGCCTGGATTCATTAAGATTTAACCAATTCTAATGACACAGACAGCAAAGGACCTATTCTGAAATGTCCATTTCCTCATCTCCCAGAGTGTTTTTCACAACCTCTGAAGACAGGGAAATCAGTCCTGAACATTCATTGGAAGGACTGATGCTGAAGCTGAAACTCCAATACTTTGGCCACCTGATGTAAAGAACTGACTCATTTGAAAAAGACCCTGATCTGGGAAAGATTGAAGGTGGGAGAGGGGACGAGAGGATAGGATGGTTGGATGGCATCACCGACTCAATGGTCGTGAGTTTGGATAAACTCTGGGAGTTGGTGATGGACAGAGAGGCCTGGCATGCTGCAGTCCATGGGTTTGCAAAGAGTCAGACATGACTGAGTGACTGAACTGAACTGAACTGAAGGCAGGGAATCACCATCTGGAGGCTCAGTCTAGGGCCAGAGCTGGTGGTTGATAAACACTTGGTAAATAAATGAGCAAATGAATAAACCAAAGAATAGACCCTGGAAGGATATAAAGCTACTTTCAAGATACCCCACATGTTTGCATTAATACTTTTCAATTACACACTTTTCAAAGAATAAATGTAAATACATTTACATACAATAAAATTCATAATAGTGTTTTGCAATTTTGAATTTTTCTTGATAAATGATTGTCATGGTGGGAAGGGGCTCTGCAAATCTTTCTAATATTAAAGTAAATGACCTTGGGAATTCCCCGGTGGTCCAGTGATTAGGATTCTGTGCTTCCACTGCAAGGGCCACAGGTTCCATCCCTGGTTGGGGAACTAAGATCCAGCATGCCACACGGCACAGCCAAAAAAAAGAATAAAGTAAAAGTTAAAAAAAAATTCTTTTACTTGAAAAGATTCAGAAGATTTGCCCTGAGATGGTACTGAAACAGTTTCTAGCAGAACTGCTTAGCACCTTTTAGACAGAACTCCTGTGTGAGTCACAAGCTCACTGCCGCCCTTTCTACTTTTAGACGGTCAGAAGAGCCTCATGCCATGCTCTCTCGATTCACACAAAACAAACCGCCTTTATTGGCTATAACCTGCCCAGCTGTCTAGTCCAGATCCTGTGTTTCCCAACTGCAACATCCTACTGCTATTATTAAGAATACTTAAAGCTCCGATTGCTACAATCATGTTTGGAGTGTTGTAGAAAAGCAACTTTTGGTCCTTAATCAATTGCCGCAAGTTTTAGTATTAGATGAAGCACCAAATAACATGTAACCTCTGTTTTAGACTGTGCCAAAATTCACTGAAAATATGCCCTCTTTTAGAACAAGCTTCTTAGCAGAAGTTAACAACAAAAAATATTCATCACTTTCCTTCACTACAGGGCTGGTGTATTTAATAAGGAGTCTGGCAATTCAGTTTATTCTGCTTCCAAAGCAAGTTGTCAACTGTTTTAAGTACTCTACTGACATTCTGGTGTGAGCCAGACACTGACTTTTCTCTACCAGAAATCATTTTTTTGATAAATCCCATTGCCTTCTTCTGCCTGACTTAAATGAACAGCATCAAATATTACAGCTCAGTACTTGCTCAGATACAAAACCTTTCACTTAGGTTAGGAAAGAGGATCTATACTCACCTTAAAATTTTTAGCTAACAGGCAATTTCAGCTTCAATTAGATGACATTCAGTGGGAAGAGGGCCTTTGTAAGATCATTGCATATGTATACTTCCTAAGAAAGGTGTCTGACAAAGCAAAAAGTTCATGGCCGTATCTGGTGGATAAAGATTCAACAGTAGATCGGCAATTATTATAAAATTTTTAAAATTCAGCAGTATTTACTGACTGTGGATCAGGACTGTGCTAGCAATGGTCACTCAGAGGAAATTAAGGTATAGTTTCTGTTTCTGAGGACCTCACTTTCTAGCAGGGGACATGGGTTTATGTGAAGAATGGATGGTATACGTAAAATTCCGAGATAGTAACAAAGGCTACAGCAGAGTTACCTTTAAAATGAAAATGGAATCACTAAGAGTTGGTGTAAATAATTTTCAGGGGCGCTCAGGGAAGGCATCACAGGAATTATTTTCGCAGAGCCTGAAATGATACAAAGTGTTCCAGGAGGAGGAAAGTTAGGAAGTGGGGACGGAAAAGAGAAGGATGAGTGTTCAAGGCAGGGAAAAGCGTCCGTCGAAAGACAGAGAAAAGTCCGAGGAGAGGAGCCAGGGCCCAAGTGGAGATGGGCAGTTAAGACCAGACCAGCAGCCAGCTACTGTGATAGTGGGACCCTGGATGGAAGCTAAGGGGTTAAGATCCTCTGCAGGGGATCATGGGAGGTGACAGGACTAGATCTGCTTGGGAGGGGGGAGGGCTTGGAGCAGTCAAGTGAGGAGCTGGGGATGCTGGGAGGGAGTGCCTTGCCCCACAGGCTGATGGGCCCCTGCTTGGGGCCCACCGACCCAGAGATAAGCAGGTGCTGCTGGTGCCAAGACCTGGTCTCCTGGAGATAAGACACTAGAGCAGTGGTCAGGGGGCCGAGATAAGCCCGTGGCCTTTGGAACCTCTCTCTAGATGGTTTACATTCAAAATTTAACATCCAGGGCACCAGCAGGCAGGGTGGGGTTTACTCTGGACATGCTGAGCCCGACAGAACACGTGTAGCTTAGCGGAGCCCAGGACTGGGGGTTTGGAATGCTGGCTCTGTTGTCAGTGTCTCCTGCTAGACGGTGACAGCATGAGCACCTGCCTTGCACAGAGGGTGTAAGGTGAAGGGTCAGTCCAAGAAAAGTGCTTAGAATGGTGCAGAACACAGTAGGCCCACGTAAATGTCAACTCTATCAAGGAGCAAGCAATTGGTTGATTGTACTATGTGAAAATAAAGCTGCTCTGATGGCAAGAGGGTGGTGGTGGGTGGGTCATGCTCCTTTCTCCTGCCCTTTTCTTGAGTAGGCCCTGATGCGCCTTTTCTACCAGTTTGAAAATCACTGGACTTTCCACCCCTGGGGTTAATTTCTTCATATATTTCCTGAACCTAAGGCATTCAAGCAGGGAGCTACTGGTGCCAGGCCTGGAATTGTCCCTAGACAGAGTCTCTATTTCTCCAAAGAGAGCAGTGTGTGAACCCAAGGGACACCCAGTGAGTCACCCAGCACCTAAAGGCACTAGAAGGTTAATCTGTCCCAGGTCCTTGCCATCCCGCATTAGAAGCCTTGGTCAGTGCCCTACAGGTGGTGAGGGTAACTGTGCAAATCTCAGAAGCAGACATCCTTCCTAGCCCATGAATAAGGGCCGAGAGAGGGGTTTCCCTGAGGAAGGAAAAAAAAAAATCTCCCCTGCAGACTAGGAAGCTGTCATCCTTTCTTGCTACCCAAGGTGGCCTGGGAGAAAATTCTGCCTCACCAGACTCTTATGAGGAATAAGTGAGCTAATGCAAGTTAGACACTTAGCACATGGTTAAGCGACGAACCTTCTCCTAGGGCTGTTCTTTATAGTATGCAATCCCAATTCTTCTTACATCTATTAAAGTAAGTATGGTGTTCAGTGGATTGAGTTGGTGCTGAGTCCTAAAGATATAGAACTGCATTAAAAAAAAAAAAAAAAACTTTCCAAGAAAGATTCTCTGTATCTTCACATTGGGAGTAGACAAAAGATACCTCACAGATTATGACAGACTCTATAAATGAGGTTAAAAATGAATCCTTTCCAGTCTGGTTCAAAGTCACTGCTGTCATTTTAAAGCCTACAGTCTCTGCTCGGCCAGACCCTGCAGCAATTCCAGCAGCCGGTACAGATTTGGCGTCCGTCCACCACGAGTGGAGTACTGTGCAGCTCAGGAGCTTTCCGAGAACCGTTAACAAGTGAGATTTTATCGCAGTGTGGCTGACCCCAAGTTAACAAGACAGGGGCAGTTCTAGAGGCAGCCTTTCGCTTCTATCCATAAAAGTTAGCTATTACATTAGACAGACCATTATACTCTGGGGAGTAACAAGTATCTTATTAAGTTATAAATACATTTAATGGCTTAGTCCTGTTTTATTTTGGAATATGAAGAAGAAAAAAAATAGAACACAATTTCTAGACTTTAAAAGTCACTATTTTTTTTTAAAAACATCTACTTAACTACAATATTGCTTATTTTTATAGTGCCCACATACTCCCTTGAAGGATAGCTGTGCCTCTCCTGTGATGGCATCAAGCTATTTGCAGTAGGACAAGAAAGTAACAGATTACAACATCAAATGGTTTGGTTTTGATTCAAACTAGTCAAACCAGTTCAGAAAGACCATGAGACTTTTCTCTCCATCTCTGCTCCTGTTCTGGCTTCTCATTAAGTGGGGGGAAAAAATACCATTCGTGCCTATCTTCATTTACCATTCATTAATTCTTTTCCTAAAGAGAACACAAGACAGAGATGGAAGGGTATAGAGCTCTTATCTTTCATGTTCTGTGCTGAGAAAGAACAAATAAGCTTACCTCATTTCCTGTTGCTGACTTGCGAACTGGTCCATTGACTGAGGGCAAATCCTAGAGCTGAACACCCTCCAGGGTGCCTAGGCGTGGAGACTGTTCTCAAGCAGTGCTCTGGTGGTTTGGTGGGAAGCGGTCCCTGAACTGACTATGAGGAAATCTAAATAAACTGCACAGGTGTTATACCCTCCGTCTGCATAACACCTCTCACATCCCACCCCTCTTCTGTTCCCAAATACAACTGAGCCACTTTATCCTTTTCTTTTCCGCTGATAAGAAACGGGGCCTGCCTCTTCACCCCACAGAGGTCTCTGCCCCTGTGGGAGCCGTGTGGGAAAAATCTACTTTCTGGGTGGGCTGGACTGGAGGTAACCAGGGGCCTTGGCAGAGTACCCAAGAAGGGCAAGAGTAGGGGTCGGCGGGGTCACCATGCTGCAGGGTCTGAACCGTTTGCCCTTGGTCAGAATGGACAGCCTCGCCATAAAAAAAAAAAACAAAAAGGCTAGAAATGGTTCTTTTGGACTTCTTCCCATACAGAGAATGGCTAAGCTAGCTGAGGCAATCTGTAGCTGGCTTCAAAATCAGCAGTGGGAAGGGCGGGGGAAACCTCACAACAAACAGTGGTAACAGAAGGTTTGTGTGGGAAGATGGTTAAGTTCGGTCTAAAACAAGCAGTGTCTCTGGTAATGAGCTGTTGTTAGGAAATACGTGTGGCCCTCAGTGCCTGCGGCACTTTTAAAGAGCACTGTTGCTGCTGCTTGCGCGTTTTCTTGGGGGTGGGGGTTGGAGAGCAGCGGAGGGGCAAGTAGGGTGAAGCAGAGACCCGACTGAAGGGCAAGGCGGCGTCACAGAGACTGGAAGAAACCACCTTCCGAGCGCTGTCGCCACAAGCCGCCTTCTGAACCTCAGCTCTGCCCGGGAAGCTGCGGGGCCACCTCTGGTAGCAGGGCCCCCTCCTGTGACTCACAGCTGCTCACAAGTTGAGGCGAGGCATCACCTGGGTGCGGGCACGGAACGCAGGCGTAACTCAGCTGGGAGACTGAGCGGCGTTTCATAAAGACTATTTACAAAGGGTGTGGGCAGGCTCCAGGGACTCCTACGGGGACACTCCAGTCTCTGAGGGCCGGCGAAACCGGGAGTCAGGGCCGAGCCTCGGCTTGAGAGCCCAAGAGGAGGGTGTAGTCCCAGACGCTGGGCTTGCCTAAGGGAGCTGCGCGGAGGGAGCCCGCCTGTCCAGCCATGCCTGGCGGAGGAGCCGCGGGCAGTGAAGGCCTGGACTTCTCTCCTCCCACCCGCCACGCTCCTCCCAGCGTGTCTCCTGTGGACCCTGGCCAGAAGCCGGGACAGGTGCGCAGGGGAGAGCCTCCAAAGCGAAGCCCAGGGTGGGGAGGGGATCTGGAGGAGCCAAGGGAGAATAACCAAGACACCCAAACACCTGACCGGGCTAGCGGGGCGGGGGGCTAAACGAGATCATCTTCATAAACGCCCGACACGGCAAATGATCAACTCACTACCCATCTGTGCAGGCTAGCTGGCATTTACTTATCAAAAGCCCACAATATAACTTTTATTCTCAGGTGGCAAAGGTCAGAATGAAAACAAAGACTTGTGGTCAAATATCCAGAGTGAAAAACAAAACTTTTACAAAGTTGACAGATAACATTTATTAAAACATGTCATACAAAAGGGCATGGTCTCTTCTATAAGAAGAAAATATTAAACAGTAACATTCAATTAAGTAAAACCATGCTGTACACTTAAGACAGCAGTATATAAAGACAAAACTATTCAACTTTTGCAACACAGGCATAACATTTCACAAAATATCAATAAGATATGCACCTAATGATACTCTGTTTATTGTCAAATGGTTTTGTGGTCTAAGAGTCACCTGACTTGCATAAATAATTTTCTAGAGAAACACTGGGAACCTCATAAAAGGAAAGAAGGCAGCAGCAATTGACATTATGACACAGGCTTCAAGCAAAACTAAAAAAAAAAAAAAAAAAAGTCACATTTGCAAAATGTGTTCCAGCATCTTCCCATAGGGCACTATCAGTAGAAATTTGAAATAAGAAACATGTACCTTCGAACACATAAGTCAGCAAAGACAAAAATCCAAACAAACACCCTGGTTTCACTGAACAAAGTGAGTCACAGAAAAGCAACCTAAATCACAAAATTAGTGTGGCACAGAAGGGCTGGAGGGGTAGGGGTCTATGTTGCTTGGTTTTCAGCATTCCTAAATTATCCAGAGACCTTATGAAAGCAAACCCCTGAAGTTGGTGTGATGGCATCCTCTCCACCCTCCCCTGCCGCCTCAGGGCAGGAGGCGCAGCAAATCCCCCCTCCCCAGGGAAAGCCAGCGTTACTGCTTCTGCTCAGCCCCAACTTCACGTCCACAGCAGCCTCAGGAGGAGGTGTGTGCCTCCGTAGGAAAATGCCACTGAGGCTAAGCAGCTTTCCCAGTCAGTCAGCTCACGGTCAGTTCAGTTCAGCAAATGCCCACTCGAGCCGAGGAGACCCTTTCAGGCAGACTCTTTGAGAAAAGCAGCCAAAAGAGGGGTGGGGGGGGGGGTAACCTTCAACAGCTGAGGAAAGGTTATGGCAGTCTGTTCTCAGCCGGTCAGACCTACTTTACCAGGTGGATTATTGTAATGTGTGGATCTAAAATGAAAGGCATAGAATCAGTACGAATATTAAAGACCACTGGTGGTGCCTTCAAGCCCTTTCCCATTGGGACTGGAGAGAAACCACAGTTAAGACTCAAAGTAAGGGACAAACACCTTGGCTGTGGGCCACTGACAAGATCCCTGAAAGACTGTTTGGAAACGTTACCCACTGCTCTCCAAACTCAACGGGAAGGAGAAAGATTTTCTAAAGCTGTACTGAGGGTAAGGACAGACACTATCCGTCCAACCCAGGGTGGGCGGGAGGAAAAAAAAAAGTAGTAATACAGTATAATCTCTTAAGCCTAAAAGCAAAGTTTATAAAGATTCACTTTCAATATCCAAACTAAGGCAACCCCCTTGCCCCGCCTCTCTGGACACGGCCAGCATTTCAGATGCCCAATCATCTCACAGGGTCTGGTTGACTGATCAGCAACTCTAACTTTTACAAAAACTCCACTACCATAAAAAGCTTCAAACGGCAGGTGTGAGGAACTTACATTTTATATTCTACATTTAGTAGCAGATGTACACATAAGGATTTCAATAGAAGATCTACTTCTCTTCATAACACATGAAGTCCCAGCACAACTGAGAGCTTCTAAAACTGCCACCGGAGAGCTGCCCCCTAGTCCTGTCCTCCTCCTCCTCATTACTCACGACGGCTGCCGTGCTGATCTCAACATAGCTGAAGGACTGTGAGATTGTTCCAGAATATTTTTATTTTACCTCTCAAGACTCTTCTTCCCAAGTGTTCCAACACTCAATTTATTTGAGTACAATCTTTAATAGAAACCAGCACATCAAACCTTCCAAACAGGCAGAAATGGCCTGCTGATACTATGAGAGAGGGTGATTGGCTTTTGGCCGAACAAAATGGCTCCACTGCACTGAAATTAGTAGAAGCAATACAATTTTTCCTCAAATACAATGGCTGGGATCATACCTAAAACCCAATGCTTCTAACATGAAAGAAAGAGAAGCAGCAACTGAGTTTGGCTGTAAGTCACCTCTATATTCTCTGTCAGGTACAGAGAAATGACTGTTAACTGGTGAAGTTTCAACACTAAGAGAAGAGGGTATTAACATGGCAAACAACCAAGAGGTAATATCTAGTTTCTAGGTTAAAAAAATCAATATATATTTATAATAAAGTTTTAAATACAAAGTGCTTTTTATATATCTAGAATGATACAGTGTTAATGAATAGATCCCTGTTTTATAACCTCAATTACAAGCGTTAACTGGTAAGTAAATCTTTCCTCTTTCCATACAACTAAATGCCTTGATGGAGGAGTTTGAGGATCAGAGGCCATTGCCAGCAAAGTTGCTCATTTCAGAGCAAAGCCCAACTTTTAAAACTTCATTCCAAATCCAAGAAAAGTTATTTTTGTTTTCAGGAAAAAAAAAAGTTTCCACTAAGAACCATTAAGTTTACGGAAAAGTTGACATAACAGTAGCACCCTGACCCAACCCTGGTGACAGCTTCAGGTATGTTACAGTTTAAAACATCCTGAGCAAGCTTTTTAATCCCAAACTTCTGACTGATCCTTAGAAATGGTCTCAGAATAGCTACTTTTCTTGGGTTTATTTATTTATTTTTTGGTAGGTATAGCTATATGGAGCTTCTGAGAGCTTCTTGTGGCTCAGAGGGTAAAGCTTCTGCCTGCAATGCAGGAGACCTAGGTTTGATCCTTGGGTCAGGAAGATACCCTGGAGAAGGAAATGGCAACCCACTCCAGTACTCTTGCCTGGAAAATCCCATGGACAGAGAAGCCTGGTAGTCTACAGTCCGTGGGATTGCAGAGTCGGACACGACTGAGCGACTTCACTATACTTCACTATAGCTATACAGACTTGTAAATTTATGCAGCTTTATCTATTAAATGAGAGCAGGAATTTGCAGACAACTTCCTAAAATTAGGAGTCTTTCTTTCCCTCTTTTAAAACACATTCCAGCACTCCTCCCATCCAAGTACTAACCGGGCCCGACCCTGCTTAGCTTCCGAGATCAGACGAGATCGGGCGCGTT
Organism: Aepyceros melampus; assembly: GCA_006408695.1. NCBI lineage: Eukaryota > Metazoa > Chordata > Mammalia > Artiodactyla > Bovidae > Aepyceros > Aepyceros melampus. Next base: position 258,577 of record SJXQ01010954.1, on the reverse strand, counting down.
CAGGGTGGTATGGCCGTAGACCATTCCAGCACTCCTAAAGAGCTGGGAGGACCAGCTCAACGTACCCCTCTGTGAGTTATCTCTACCAGTGTATTTTCAAAACTCTCCCTTTCTTGAGCAATTGGTTCCCCTCGTCCCCCTAGGCATAACCTGATACTCAAAATTCTGCTACTTGGCAGCTCTCATTCTGACAGTTGGAGTGTCGCTGTAGGCTCCTGAAGTTCACAGGTAACTCTCAGCCGTGGCTTCCAGCTCCTTCCCAGTAACTGGTCATTGACTGACACTTCAGGAAGCACCATAATCTAAGACAGAGTGAATGGGCTAGAGCAGCCAATGGTACCGTGGTCAGAGTCAAAGCAGGCTAGAAGTCTACTAGCCAGAGCAGATCCCACCGTGTGGATGCTACAATTAAACAAATAGGATTTGGGACAGCAAACCAGTTAGAAATACCTATCTCTGGCACCCTAGAGAATTACAATTAGAAACAACTGTTCAAACTAAATGTTAGTACTAAAATATAAAACTCTGACTTATCAAGAGTCTGAAACACGTTGTGACAGTGGCATCTTACAGAAATTGGAGCTGGTACCATGAGTTACTTTTCTTACTTAGAATGTCACCCTCTTAATAATCTCCATAGTTTTGGTTAGAATATTCTTTAGGAAGAACAAAACCAGGTTAGAGAGCTCTGTTAATCAACTTAGTATCCTAGGAATCACATTATTTGTAGCTATTACATAAGTAGCATTTCATTCAGTGAAGCAGCTACCAAAAGAAACCCACATTACCTAAGTATCTATAGTAAGAGCAAAATAAAATTCCAATATGACCTTGTAATAATGACTGATCAAACACTGCTGCCACCTGAAACGGAACTGGGGAGTTGGAGTCCAATTCCAGATGCAGGTGTCTCTACCCTCTAGTTCACCAGCTTCATTCACAAGAGGCCTGAAGGTTCACCTTACCAGGTGTGAGGTGGGCGCACTTATTCCCTTTAGCCACTCCAGGCCGGGAACAAATTTGAAGAATTAGATTTTTTAATTGGCCTACTTAGAACTGGTCTTGCAGAAATATCTTCCTTTTTTTTAAGCTTCTCTCATAATAGCAAGTAGCACGCATCATCTGTGCCTAGATTTGCATAATTGCCACAGTTTATTTTTGTGCCTGCCACTCAAGTCGTATTCTGCTCAGCCTTTGCAGCTTCGTAAGACTTGGTACAAGCCTCAGTCATATTCTGCTCAGCCTTTGCAGCTTCGTAGGACTTGGTACAAGCCTCAGTCATATTCTGCTCAGCCTTTGCAGCTCGTAGGACTTGGTACAAGCCTCAGTCATATTCTGCTCAGCCTTTGCAGCTTCGTAGGACTTGGTACAAGCCTCAGTCATATTCTGCTCAGCCTTTGCAGCTTCGTAGGACTTGGTACAAGCCTCAGTCATATTCTGCTCAGCCTTTGCAGCTTCGTAGGACTTGGTACAAGCCTCAGTCATATTCTGCTCAGCCTTTGCAGCTTCGTAGGACTTGGTACAAGCCTCAGTCATATTCTGCTCAGCCTTTGCAGCTTCGTAGGACTTGGTACAAGCCTCAGTCATATTCTGCTCAGCCTTTGCAGCTTCGTAGGACTTGGTACAAGCCTCAGTCATATTCTGCTCAGCCTTTGCAGCTTCGTAGGACTTGGTACAAGCCTCAGTCATATTCTGCTCAGCCTTTGCAGCTTCGTAGGACTTGGTACAAGCCTCAGTCATATTCTGCTCAGCCTTTGCAGCTTCGTAGGACTTGGTACAAGCCTCAGTCATATTCTGCTCAGCCTTTGCAGCTTCGTAGGACTTGGTACAAGCCTCAGTCATATTCTGCTCAGCCTTTGCAGCTTCGTAGGACTTGGTACAAGCCTCAGTCATATTCTGCTCAGCCTTTGCAGCTTCGTAGGACTTGGTACAAGCCTCAGTCATATTCTGCTCAGCCTTTGCAGCTTCGTAGGACTTGGTACAAGAGGTCACATGCCTGTGGAAACTGTCCCTCCACATGAATCTCTTTGCACAGATATTACACTCATATGGCTTTATGCCTGTGTGAATTTTCATGTGGCCCACGAGATGATGCTTCATTTTGAATTTCTTGCCGCAGACCCCACAGCCGTAAGGCCGGAGCCCGAGGTGCATGCTCATGTGTCGATCTCTCTGACTCTTGTGAGTGAAACTCTTGCCGCACTGACAAAGATACAACTTGTCAGTGGCTGAGAATCCTAGGTGGGAAGCTTCCTCTTTAATCCCTGTTACCATCTCAATATTCTCACTGTAGCCCGATGCTAGGGCAGCCTCCTGTTTGTGCCAATGAGATTTCCATCTGACCGCTCTCCAGAAAACTCTTCCATGGAGGAGCCATAGAAATCCACCTGCTCGTCATAATTGCCTTCATCAGCCTGTTCGTCAAACTCCGCTTCCACTTTTTTTTCCCCGATGGGAAAGTCTTCCTCTGCCCCCGAGGGCTGGACAGAGTACTCTGTCTGCACAGTGTTGATGGACTCTGTGACCTGGTGCTCATCGTAGGCTGCGTGCACATCCATGCCCTCGCACGCCTGCTCAAAGCGCTCGGGCTTCACGTGGATCCAGCGCTTGTGAGCCATTATGCTGGGCTTGCTGTACATGGGCCGGCTGTAGTGGAATTCCGCGCTGTCGCTGGCCCCCTCCTCCCCGTCCTGGCTCGCCATCTCCGTGCTCAGCCGGTCATGCTCTGTGGATGAGTTACTAGGAAGGTATTCGTGCTCAGTGAGCTGAGATGACAGCTCGTCTTTGGTGCTCTCCTCTTCGTTCTCTCCATCCCTCAGTTCCTGGGCTTTGGGGAAATCCGTGTGGCCCCCGGAGCCCAGCTCAAAGCTCTCTACCAGGCCATTGTAATTGCTGCTGCTTGGAGACTGGTGGTCACTGCCATGATTTAGCTTCTGACAAAGGACTGTAGGGTTTCCTTCTAAAACCTCAGTGCATTTGTCGACCACATGCCACATCTGGAGGAAGCTCGCTGCTGTTAAGTAACTGACAATTTCTGGAGCAGGCATTACTAGACGCCCTGTATAACTTGACAGAAGAATGTTCTCAAACACTCTGGGATTCATCACATCAGGCAAAACAATCCTCCTGCTGTTTTTCAGGAGTACCTGGTCACAAAAGTAGGGGGAACTGGCAGCAAGAACGGCTTTGTGTGCTCGGAAAATGTGGCCTTGGACAACAATGGACACATCACATAACTGTCCCTGCTGGCGCTGCTGGTTCAGTTTTTGCAGAATGGTGCTGGAAAAATCAGGAAATTCTACTCGAAAAGAGTTTGTTCCAGGCTCCATCTCATCACAAATCTTGTTT
>SJXQ01010954.1:229445-254560 GCA_006408695.1 Aepyceros melampus | reverse complement strand
CACCATTATTTGTGGTATTAACTCTTGACACTGCCTGTGTCTGTGAGAAAACAGAATCCAGAGACATTTGTAAACTATATAAATCCCAAGTAAAACAAAGTAAGTATTTCTAGTCAGAACAAATACAATACCTTTTCCTGACAGAATTTTTAAGAGGCCTCAAATTCAATCCACACGAGGAAGAACTGTGGAAAGAAGGGAGCTAGTTGCTTAGTTGTCTCTGACTCTACGATCCCATGGACTGTAGCCCACCAGGCTCCTCTGTCCATGGGATTTCCCAGGCAAGAATACTGGAGTGGGTTGCCATTTCCTTCTCCAGGGGATCTTCCCGACTCAGGGATCAAACCCAGGTCTCCTGCACTGCAGGCAGATTCTTAAAGCAGAGGTAAAGTCTCTTAGGCAGAAATGATCTTGGTAACTGCAAGGAACTGAAAGAAGACCATTGTGCTAGAATCCAGGGAGGGGACAGGGGCCGAAGAGCTGTGATCAGTTCAGTCAGGCCTTTGGTTCTTTAGCACCACAGGGGCTAACTCACTGAGGTCCCAAACAACATGGGTTGCTCTAGCTGCTGTCAGAATTCTAGCCCTTTAAGAGCTTCTGATAACGTGAAACAGAACAAAATGGCAAGGCAAGGTATTCTTTCTCTCTGGTGATCTCCAAATTGTTTTAAAAGCTATAGAACAAAGAACACAGTAAACACTGTCCCTGTCACTGAGTGAACTCAATCTGAAAACAGTTATAACAAAGAAGGGATTGCTTGTCGCATTATCGTAAATATATTTTGTGGGGTGAGTCAAGCATTACAGACAATTCACAAGAGTGATCGATGAGATGAACTCTGCTAGAGATGCTGCTCAGGCTCTGCAATTCCAGAGAAAATTAAAACAAACCAGAAAACCCAACAGACTTATCTGTTTAATTTGTATTTATTTAGCTGCACCAGGTCTCAGTTGCAGCAGGCAGGCTCTCCAGATGCAGGCTGCACACACTCAGCTGCAGCATGTGGGATCTAGTTCCCTCACCAGGGATCAAATTCAGGCCCTCCTCATTGGGAGCCTGGAGTCTTAGCCACTGGACCACCAGGAAGTCCCTCAACAGATTTATTGGTGCTATTTATCACTTGGGTCTGATACCGTATCTAAACATTGCTAAGTAGCAGATTTTCTAAGTACCAGAAAAAAGAAGCAGATAACCCAACAAAGGTTGAAAGTTACCTTTCAGAGACAGGGAGAGATACCAAGAGAAGAAACTACCAAAGTTTTTTGAGTAATTATTATATACCAGGGACTATACAGCTGCAACTCCAATACTTTGGCCACCTGATGAGAAGAACTGACTCATTGGAAAAGACCTTGATGCTGCGAAAGATTGAAGGTGAGAGGAAAAGGGGACGACAGAAGATGAGACGGTTGGATGGCATCACCGGCTCGATGGACATGAGTTTGAGCATGTCTGGGAGTTGGTGATGGACAGGGAGGCCTGGCATGCTGCAGTCCATGGGGTTGCCAAGAGTCGGACACGACTGAGCGACTGAACTGAACTGAGGAAGTATACACCTTCTCACCTAATCTACAAATGTAGAGGGCTGTTATCTTAAGTTCACTATTTCAAGTAAATTTCCTGAGGCTAAAATTAAAGCTAGTTTTTATTATGTTGGGATTTGAAATCTAGGTTTCTACAACGCCAAAGCCTATGCTATTTTTCCTATCACATCACTGCATCTTCTAAGGAGATGTGAAAATACCAGATTAGTCATTACTAATTTTAAGAGGTAAGGCAGTGTTTTTAGAATTAAGTATTAATTTATTATTTAGAGCTCTAAGAACATTTCACAGTGGCTTCCCAGGTGGCACAGCGGTAAAAAAATCTGCCTGCCAATGCAGGAGACACGTGTTTGATCCCTGGGTCAGGAAGACTCCCTGGAGAGGGAAACGGCAATCCACTCCGCTATTTTTGCCTGGGGAGTCCCACGGACAGAGGACCCTGGTGTGCTACCGTCTGTGGGGTCATAAAGAGCCACGACTGAGCAACTGAGCACACACAGAACATTTCATAATGATTAAAAACAACAACAAAAAGACCAGAAAGTAAACTATTTAGCTATTTTAATTTCAAAAGGAAACGTTAACTACATAAATGCATACAGACTACAGGTATGTAAACTCTCATCACCACAGAATTTTGGTTTTAACTATTTGGAAAAAAATCAGGAGGACATAACACAAAAAGCTGTTAAAAACTTCTCTCTGCATGTATCAGAATAAATGATCTATATTCTTTAAAAACTCCAACCCAAACGGGCTCATTACCTACATTCTACTCTGTCCTAGTTCTGTCACTCAATGTATCTGGCAGAATATCTGACATCCTATAAACTGATCATGTCCCCCAAATGCATGTTGAAGCCCTCCCCCAGTGTGATTTTGTTTGCTTTGGGGGATGATTAGGCCACGAGGGCAGAGCCCTCCTGAATGGGATTAGTGCCCTTATGAAGAGATAACAGAGCACTCCCTTGTCCCTTTCAGCTACATGAAGAGACAGTGAAAAGGCAGCTGTCTACGAATTACTGAGTAGGCCCTCACCAGAAGCCAAACCTGCTGGCACCTTGACCCTGGTCTTCAGCCTCCAGAACTCTGAGAAACAAATTTCTGTTGTTTGTAAGTCATCCAGTCTATGGCACTTTGTTATAGTAGGCTGAATGGACTACGACACCATAATAGCATAAGAAGAGGGAATTCATTATGTCTGGGTTTCCCCGATGGCTCAGACGGTAAATAATCTGCCTGTAATGCAGGAGACCAGTTCAATCCCTGAGCTAGGAAGATCCCTTGGAGAAGGCAATGACTATCCACTTCAGTATTCTTGCCTGGAGAACTCCATGGACAGAGGAGCCTAGCTGGCTACAGTCTATGGGGTCACAGAGAGTGGGACATAGCTAAGCGACTAACACTTTCATTCTATTTAATGGCTATATAGTTTTCTCCTATATGGACTTAACGATAATTTAATCAGCTCTCTTCTTATGGAATTTCAATTGTTTGGGTTTTTGAAATTATGACCACCTTGGTTTATCTTTTGTAAATATCTATAGGGTAATCTCTACCAGTAGAATTCCTGGGTCAATAAAATAATTTCCAGAAAGGTTGCACCAGGTCACATTCTTAACAACTGTAAATGACAGTGTCTATTCCTCGACTTGATCAAACACCACAAAAAAAGTTTGCAAATTTCTCAAGTGAATAATCCATAATTCATTGTTCTGATCAATATTCAATTAATTATGAACGAGACTGATATTCTACTTACATTTACTGGTCATTTGTTTTTCCTATATATTATCAGTCATACTCTGTGTTCAAATAAATTAAGCAATTCATCTCACTGATTTGTAATTTTTGTAAATTCAGGACATTAACTTTTGAAATTTATGCAAATTATCCAACCTTTGCTTTTATAGCTCCAGGGTTTTGTGTTATACACACAAAGGCATTCCTGACTGCAAGGTTATAAAGTAAAAAGAATTATTTAGACTTTATTTCTGGCACCATTTTTCTTGTAAAGGCATTTAAGTCTTTTAATACATAAAGAATTTATTTTGGCACAAGAAGGTTAGGATCCAGTTTTTCCTTTTCCCTCCAAAATGGCAAGCCTGTTTTTCCTACACTACTTACTGAATAACTCATCTTTTCCTCAAGATTTAAAACATTTGCTGTGAAATTTTATGTGACTGAGATAAGACTTAAAAACAGTTCTACAAAAAAGATGCCATAAGTGATGTTAGAGAAAATGGAGTAGGAAGCTCTAGGTGTCAGTCCCTCTACCAAAACAATCAGTAAACTGTTAAGATGATCAAAATCAACCATTTCAGAACTCTGGAATCCGATCAGACACTTAACAGCAACCACAGCAATGCCTGATCAAAGAAGAGGCTGCTGAACCTTGTTAAGAGAGCGAGTGTCCATGCTTCATCACTTCAGCCGTGTCCAACTTTGTGGTTCCATGTATACAGTCCACCAGGCCCCTCTGTCCATGTTATTTTCCAGGCAAGAATACTGGAGCAGTTGCCATTTTCTCCTGCCACAATCTGCAACAGTGGCCCAGTTTCCAAGAGTGCCTAGCTGAGGACAGGGTGGAAGAACAGTGTTCTTCAAAACTGGGGTTTTTGCATCTTGGCCAGTCTGGTTGATCCATGCAGCCTTGTCTTGGGCTGCGTGGCTTCCCCAGTAACATCCATCATAAGATTTTAAAATACACACACCTCTCCCGCTATTTCCTGGGCCCAAACACTTAAGGAAATCTCTGTCAGGACACAGCCTACCACAGAGCTAAAGCAACAGAAACTTCAGGGACGACATGCAAAAGGAATACAGACTTTGCAAAACAGTTTGGAAAAAATCGCCATATAGACAATAGCAGCCATCAACAAGAAACAAACAAACAAAAAAATCCCCCAATCCCAAAGAAAGGCAATGTCAAAGAATGCTCAAACTACCATACAATTGCACTCATCTCACATGCTAGTAAAGTAATGCTCAAAATTCTCCAAGCCAGACTTCAGCAATACATGAACCGTGAACTCCCTGATGTTCAAGCTGGTTTTAGAAAAGGCAGAGGAACCAGAGATCAAATTGCCAACATCCGCTGGATCATCAAAAAGCAACAGAGTTCCAGAAAAACATCTATTTCTGCTTTATTGACTATGCCAAAGCCTTTGACTGTGTGGTTCACAATAAACTGTGGAAAATTCTGAAAGAGATGGGAATACTAGACCACCTAACCTGCCTTTTGAGAAATCTGTATGCAGGTCAGGAAGCAACAGTTAGAACTGGACATGGAACAACAGACTAGTTCCAAATAGGAAAAGGAGTACATCAAGGCTGTATATTGTCACCCTGCTTATTTAACTTCTATGCAGAGTACATCATGAGAAACGCTGGACTGGAAGAAATACAAGCTGGAATCAAGATTGCCGGGAGATATATCAGTAACCTCAGATATGCAGATGACACCACCCTTATGGCAGAAAAGTGAAGAGGAACTAAAAAGCCTCTTGTTGAAAGTGAAAGAGGAGAGTGAAAAAGTTGGCTTAAAGCTCAACATTCAGAAAACGAAGATCATGGCATCTGGTCCCATCACTTCATGGGAAATAGATGGGGAAACAGTGGAAACAGTGTCAGACTTTATTTTTTTGGGCTCCAAAATCACTGCAGATGGTGACTGCATCCATGTAATTAAAAGGCGCTTACTCCTTGGAAGAAAAGTTATGACCAACCTAGATAGTATACCATCACTTCATGGGAAATAGATGGGGAAACAGTGGAAACAGTGTCAGACTTTATTTTTTTGGGCTCCAAAATCACTGCAGATGGTGATTGTAGCCATGAAATTAAAAGACACTTACTCCTTGGAAGAAAAGTTATGACCAACCTAGATAGTATATTCAAAAGCAGAGACATTACTTTGCCAACAAAGGTCCGTCTAGTCAAGGCTATGGTATTTCCAGTGGTCATGTATGGATGTGAGAGTTGGACTGTGAAGAAAGCTGAGCGCCGAAGAATTGATGCTTTTGAACTGTGGTGTTGGAGAAGACTCTTGAGAGTCCCTTGGACTGCAAGGAGATCCAACCAGTCCATTCTAAAGGAGATCAACCCTGGGATTTCTTTGGAAGGAATGATGCTAAAGCTGAAACTCCAGTACTTTGGCCACCTCATGCGAAGAGTTGACTCACTGGAAAAGATTCTGATGCTGGGAGGGATTGGGGGCAGGAGGAGAAGGGGACGATCGAGGATGAGATGGCTGGATGGCATCACGGACTCAATGGACGTGAGTCTGAGTGAACTCTGGGAGTTGGTGATGGACAGGGAGGCCTGGCGTGCTGCAATTCATGGGGTCGCAAAGAGTCGGACATGACTGAGCAACTGAACTGAACTGAGGAAGGGAAGAATCTGATTTCAAGAGCTATCCCATTAGAATACTAAAAATATCCAGTTCTGAACCAAAAACTACACAGAAATATACAAAATACACAAAGAAAAAGGAAAATAAGGTACATTCAAGGGGAAAAAAAATTAGAAACTATCCTTGAGGAATACCAGACATTGTTAAGTGCTAGTTGGATCTGTTAAAGTCAACTGCTGTGGACTTGCTCAAACTGTTAAAGAAAACTATGGACAAAGAGTTCAAGAAAATCAGGAGAACAATGTCAATAAAGAGATTGAAACTGTAAAAAGTAATCAAATAGAAATTCTGGAGCTGGAAATTTTAACAGCTGCATTATGGGCTGAATTGCATTCTTCCAATTTCCCTATGTTAAAGCCCTAGACCTCAGTACTCCAGAATGTGACTATATTTGGATTTAGGGCCTTTAAAAAGGTAAAGTTAAAAGGAGGCTGTTTGGGTGGGACCTAATCCAAGATGACTAGTGTTCTTAAAAGAAATGAAATTTGGACAGAGACATCAGGCATGTGTGCAATGTGAACACACAATGAAAAGGGGGCACTTGCAAGCCAAAGAGATGGGCCTCAGGAGAAACCAAATGCCAGCATTTTGCTCTCAGACTTCAAGCCTCTGACACTGTGAAAAAAATAACTTCCCATTGCTTAAGCCACCTGGCCTGTGGTATTTTATTATGGCAGACCAAGGAAACAGATACAAGTTAAAATTAAAAATCCACAAGAGGAGTTCAATGGCAGATTTAAGCAGGCAAAAGGAAAAAACTTCATCAAACTCAAATGTAAAGCAATTGAAATATCCAATCTGAGGAGTATTAGGAACAAAGAAAAAGAAACACAATCTGCGGTACTATGGAAAACAAAATATACCAACATGCAAATCAGTCTCAGAAGCAGAAAAAATAGAAATGATATATTTTCCTGAATTTGATAAGACATAAACGGTACACATCCAAGAAGTTTAACAAACTCCAAGTAGATAAAGAGAGCCACATAAGATACATTGTAAGTCAAATAGTGGGGTTGGAAAAAAAACTTTGTGCACAATGTGACAGCTGCAAGTTAAGTTTTATTTGGGGCAAAATGAGGACTGCAGGCCTGGAGACAGTGTTTCAGATAGCTCGGAAAACTGCTCTGAGGAGGCAAAAGAGGGAGCTAGGATATATAGGAGGTTTCCAACAAAGGACAGGTATTTGGGAAAGTCAAAAGTGTATTGATAATTAAAGAAAACCAAATACGTCAGGCTTAAGAAATTTCGCATTCTATGTATGGGAAGACGAAAGAGTCTGGGCTCACTGAAATCATTCCTCTGATATGCGTGCCATCTATCTGGGGCCAGTATCCTGCATTTTCACATCCTGAGTTCCCTCACTGCTCACCAGTTCACCAACCTGGTGCCTGAAACTGCTATTGACTATGACATCCTTATTTACTGATATGGCAGGAAATATTCCATTTCTCAGTGGAAAGAAAGAAACAATGGAGACTCGTGAAAGCAGCAAGAAAGAAGCCACTCATCTCCTAAAAGGGATCCTCAGTAAGACTTGGACTTCCCTGGTAGCTCAGACAGTAAAGAATCTGCCTGCAATGCAGGAGACACGGGTTCCAACCCCTGCGTCAAGAAGATCCCCTGGAGAAGGGAATGGCAACCCACTCCAGTATTCTTGCCTTGGAGAACTGAATGGGCAGAGGAGCCTGGCAGGCTATACCCTATGGGGTCACAGAGTCAGACACACAACTGAGTGACTAACACTTTCACTTTCTGTAAGACTAACAGCTAACTGCTAATGAAAAACCATGGTGTTCAGAAGGCAGCACACGACATATTTAAAGTGCTGCAAGAAAGATCTGTCAACAAGGAATTTGATATCTGCAAAACTATCCTTTCAAGAATGAAGGAACCCAACAGCTAAAACTGCACTCTCAACACAGGATCAACAAAGGGTTTGATCCTTGGTCAGGAAACTAGATTTTATAGGCTACAACTAAAGAGTTCACATACTGCAACTAAGAGTTTGCACACCACACCTAAGACCCGACACAGCCAAATAAGTAAATATTTTTAAAAAAAGAGAAATTAAGACATTCCCAGATAAAAGCAAAGGGTGTTTGCTACTAGTAGGTTTCCTCTATAAATGATAAAGGTGTCTTCAGGCTGAGATAAAAGAACATTTGATAGTAATTCAAGGCATATGAACAAATAGGCTACCAGTAAAAGTAACAGTATAGGTATATATAAGAGCTGATATTATTATATTTTTGGTTTACAACTCCTCTGTTTTCCTGAATGATTTAAAAGGCAAATGAATAAAACAATAAGTCTACGTTATTGGGCACACAATGTATTAAGACAGGGGTCCCCAACCTCCAGGCTGCAGACCACTACCTCCTGTTAGATCAGAGGTGGCACTGGATTAGAAATAAAGTGTACAATAAATGTAATGCACTTGAATCATCCTGAAACCACCCCCTCCAGCCCTGCTCTGTGGAAAAACTGTCTTCCATGAAAAAGGTCTCTGGTGCCAAAAAGGTTGCGGACTGCTGTATTAAGACGTAATCAGTGGCAATTACAAACGAAGAGGGAGGGATGAAGATGTATAGGAGTTGAGTTTTCACATATTACCGATCAGTTAGTCAGTTCAGCTGCTCAGTCGTGTTCGACTCTTTGCAAACCCATGGACTGCAGCACGCCAAGCCTCCCTGTCCATCACCAACTCCCGGAGTTTGCTCAAACTCATGTCCATCGAGTTGGTGATGCCATCCAACCAACTTATTCTCTGTCATCCCCTTCTCCTGTCTTCAATCTTTTCCAGCATTAAGGTCTTTTCCAATGAGTCAGTTCTTCGCATCAGGTGGCCCAAGTACTGGAACTTCAGCATCAGTCCTTCCAATGAATATTCAGGACAGATTTCCTTAAGGATTGACTGGTTTGCAGTCCAAGTCCCTTGCAGTTCAAGATACTCTTAGGAGTCTTCTCCAATACCACAGTTCAAAAGAATCAATTCTTCGGCGCTCAGCTTTCTTTATGGTCCAACTCTCACATCCATACATGACTACTGGAAAAACCATAGCTTTAACTAGACGGACCTTTGTCAGCAAAGTAATATCTCTGCTTTTTAATATACTACTGATAATAGCTTGTTATAAGTTTTAAGATGTTAATTGTAAACTCAAGATAACTACTAATAACTAAAAATATGCATAAAAAGGAAAGAAGGGAATCAAAACAATATATAAAACAAAAATCTCAATTAAAAGGCAATAAGGGGGGACTCAAGACAGTGGAGTAGAAGGACGTGCCCTCAATTCCTCCTGTGAGAGCACCAAAATCACAACTAGATGTTGAACCACCACTGACAGGAGGACTCGACAAAGGGTCTGGGAATCCCCAGGAAATCTGACCTTGAAGGCCAGCAGGATTTGATTACAAGACTTCCACGGGACTGGGGGAAACAGAGACTCCAGTCTTGAGGGCACAAACACAACCAAGCCTCAGAGGAAAGGAGCAGTGACTCCATAGGAAACTGATCTAAAATAATCTGCTAGTGTTGGAGGTCTCCAGCGGAGGTGTGGGTCAGCAGGGGCTCACCACAGGGATGGGGGACTGGCAGCAGCTGTCTGGGAAGGTCTTCTTTGGCGTAAACTCTTTTGGAGGTTGCCAATACCCTGACCATAGAGCCCAAAGCCCAGAGGGCCTTAGGCCCAAAAACTACTAGGGAGGGAGCACAACCCCACCCATCAGCAGATAACTGGATTAAAGCTTTACTGAGCAAGGCCCTGCCCACTGGAGGGGCCCACCCAGTTTTTCCTACCATCAGTCCCTCCAATCAGGAAGCTTACACAAACCTCTTACCCTGCTCCATCAGAGGGCAGACAGAAGAAGCAAGAACCACAATCCCACAACTAGAACAAAACCACTTTACAGAAAGTTAATCAGTATGAAAAAGCAGAAAGTTATGCCCAGATGAAGGCACAAGATAAAATCCCAGAAAAACAAGTAAAAGAAGTGGAGATAGGCAACCTTCCAGAAAAAGAATGCAGAATAATGACAGTGAATGTGATTTAGGATCTCGGAAAAAGAAAGGAGGCAAAGGTTGAGAAGATGCAAGAAATGTTTACCAAAAACCTAAAAGGCAATAAGGGGAACAAAAAACACATAATATACACAGAAAATAGCTAGAAATAAACAGTAAAATAAATCCTTCTTTATTAGTGATTTTTTCAAATTAAGTAGATTAAGCTCTCCAGTTAAAAGTCAAGAAACTTGGAGAATGGGTTAAAAAACATGGTCTATACATTGTTTGTAAGAGACTCACTTCAGTTACAAAGGCACAAGGATGTTCAAAGTAAAATAATGGAAAAGGTAATTCATGCAAAGAGAAACCAAAAGAGAACGGGGGTGACTATATTATTAATATTATCAGACAAAATAGATTTTAAGTCAAAAAGGTTACAAGAACAAAGATGGATATTATACACTGATAAAAGTTTCACTCTTTCAAGAATGTATGACAAAAAAATATACGCACCTAACAAAAGAAATACATATGAAGCAGAAATGAACAGAACTGAAGAGAGAAACATGCAGATGTACACTAACAGGTGGAGACGTCAACACATCTAGAAAAACAGGACAAAAGCTCTGTAAGGAAACAGAGGACTTCAACAACATAAGTCAATTATATTGAGAAGACACACAGAGAACACAAACAGAAAGGAGTGAAGCTGATATACACTACGACATGGATGAACACTGAAAACATCACACTAAAACATGCTAAACGTTAAGGTAAGCCAGAAACAAAGTACAAATGTTGTATAATTCTACTTTTGTGAAATATCTAGAAGAGACAAATACAGAGAAAGTAGATTAGAGGTTGTCATGGGTTTGGGTGAATAAGGAATGGGGAGTTATTGCTCACTGGATAGAGTTTCTATTTGGGGTGATGAAATATTTTGGAACTAGAAAGGGGTGCTGACTGTACAATACTGGAATATAAGCCATGCCATGCACAATACTGGAATATAAGTAACCTGAAAATGGTTACAGCAGCAAACTGAATGACATGTATTTTTTTACCACATACTAAAAAACAGCTGGAGAAAGGTCATGTAACTTTATTTTTAACTCTGTCAAGATGGTAATAATCTTTGTAATTTAATAAGTATTTGACCTCTACCGTTAAATTTGAATGATTTTCACACTTATACATATCTCTTATATTGTAACATGCAAAGTCTAAATCTCTCCTACAGGTTTCCCTGTTATATAAGCAATATTGGGCTTTCCAGGTAACGCAGTGGTAAAGAACCCATCTACTAATGAAGGATACGCCAAAGACATGGGTTTGATCCCCAGGTAAGGAAGATCTCTTGGAGTACAAACAGCAACCTGCTCCAGGATTCTTGCTAGAAAATTTCATGGACAGGAGCCTGGCAGGCTACAGTCCATGGGGTCGCTAAGAGTTGGACACAATAGCACAGAAGCAAATAATATTTACAAACTCACGGGCAATTGAGGTCTATATAATAGTAGTTGCCATTTCAATTGTTAAAGAGTTTCACAGAAGTAATTAACTCACCACAAAAGAACATTTTAAAAAGCCCCACAACAGAAAACACTATGTGCAAAGTACTAGGGGGATTTCTAAGACAATGAAGGAATATCACTGTCCAGAGTTTATGATCTGATAGCGGGATTAAAAAAAGCACACACAAAACCCCATGTGTACAATCCTGTTATTCAATGCAAAGCCTGATATAAGCACCATAAGAGGATTACAAATCATGAGGAATTCAGAGGAGGGAACGTGGTGTAGTTATATATCGTCACTATAAATTTGGTGGTCACCAGGCTAAAAGGAAGACTTGCAAGCAGCATATAATTCTTTCCATCTACTATATCCAAACCAAAAAATATAAGAAACAAAAAGATTAGCCTGAAAAGCAGGGATCAGAGTTGTCTTTATGCAACAAATTTTAATTAAGGATCCAGTGGCGACGGGGCCAGGCTAAAGGTAGACCCTGCCCTGGCAACTCCCCCGGCTACACCAGGTGATTCTGGCAGCAGTAATCCTGACAGAGGACCAGCAGGTACCTGGTCATCAGGAAGGGCCACAGTTAAAGAGGGCAGACCACAGGAAAGGTCCTGCATTCTGGCAACATTCAGAGATGGCTGCACTGGGTACCAAAGGTTGCACACTGCCTCAGAAGAAAATTTTCAAAGACTTGATATGAAGGGTGGGGCTCCTTAGTAGCCCCAGGAAGGAAGCAAAGACATAGCCCATCCTTTGTCAGCTAGACCAAAGAAACACAAGTTGGCCCCTGGTAGAACAATTTCACCAACACAGAACAAATTGCAAGGAGCTCAAGTTTGCCTAACAATGTCTCAACCTCGCCTCCAGCCCCATTTTTTTTTTTTTTTTTTTACTCAAGTTATAACACTGATGTCAATATCATCAGCCCATCCTCCAGCAAAAGAGCTAACAGTTGATTGTAACAGCATTCAGGTATAAAGAACCCCAAAATGATCTATCCAAAAAGGGGGAAACTTTCAGACCTGAACAGAATGTTTCCCAACACTGTTTTATTCTGTAAATAGATTCTACAATAACCAAAAAGAAGAAAATAGTAAAGTGTAAACAAAGAGTACAGTTTAGATAGACTTTTTAAACTGATGTTTTCCACAAGCATGAAAAAAGGATTTCTGTGAATGGAAATTTAAGGAAGATAAAATAGTAGAATGATGCAAAAAGAACAAGATATAAGGAAACTAAAAGAGAGCAGAAATTTAAACAGGCGGTAAGGACTAGAAAATGGAATCAATAATGTGGAAGCACTCTGAGGAATGTTTATGCAGGAGGAGGATAAAAATAGGATAACAGCAAGGTAGAAGATAACAGAACAAGAGAACAGAGAATATAGTTCCTACATATGGCTAGTAAAGAGTCCTTGAAAGAAAGAACAAAATGAATGGAGCAGAAGGAATAATCAAAGTATCTAATAGAAGAAAACTTCTGAGTGTAAAACCTTGAGTATTTAGGAGAGTCTTGCCTCGACAGTGGGAACAAATTAGCTTCAGACAAAATGCAATTCTGGTTCCATTAAATAAAGTTTAAAAACAAGCCTCAAAAGGATCAAAATATTTCCTACTAACTTATATGTGTTCCAGAACAAAGCTTAAGGATATTTATACAGCACAAAAAATCCAGAACCCACTAAGGTAAAATTTGTGTATGGCATCCAATTAAAAAAAAAACACCTGGCATGCAAAGAAGGAAAATATAATTTATAAGGAGAGAGAAAAAAAATTGATCAACAGAAACAAACCCAGAAATGACAGACTTCTACAACTGGTAGAAAAGTCTACATTTCGTATGTCCACAAAAATCAAGCATGGTAGGTACACAAGAAAAGTAACAAACACATAGGAACTCCAAAATTGAACTATAAATTTAAAAAGTCAAACATTGACTGGGAATAACAACAGAATTAACAATGCAGAAGAAAAGCTTAGCGACTGAGCAATAACAACAAATAATGTAAAACTAGCAATGTCAAATTCAGAAAATTAGGAATAAGAAATGAAACAAAATACAATCACACGACAGAAACTTTTTAAAACAGAAGACAATTTTCCCCTAATAAATTTCAATGTCACATTGATTTAAAAAAAAAAAAAAACAACTTCATAGAAGAATAGACACACCTTAAGAGATAAGTAACTATGAAGAAATGACAAAGCACATTCAAATGACTGCCCAAAGCTCCCAGGCCCAGTATATTTTATGGGAAAATTCTTTAAAACTAATTCCTATGTTATATAAACTGTTTCAGAGGAGGAAGAAAGGGGAAAGGGAACAAAGATATAAGAAAGCTTGCTATTTTTTATAAAACCACAGTATCAAAAATGAACAAAGAAAAAACATAACTCACTTATTAACACAGAAAAGAAAATCATAAGCTACACAGCATTTTGCTTTAATTTCTTGTAGGCTGAGCGTATTATGAGTGTGACACACTGAAGAAACTGAGTTATTGGTACCATCACACTGAGGGCAAGAACTTATTTTCTGGTAAAATTACTACCAGAAGACCCTCTTGAAAGCTTTCTTTCATTCAAGACCACCTCTGGCGGCATGGGCATCACTGCCTGTGCCTCCTTCTACAAGTGACAGGGGCAGTGAGAGGTAAATCTGAAAAGAATGACTGGTACTACCTTGCTGAAGGCTGAGTCTGAGCTTTAAATGGGGCACTGGGGGCAGCACTGAAAACTTCTGTTGACATGCTGTGAAATATGTTCACAAAGGATAATTTATGGATGGACTTAAAGCAGGAGAAGCCTAAAGTAAAGGCCAATTCTAAGATTTCAGTAAATATGGTCTAGGTTTGAGGCAATGAAAGCAACAATGAATATGGAAAACAGAATGAATGGGACCTACTGAATCGGTAAGCAGGAAGATAACAAGAGTAGGCCAAAGTACACATAATACTATCAAGAAAGTGAAAACAACTTACAACACGGGAGAAAATATACTCAAATCAGGTAACTTATAAGTAACTTGTATACAGAATACATACGGTGGTGGTAGTGGTATGGTATCTGACTCTTCACAACCCCCTGGACTGCAGCCCACCAGGCTTCTCTGTCCACAAAAATTTCCAGGCAAGAATACTGGAGTGGGTTGCCACTTCCTACTCCAGAATACATAAAGAACTCTTAAAATTCAATAATAAAAAGACTACCCACTGAAAAATGGGTCAAGGATTTGAACAGACATTTCTCCAAGTAGGACACACAAAAGATGTCTAGTATCATTATTCATTAGGGAAACGCAAATTGAAACTATAATGAGCTATCACTTCTCACCCACTTGGATGGCTGTGATAAGACAGACACAAGTGTTAGAGAGGATATGGAAGGATTAGGACCCTTGTACACTGCGGTACAGCTGTCTGCTGTCACCCTGTTTGTTTAACCTATATGCTGAGTCCATCATGAGAAATGTGCGGCTGGACAAGTTACAAGCCAGAATCAAGATAGGCAGGAGAAACATCAACAACCTCAGATATGTGGATGACACCACTCTAATGGCAGAAAGCAAAAGGAACTAAAGAGCCTCTTGATGAGAGTGAAGGAGGAGAGTGAAAGAGGCGAATTAAGACTAAATATTAAAAAAACTACGGCCATGGCATTCAGCCCCATTACTGCATGGCAAATAGAAGGGGAAAAAGTGAAAGCAGTGACAGATTTCCTCTTCTTGGGCTCCAAGATCACTGCAGACGGTGACTGCAGCCGTGAATCAGAAGATGATTGCTTCTTGGCAAGAAAGTGATGACAAACCTAGACAGTGTATTGAAAAGCAGAGACATTACTCTGTCGACAAAGGTCTGTATAGTCAAGGCTATGGTCTTCCCAGTGGTCACGTATGGTTTTAAGAGCTGGACCGTAAAGGCAGAACACCAAAGAATTGATGCCTTCCAACTGTGGTGCTGGAGAAAACTGAAAGTCCCTTGGAAAGCAAGGAGATCAAACGAGTCAATCTTAAGGGAGATCAACCCTGAATATTCACCGGAAGGACTGATGCTGAAGCTGAAGCTCCAGTATTTTGGTCATCTGATGCACACAGATGACTCATTGGAAAAGTCCCTAATGCTGGGAAAGATTGAGGGCAGAAGTAAAAGAGGGTGTCAGAGGATGAGATGGCTGGACAGCATTATCAATGCAATGAACACGAACTTGAGCAAACTCTGGGAGATGGTGAGGGACAGGGAGGACTGACGTGCTGCAGTCCATGGGGTCGCCAAGAGTCAGACACGACTGGGCGGCTGAACAACAATGCTGTTAGTGGTAATGTAAAAGGGTGCATCCACTTTAGAAAACAGTTCTGTAGCTCCTCAAAAAGTTCAACAGGGTTATCATGTAACTCAACAATTCTACCCTTTGGTATCTACCCAAAATGAAAACATGATGTCCACAGAAAACACACATGAATATCTCTAACAGCATTATTCATAATGGCCCAAAATTGGAAATAACCCAAATGTCCTCAACTGATGACTGAATAGAACATGGCATATCTATACAACGGAATATTACTCCATTTTATTACATACTCCATGTATCATAACATCTTTTTGGCAATAAAAATATTGCCAAATAAATATTGATATATATTGATATATACCAGAAGTCCAAACCTTGAAACATCATGCCAAGTGAAAGGAGTCAGACACAAAAGGCTAAATCTTATATGATCCCACTGACATGAAACGTCCAGAATAGCGAATTTCAGAGGCAAAAAGTCAGCCAGCAGTTGCAAGAACTACAGGGCAAGGAAATGAGGAGTGACTGCTAATTGGTTTCTTTAAAAGGGGAGACAAAAATTCTAAAATTAAATTGTGGTGGTGGTGTTCAGTCACTAAGTTGTAACTGACTCTTTGAGACCCCATGGACTACAGCAAGCCAGGTTTCCCTGTCCTTCACTATCTCCCTGAGTTTGCTCAAACTCATGTTCATTGAGTCGGTGATGCCATCCAATCATCTCATCCTTTGTTGCCCTCTTCTCCTACTGCCCTCAATCTTTGATGGGTATTTGACTCATTGAATATACTAAAAAAACTCTTAATTGCATATGAATTATGTCATGATAAAGCAGTTTTTAAAAACAGAGTAATGCAAGATAAACTAGTTGGGCTTCCCAGGTGGTGCTAGTGGTAAAGAACCCACCTGCCAATGCAGGAGACATAGAGATATGGGTTCAGTCCCTTTGTTGGGAAGATCCCCTGGAGGGCATGGCAACCCACTCCAGTATTCTTGCCTGGAGAATCCCATGGACAGAGGGGCCTGGTGGGCTACAGTTCACAGGGCTGAAAAGAGTCTGACACGACTGAAGTGACTTAGCATGCATGCAAGGTAAACTAGTTACCAATCCCACTGGGTAAGTAGGACAATGTCATAAGCAGTAGGAGAGGTAATCGCATGAACCATTTATTTAATGAATGTATTGTAACAGATTCTATGTAAAGCATTTTATGTATTCTCATAAATTAATCCTCCTAAAAAATCACTTGATAAGATATTTTTCACTCCTATTGTAAAGAATAAAAGATAGACAAGAGAGGCTAAACTATGTACCTAAGGTCATATAACCAGTAAGTGATGAAGCTGGAACTTAAATTCAAAACACCAGCTCAGACCCAATAGTCTGAGAGATGAGGCAGTACGGAAGGTAAAGATGAATATTTTCACAAATAACCGAAACAGTCTACAATGTGCAATTAGAGCAAATTATTTGCCATCTTCAGACTTAATGAAGTACTATCAATTTTATGTCACCTCGTATAATTTTTAAAAATCCAATAGTAAAAGTTCTAAAACAAACACACCGATCCTAGCTAACTCCCTCCATCGTTCCCTAAGATAACCTGGCTTAAAAAAATTTTTTTTCTGACCATACCCCGTGGCATGTGAAGTTTGACCAGGGATCAAACCTGAGGCTCTGCAGTGGAGGCTCTTAACCACCAGACCACTAGGGAAGTTCTAGTCTGGCTTTTTACGAGCAGAGGACAAAGGGTAAATACGAACTAGATGACCTCCAAGACCCTTTCCAACTCTGATGAGTTTAACTGTAGCCTACATTTATTATTTAGCTGAGGAATTGTATGTCAAGCTTTATATACTGTTTAAACACCAATTCCATATTCTAAAAACACACATGACAACAGTATAACAGGGAAGGTGGCCCACCAGTGACTCTTCTTGAAGCCCTCCAGAGATTTCTTAATCAGAGTGCATGGTAATTTGCATGCTTACCGTAGAGAGCACATTTAAACACTGTAAATGTTACTTTAGTAAATCTCTAGTCTGGCACAAATGTACAAAAATACCAACACCCCATCCGTACTCAAATACTTTAGCCAAATGCTTTACAGTTCACTAAGCAGACTATGTAAACTCAGGACTGGCAATAGCCTTTATACCATCACACTCATGAGTTAAACTGAAGCTCAGGAAGGTTAAAAGATCTGTCCAAGGTCACCTATCTCAGAAGTGGTATGTTAGGATTCAAACAGAAATGTAATTCCAAATCTAATATTTTTCTAAGTGAAAAAACAGTGTCACTTAGAAAAGTTTCTTGGAAGTTAAATTCTCTAACAATTCAAAGAATGGCAATGATTGGCCTTAAAATGTGCAATATCTACTCCTCAGAAGTAAAAGAACCTTCTGGTCTAATGTAAATGCAACTACATTATTATTTCAGTAAAAAAGTTTTCAGTAAAAAATTACTGAAAAAGAAACCATTTTAGTAAATAATTTAAAAAATTGTATTTTTAGCAAGTTTATAGCTTACCTAAAGAAAAGTTGTTTCCTGGGATAAAGTTCTTTATGCCATGACCATCAAAAGACAGTATGAATAAATGACGAAGAGGAACCCATTTCTTAGTTTTGTTTCAAACTAAAATCACAGTGCTTTCTGGAAAGAAAAATCACATTAAAAATGCGAGAGATGCTGGTGCCATTCACTGTGTACCAGTGTCTTGCTAATAAATACTTTATCTGTGGGTGAGTGGCAGAGAAAAGTAATCATGACTGATATTTTGTTATATCAGCTTTTCTACCTTCTGAGCTACGACCTTTGTATTTTTTAAATAAAGTTTTAATTTTAGATTAAGTTTAGATTTATAGAAAAGTTACAAAAAGTGTTGAGTTCCTGCATGACTGTCACTCAGCTTTCTTTAAACATTAACATCTTCTATCACCATGGTTCAGTTCAGTTACTCAGTCATGTCTGACTCTGCAACCCCATGGACTGCAGCACGCCAGGCCTCCTTCTCCATCACCAACTCCCGAAGCCTACCCAAACCCATGTCCATTGACTCGGTGATGACATCCAACCATCTCATCCGCTTCCATCTCCTTCTCCTCCTTCAACATTTCCCAGCATTGGGGTCTTTTCAAATGAGTCAGCTTTGCACATCAGGTGGCCAAGTATTGGAGTTTCAGCTTCAGCATCAGTCCTTCCAATGAATATTCAGGACTGATTTCCCTTAGGACGGACTGGTTTGATCTCCTTGCAGTCCAAGGGGCTCTCAAGAGTCTTCTCCAACACCACAGTTCAAAAGCATCAATTCTTCAGCACTCAGCTTTATAGTCCAAATCTCACATCCATACATGACTACTGGAAAAACCATAGCTTTGACTAGACGGACTTTTGTTGGCAAAGTAATATCTCTACTTTTTAATAAGCTGTCTAGGTTGGTCATGGAGCAAGGAACAAGTGTCTTTTAATTTCATGGCTGCAGTCACCATCTGCAGTGATTTTAGAGCCCCCTCCCCACCCCCAAAATAAAGTCTGTCACTGTTTCTACTGTTTGCCCACCTATTCGCATGAAGTAATGGGACCAGATGCCATGATCTTAGTTTTCTAAATGCTGAGCTTTAAGTTAACTTTTTCACTCTCCTCTTTTACTTTCATCAAGAGGCTCTTTAGTTCTTCTTTGCTTTCTGCCATAAGGGTGGTGTCATCTGTACATCTGAGGTTATTGATACTTCTTCTGGCAATCTTGATTCCAGCTCGTGCTTCCTCCAGCCCAGCATTTCGTATGATGTACTCTGTGTAAAAGTTAAATAAGCAGGGTGACAATATACAGCCTTGACATACTCCTTTCCCGATTTGGAACCAGTCTGTTGTTCCACGTCCAGTTCTAACCGTTGCTTCTTGACCTGCATACCGATTTCTCAGGAGGCAGCTCAGGTGATTTGGTATTCCCTTCTCTTGAAGAATTTTCCAGTTTGCTGTGATCCACACAGTCAAAGGATTTGGCATTGTCAATAAAGCAGAAGTAGATGTTTTTCTGGAACTCTCACTAGTCAATACCTATGTAATTTTGCAGAATTAAACTACCCTGTGCAAAAGTATTTTTTGGCCTCTAGACCATTATCAATCAAATATACCTATATTTTCTAACTGGAACACATTCCTCATCCACTCCCCTCTCCCCACCCCTCTGCAACCCGATGGCTCAGTAGGTAAAGAATCTGCCTGCAATGCAGGAGACTCAGGTTCAGTCCTCCGGTCAGGAAGATCCCCCAGAGAAGGAAATGGCAACCCATTCCAGTATTCTTGCCTGAAAAATCCCACAGACAGAGGAACCTGGCAGGCTCCAGTCCAAAGGGTCACAGAGTCAGACACAACTGAGCGACTGAACACACACAGCCAGAGCACTTGGTAAAACCTATTCTAGGATTTTTAAAAAACAAGCTACCCACTTTATGAAGTTTGATTCCTGCCACAGCTGAACGTTTTACTTAAAACTTCAGGGCAAATGATCCAGTGTGGAAAATTCTTTGCCATTCAGAAGAGAAGTTATTGTTCTAGCCACTAACTCTCCACTCATCAGTCATCCTGCACTGTTGTTGTTCAGTCGTTCAGCTCAGTCGTGTCTCTTTTCAAACCCTTGGACTGTAGCACACCAGGATTCCCGGTCCTTCACCATCTCCTGGAGTTTGCGCAAACTCATGTCCATTGAGTTGATGATGCCATCCACCATCTCACCCTGCCATTAACATTACAATAAAGCCAAGGAAATGTTTTTTAACTGCACTCTCATATTCACTAGAATTCAGGATAAGAAGCTGAACCAAGAAAGAAGGAAGAAATAGCACTTGCTGTTTTGTATGTTCTACAACATACACAACAAAAGTTTTTTTTTTCCTCAATATGTTACAAATGAGACAAAAATCTTCGTATTTTAATTGCAAACATAAATAAGGTAAAATGGAAAAGTTCCTGAAAATAATATAGAGCTACAGTCAATTGATTATAAGAGACACATTTTCAAATTTCTGAAATCAAGACGTGATGGCCAGGTGGAAGTTCTAACAACTTGTCTCTGCCTTAAACAGTACTAGAGCTTTCCTGAGAGCCTCACCAATGTTTCTGATGACACATAGGACAAACTGTGGCAAAGCACAGGTGTAACTCTGAACTGAAAAGTATTCAGAAGAGTAGGAATAGTAAGGTTAATGAACATTTTAATCAGTTTGTTTCACTTTTCTTATTTTTACAGATGTACTAGAATATAACTTTAAAATATCTAAATAAGTTTAAACATGTAAAAAAGCATATGTAATAGCTTAATTGGGCTTCCCAGGTGGTGTAGTTGGTAAAGAATCTGCCTGCCAATGCAGGAGACTCAGGAATAGGAGGTTTGATCCCTGGGTGGGGAAGATCCCCTGGAGGAGGAAAAGGCTACCCACTCCAGTATTCTTGCCTGGGAAATCCCAAGGACTGAGGAGTCTGGCAGGTTACAGTCCATGGGGTCAGTGAGACACTACTGAAGTGACTTAGCATGCACACAGCAGTAGCGTAATTGCCAGAGCTTTCTCTTCCTTTGGCGGTACATAAAATAACCGATGATATCAAGGGATTAATATGGCAGTAATTCGGCTGCTACCTTGATAAACTAGCTTAGAAACTGACAGCTTAGATAAAAAAACATAAAACAAAGGCCTCTCCCACCAGAAAACACATAATAACACATAATTTCTCATTATTATAATAAAAGGACTATTTTTCTTCAAGTGAAAAGTAAAACCATCCTCTAGTTTCCTGCTTATGCAGCAGATTCCTGCACTGAATCCAATGAATACAGAGGGAGAGTCAGGGTGCTAAAAGTAGAAATTTTTAACTAAATTCTCTTAACCAAACTCCTTTTCTCAGGACCTTGGCTGTGGAGAGGAGGCATTAAGAAACCTCAGTTCAACTAAATGTTTCTAAAAGCTACAGAATGGAATTTTAAAAATCACATTTTCAAAGAGCTTGTTAGTTTCAGGAATCTGCAATCAACAACTTTCTTTATTGGTATTGTGGTAAAATATACTTAACATAAAATTTACCATTGTAACCATTTAAAGTTTACAATTAGTGGTATTAAGTACATTTATGCAGTTGTGCAACCATCACCATTATCTGTTTGCAGAATTTTTTCATCATCCCAAACTAAAACCCTGTACCCATTAAATAATAATTTTCCATCCTCTCCTCCCTCTTGATGTTGAGCAGGGCCCTGTGGGGCTCCAGGACACTGAGGTCTTTTTGTCCTCCATTTCTCATAGGCAAGACTCCAGCCTCCACAACGTTCTCTTAGTTCCAAAGGGCAGAACAGTTGCTAATTAAGGGAGGAGCAGCCAAGAAATCACCTGAGGTAAGATTAAAGGGACCAGAGAGGCTCATCAAAATTAGGAGAATGAACCCAAGACCCTGCTTGCGTGTTTGTGCTCAGTGACCCCGCAGAATAGAGCCCACTAGGCTCCTCTGTCCATTGGATTTTCCAGGCAAGAATACTCGAGAGGGTTGATATTTATACCCCAGGGGAATCTTCCCAACCCAGAGACTGAACCCGTCTCTTTAGTCTCCTGCATTGGCAGGTGGATTTTTACCACTGTGCCACCGGGAAGCCCACCTAAGACCCTGCACACACCCTAATCTTGTCAGCTGCTGCTGCTACTGCCGCTAAGCAACTCTGTGTGACCCCATAGACGGCAGCCCACCAGGCTCCCCCATCCCTGGGATTCTCTAGGCAAGAACACTGGAGTGGGCTGCCATTTCCTTCTCCAATGCATGAAAGAGAAAAGTGAAAGTGAAGTCGCTCAGTCATGTTCGACCCTCAGCGACCCCATGGACTGCAGCCTACCAGGCTCCTCCACCCATGGGATTTTCCAGGCAAGAGTACTGGAGTGGGGTGCCACTGTCTTCTCCAAATCTTGTCAGCAACCCCACCCTTTTGAAACTTTGCATAAGAATGCAAGACTGTTACTGCCTTAATTCTATCACACATCCTAGTCTGACTATACAACCTCTCTCTATTCACCTGGGAGTGGGGCACAGCTCTTGAGGCACCAGCCTACTCTGTTCCCTGTTTGCCTGGCAAAGCAGTAAAGTCACTCTTTTCTTCTCTTCCATGACTTTCTGTATTTCTGTTGGGCACTGGTGCACAGAGACCCAAGATTTTGCCAACACCCTCAGCCCCTGGCAAAACTATACTCTACTTTCTGTCTCCATGATTTTGCCTATTCTAGATACCTCATATAAGTGGACTCACTCACTATTTGTTCTTTTGGGTCCAGCTTACTTCTCCACTGAATACTTTTGTAGAGCAAAAAATGAACCCCAAGCGACTAGGTTTCTCACAATTTAACTGTACATAGTGACACGATCTTCAAACTAACCACACAGCTCTCCCAGAAATCCTGTACTGCCCCACAAGCCCCAATGGGCAGAGGATCTCTGACAGACCCTTCCTCAGCCTGAACACAGGCCTGGTTAAGCAGTAGTAACTCAGAGAAGAGGCTCCTTAGAACCTTGGAAGGCACGTGAATGGAGCAAAGGGAAGTAGAGTCGGCAATTCTGAAAAAAAATGAGTAAGAAAAAGCAAGGATTCATCAAGCTACTTTGGCCTGCAGATGGCCTTCTCCTGTCCTCCAGGAGCTCCTACACCCTGACCGTTTCGGCGACACCTGTCAGAGCTGAGGTCAGACTGCAGTCTAGTCGCTGATCATGTCACCAGTGTAGGAAGCTTCCCAGGGTCATGAGTCACCTGCCATGGCTGAGAGGTCCGGGCAGGCCGCCCCGCCCAGAGAAACCCTCTGAGGAGAGGCAGAAACAAGAGAGAAAGACACACGACTGGCAGACAATCATTGTAAACAGCTGGACCGACAGGCAGGCCGTGAATCAGAGTAAAGACTAAGAGGGAAACACAGGGTCAAGGGGCACAGAAGGTGGAAACAGAAATGAAGACAGGACCCAGATACTCGGAGATGGGTTCAAGAGAAACACAAAGCTGACAGAGGCCAGTTAATAGGCATAAAGGGCAGGTGATGACAGGTGACACAGACAGCGAGAGAGGTGAAACGCGGAGGTAAACAGAGACCAAGATCAGCGAAGTCCCAAGCGCAGTCTTTCTCCTGGCTTTGACTCAACCGAGAGGTCGCCAAGCCGCGCCCACTCCGCGCCCCCGAAAGGCCGGAGGGGCGGTCTGACGGGGTAAGAGGGGGTGGCGGGATCTCTAAGCGCTCTGGCCCGCCGAGGTCCGTCACCGGAGGGTGACCTTGGACGAGACTCTGCCTCGGGGGCCTCGGTGTCGCTGCACGAGCTCCGGGCTGGCCAGAGACCGCAGGAGTCGGACCCGGGGCGCCGGACTCCCACGGTCCCGCGCGCGGCTTCGGCATCCCGTTCGGCGTTATGGGCCTGGCGGTGTCAGCGGTGAGCGCGCCGGAACCTGCAGAGAACACCTCAAACCTCTCCGGTATCCATTCCCGCCCCTTGCTACGCGTTGTCCTGACTCTGCCATACCTGCCAAGGGCTCGGCGCTCACATAGCCCGCCGGTGGGTTACTTTCCGCCGCCGCCGGCGCCGGGCCCTCTCAAGCCGTAGCTGCCGCGACCGCCTCAGCCTGCGCCTCCCGCCTCCGGAAACGCTTACCGGTCCCCCCCCCCCAAAACTTCCAGTGCTTCCGGGGGTGCGTCTGAGAGAAAGCGATGTGCGCATGCGGGACTGGCATTCGGGGCGGGGCGTCAGGAGCGTGCGCCGAGAGAACCCGCGGCTGCGCAGTACAACCCGGAGCAGGTCAGTCTCTTGTAGGTAGTCAAGGGCCAACGCTGACATTTGCGGAGACGAGCGCTAAATAATCCAAGTCTATGCTCCAACCAGTAACGCTGAAGAAGCTGAAGTTGAACGGTTCTATGAAGACCTACAAGACCTTTTAGAACTAACACCCACAAAAGATGTCCTTTTCATTATAGGGGACTGGAATGCAAAAGTAGGAAGTCAAGAAACACTTGGAGTAACAGGCAAATTTGGCCTTGGAATGCGGAATGAAGCAGGGCAAAGACTAATAAGAGATTTGCCAAGAAAATGCACTGGTCATAGCAAACACCCTTTTCCAACAACACCAGAGAAGACTCTACACATGGACGTCACCAGGTGGTCAACACTGAAATCAGACTGATTATATTCTTTGCAGCCAAAGATGGAGAAGCTCTATACAGTCAACAAAGACAAGACCGGGAGCTGACTGTGGCTCAGATCATGAACTCCTTATTGCCAAATTCAGACATAAATTGAAGAAAGCAGGGAAAACCACTAGACCATTCAGGTATGA
>SJXQ01010954.1:153317-228186 GCA_006408695.1 Aepyceros melampus | reverse complement strand
TTGGGGGCAGGAGAAGGGGACGACCGAGGATGAGATGGCTAGATGGCATCACTGACTCGATGGACGTGAATCTGAGTGAACTCTGGGAGTTGGTGATGGACAGGGAGGCCTGGCGTGCTGTGATTCATGGGGTCGCAAAGAGTCGGACACGACAGAGCGAGTGAACTGAACTGAGTGCTAAATAAACACTGACCTATCTCAGCTTGTCTAATAGAGATTCTGTCAAATCCTTTACTGGTTCCACAGCACCGTTAGCTTGTAGTGGATGCTCAGAAAGAGTTCAGTGAAGGGACCAATGCCCTCTCAAGCATTGTGCTGGGTTCCCCTAGGAAAAGCCTCACCCCAGTTGAATAACTCATTACCGGTCCAGACTATTCGTGATAAACTCATTCTTATTAGCCAGTAGTTGGACTGGGCATAGGCATGTGACCAATTTCTGGCCCATAATACTTATCGAAGCCATCGATTGGGGCTTCTGAAAAAGTTTCTGTTTATTCTGTTCTTGTTTTCAAAGTCCGCCAAGACATCTAGTTGAATATGCTCAAGCGTTTTGCATATTTTATTTTCTTCCTGTCTCTGAGGTTGAAAATTCAGTTACTGGCATGTGCCTGTGATATGACAAATGCTAACGAAGCAGAAAGCTTGAGAGAGCCTAGTTCTCAGATGAGGTTAAGCTATAGTCTCAGGTTTGGACTGTGTATCCTTGGATGTTTGTTGTATGAGCTTTACAACTAGTAAGTGGCACAACTTCAGTTAAGCCCTGCAGTCTGACTCCAGACCCAAGCTCTCAGCTCCGTAGGACTGCTGCATCTTGGGCTTTATTTCTGGCAATATTATAGACTGCTCAGTTGCTCAGGCGTGTCCAACTCTGCAACCCCATGGACTGTAGCCTGCCAGGCTCCTGGGTCCATGGAATTTTCCAGGCAAGAATACTTGAGTGGGTTGCCATTTCCTACTCCAGGTGATCTTCCTGACCAAGGGATCAAACCCAAGTCTCTTGCATCTCCTGCATTGACAGGCAGATTCTTTACCACTGAGCCACCTGGGAACCCTGTTAATAGACTACATATCTCCAAGTATAACAGCAACAGAACAGTAAAATTGCTAGGAGAAATATTGAAAATATGAATTCACAATCAAAAAACAAAACCCACGGGCAGAGAAGACAATCAGCAGCGTCAGATACATTTTAAGTGTCTAGCTCATTGGAAGGGTTAAATTACTAATGAGGTACAGCTGGAGAAAAATTCATGAGCTAAAAAACAGATTTGAATAAAATAATCCAAAAGCCATCCCAGAGAGATAAGGAAATGAAAAACGGTGAGGTCTGCTGCTGCTGCTAAGTCACATCAGTTGTGTCTGACTCTCTTTTATGTTAGAAGATAATAAAGTGAATATGAACAAAGTAGTTGTCAAATATTGATGGCTGAGAATTTTCCAGAATTGATGAAAGAGAAGCAGCCTCAGGAAACACAAGGAATCCCAACTAGGATTGGGGAAAAGAAAAGCTAGATCTGGTTAAACTGCAGAACACCAAAGCATGAGATGATTTAAAAACCAGATAGAGGAGAAAGTCAGATTATCTACCATTGAATGATAGTGATACCAACTCCTGGCTACTCAACAGCAATAATGGGAGGAATGATA
Source organism: Aepyceros melampus (assembly GCA_006408695.1). Lineage (NCBI taxonomy): Eukaryota > Metazoa > Chordata > Mammalia > Artiodactyla > Bovidae > Aepyceros > Aepyceros melampus. The sequence continues at coordinate 226,539 of SJXQ01010954.1, read as the reverse complement.
ATAATAATAGCATGAAATAATATCATTAATGGAATAATAGCCTTAACAAGATGAGAGAAAATAATCTTATGCCTAGAATTGTATACTTAGCAAATAATCTTTCAAAAAAATGAAAACATAATACTTTTCAGAGCAATAAAAACTAAGAGTTAGTACCAACAGAACTTAACTGAAGCATCTCTTAGAAGAAATAAAAAGAAGCATCTCTAAGAAGAAGCATTTCTAAGAAGAAATCTCTTATTTCAGGAAGAAATAAAATGATCCCAAGAGGAAAAACTGAGGAACAGTAAGGACTAGTGAGCAGATAAAATGGCAAACATAGGTAAATATAAACAAACATTAGGAACAAATAAATAACAACTTATAATTTGTAGGATCAAAAAATGTAAAACCAAAATAATGGCATGATAGTATAAAAGGATTACTGAACTGAATGCGAAGAGTTGACTCATTGGAAAAGACCCTGATGCTGGAGGGATTGGGGGCAGGAGGAGAAAGGGACGACCGAGGATGAGATGGCTGGATGGCATCACAGACTCAATGGACGTGAGTCTGAGTGAACTCCGGGAGTTGGTGATGGACAGGGAGGCCTGGCGTACTGCGATTCATGGGGTCGCAAAGAGTCGGACACAACTGCGCGACTGAATTGAATTGAATTGAACTGAATGCATTATAAAACTGTGTTAGTTAACTATTGTATAACATAGAGCCTCAAAACCTCAGAGGGATACAGCTTTATTTGTTTCTGGCTCATATGTCTAGTGTCTGCTTGGGGTTGGTTAGAAAGCTTTGCTCAGCTTGGCTGGGCTTTCCTGCATGTCTAGGGTCAGCTGATCTAGGGTGGTTTTGGCTGGGAGCCCTGACTCTGTTCCATGTATCTCTTACTCACCAGCCAGACAATGGGGATAAATTCTCATGGCAATGGTAGGTTCACAAAAGAGAGCAACAGAAATGTATGAGCACATTTTCCAAGACTTTAAAAAATATTTTATTGGCTAAAGCAGTCACGTGACTGAGTCCAAGGCTATAGCTATAGTAGTAGTAGTAGTAGTAGTGAAAGTCACTTAGTCATGTCCAACTCTTTGGGACCCCATGGACTATACAGTCCATGAAATTCTCCAGGCCAGAATACTAGAGTGGGTAGCCTTTCCCTTCTCCAGGGGATCTTCCCAACCCAGAGATTGAACCCAAGTCTCCAGCATTGCAGGCAGATTTTTTACCAGCTGAGCCACCAGGGAAGCCCAAGAACACTGGAGTGGGTAGCCTATCCCTTCTCCAGTGGGTCTTTCCAACCCAGGAATAGAACTGGGGTCTTCTGCATTGTAGGTGGATTCTTTACAAACTGAGCTATTCAGTTCAGTCGCTCAGTTGTGTCCGACTCTTTGCGACCCCATGAACTGCAGCATGCCAGGCCTCCCTGCCATCACCAACTCCCAGAGTCTACCCAAGTCCACTCCCATTGAGTCGGTGATGCCATCCAACTATCTCATCCTTGTCATCCTCTTCTCCTACCCTCAATCTTTCCCAGCATCAGAGTCTTTTCCAATGAGTCAGCTCTTTGCATCAGGTGGCCAAAGTATTGAAGTTTCAGCTTCAACATCAGTCCTTCCAATAAACACCCAGGACTGATCTCCTTTAGGATGAACTGGTTGGATCCCCTTGCAGTCCAAGGGACTCTCAAGAGTCTTCTCCAACACCACAGTTCAAAAGCATCAATTCTTTGGTGCTCAGCTTTCTGTATACCCCAACTCTCACATCCATACATGACCACCCGAAAAACCATAGCCTTGACTAGACGGACCTTTGTTGGCAAAGTAATGTCTCTGCTTTTTAATATGCTGTCTATGTTGGTCATAACTTTCCTTCCGAGGAGTAAGCATCTTTTAATTTCATGGCTGCAGTCACCATCTGCAGTGATTTGGGAGCCCCCCAAAATAAAGTCAGCCACTGTTTCCACTGTTTCCCCATCTATTTGCCATGAAATGATGGGACTGGATGCCATGATCTTAGTTTTCTGAATACTGAGCTATTAGGGAAGCCCAAGGCTATAGTAGAAGGGAGCTATAAAGGATTATGGCAAAGAGTATGCATAAGAAAGCAAAGAATTGGAGCCATTAGGTGTATCAGCCAGTTAGAGTGAACCGATTCCACTGTCTATAAAAGTACTGGTTAGTGTTAGACTTCTAATGAAATACGAATGTTAAAATTTCAAGGCTTACTATTTAAAGAATAAAGACCAAACCAGAGGAAGAAGCAGAATATTTTTAAAAAGAAGGAAAGTGCTTTCCTGGTAGTCCAGTGGTTAAGAATCCACATGCCCATGCAGGAGACACAGGTGCAATCCCTGATATGGGGAAGATTCCACATGCAACTAAATCCGTGCACCGCAACTACTGAAACCCGCAGGCTCTAAAGCCTGTGCTCTGCGGCAAGAGAAGCCCCTGCAATGGGAAGCCCCGGCTCACCGCAGCTGCAGAAAGTCAGCACACAGCAATCAAGACTCAGTGCAGCCAAAGTAAATAAACAAAATTTTAAAAGGAGAAGGGGACGTCCCTAGTGGCCCAGTGGCTCTCAATGCAGGGGGTCTGGGTTTGATCCCTGAGCAGGTAACTAGATCCCACATGCCTTGTGTGCTGCAATGGAAGACCCTGCATGCCTCAACGGAGACCTGGCACAGCCAAATAAACAATACCTTAAAAAATTCTGTTGAAAAAAGAAAAAAAAAAAAAGGAAAGGGGGAGAAAGGAAGGAAACAAAGGCAGGACTGAAAGAACATAAACAGTGGAAAAATACAAAGCACAAAATAAAGTGGAAAAATAAATTTAAATAGTTCCGTAATCACAATAAGGCTCCGCTGGTGGCTTAGTGGGTAAAGAATCCATTTGTAATGCAGGAGACACAGGAGATGCTAGTTTGATCCCTGAACTGGAAAGATCCCCTGGAGGAGGAAATGACAACCCACTCCAGTATTGCCTAGAAAATCCTGTGGACAGAGGAGTCTAGCAGGCAACAATCCAAAGAATCGGCTGTAACTAAGTGACTAAGCACAGCATAGCATACATATTTAAAAACCTAAGCCGTCTAGTTAAAAGATAGATTGTAACACCAACTTTTGAAAAAACTTAGCTATGCATACAGACAAATTTTAAAGTCAAAGAATGGTAAGAGATTCCATGCTGGGTCTCTTTTAGCTGGATCAGCATTGGGCAAGGTAGACTTTGAGGCAAAAGCATTGCTAGAAGTAGTGTGGTGAATTTGATCATCGTCTTAATAATTTGCTTCTCCTGTAAAAGGCCTGTACTTCCCAACCTGTGGACTTCAGGCTTGGTCACTGACACATGAGTAGAAATGCTGAACCATCTATTCTTTCCCTCTGCCACAGGCAGGCCACATCCAAGGTGGGGCTGCTCCTTCCACTGGGTCCTTGAATGAAAATAAGTTAGAATGAAGAGTGGGTAGTGCCACAATGACCCCTGTGTGCATGCTCAGTCATGTCCGACTTTTGCCACCCCATGGATTGCAGCCCACCAGGCTCCTTGTCCATGGAATTTTCCAGGCGAGAATCCTGGAGTGGATTGCCATTCCCTTCTCCAGGGGATCTTCCTGACCCAGGGCCTGAACCCACATCTCTTGCACCTCCTGCATTGGCAGGCAGATTCTTTACCATGGTACCACCTGGGAAACCCCACAAATGACCCAACGGATGTATAATGTGAGTGAGAAGTTAATCATCATCTTTATAAGCCACTGAGATTTTGAAGTTAGGTGTGGTCATGTGGCTTACTTTGACTAATGTAATATGAAATATGTCAGTTCCAAGTGGATACTTTATGAATGAGTGCATGATTCATGCCTAACTTAGCAAACGATGACTAATAAATATAGGATATTTTATAATGAGAAAGGTTCAATGCACCAGAAGTACATGATAATTCTAAATTGTAACCATATGATATCGTAGCCTCAAATAACGATATAGAGTGAAAATTGGTAGAAATCCACAGATTCACCATCGGAGTGGAGATTGTGGAATTCATGAGTGTTGCCACTAAATATTTTCTTTCTTTCTCCTGGAGACGATAGGCCTGCCCCTGAACATGGACGTGGCCTTGTGGCTTTCTTTGACCCATGAAAAAGGAATTGCAATGCCCTGTGTCACGTTCAGGTGAAAGCTTGGAGAGTCAGTGTGTAGTTCCCCTCCTCACTTTCTGTCTGCCATGGAGACCAGCAATGTTCCAGACAGTGCCTGCTCCATCAACAAGAGTCCTAGAGTGAAAATGGCAGGTGGGAGATCCCTAAGCTGACCAGAGATAAAAGCCCAGGGTGGGGACTGTATGTTTTGGTTTTTTTGTGGCCAGGGCATGTGGAATCTTAGCTCCCTGACCAGGGGTGGAACCTGCACCCCTTGCAGTGGAAGACAAAGTCTTAACTACTGGACTTCCAGGGAAGTCCCTCAGTCTGCCATTCCTACAAAACAATTCACTCCAAAATTCAGTGGCTTAAAACAATACTGATTTATTTTTTTCACTTATGTGTCTGCAGGTCAGTGAAGCTGGACTAACTGAGCAGCTATGCTTCAGGCTGTGGGTCCACGTGAGCCTGGCTCCTCACGGCAGGTTAGGCTCAGGCCTGCCCATGTGTTTCCATTTTGGGATCCAGCTGAAGGGATGGTAGCTACCCAGGGGAAACTCTTCTCATGGAATGCAGAGATGCTAAGAGATGAAGCCTCCCTGTGCAAGCATATTTTTGTCATTTCTGTTAACATCACACTGGCCATAACAAGTCATACGGCTGAGCCCACAGGCAAGGGGTGAGAAAGTGGACTCCACTTCTAGTGAGGGGATGTGCAAAGTCCCATGGGAAAAGGACACAGGGAATGGTGAGGAACTTGGGCCGATATCTCAATATATCATCATTACTCTGATACGGGAATGAGAAGAATTCAGAGGGGCCATCTATTAATAGGAAAGTGTAGGTAAAGAGGAAGGATGAAAAGAACAGCGAAGTGTGCAAGTTGGTGAGAGTCCAGGGATCTTTATGGTGTGGCCAGTGAGAAATCTCTGGTGCAGAAAGCATGAACGTTCATTTACGATAAAAGATATTTCATATGTGAATTTAAGCTGTTTGTTTTTTTTTTTTTTCTTTTGGCTTGAGTGCTTGTGATGTTAACCTCCCCTCTGTCATCCTAGACTTTCAGTAAAGGCTGTTAGACCCACAAAAAGCCCTGCAATAGTGGTGTGTGTGTGTGTGTGTACATCAAAGGAAGGGTCAAGTTCCTTTGGAGACAATGACAGAAATAGAACAAATTCAACAGAAGCTGGCACTTAGATCCAGGAGTAACAAGGACAGGTGCTCCCAGGGTACTGCAGACATCTTGGAAACACACTGAAGTCTCCACAGGAGAAGATGTGGTGGTTTTAGCTGATCATCTTTGTCTTTTTTTTTGGCCACACTGCATTTAATGCAGGAGTTCCCTGACCCGGAGAAGGCAATGGCACCCTACTCCAGTACTCTTGCCTAGAAAAACCCATGGACAGAGGAGCCTGGTAGGCTGCAGTCCATGGGGTCGCTGAGGGTCGGAACGACTGAGTGACTTCACTTTCACTTTTCACTTTCATGCATTGGAGAAGGAACTGGCAACCCACTCCAGTGTTCTTGCCTGGAGAATCCCAGGGACGGGGGAGCCTGGTGGGCTACTGTCTATGTGGTTGCACAGAGTCGGGCACAACTGAAGTGACTTAGCAGTAGCAGCAATTCCCTGACCAGGGATTGAACCCGTGTCTCCTGCAGTGGAAGCACAGAGTCTTAACCACTGGACCACCAGAGAAGTCCCACGATCATCTTTTTCTTTTAGACCCAGGAGTCTTGCTGAAATCTGGGTTATCACTGGGGGAGGATCAGTATCCGGTTCAAGGGAAGCTGAAGGGCACCTGCAGTACTCTTCACACCCATCCTTCAGGCATGTACTCTAGGAGGTGCTGTGCTGAGCGCTTCACATTCATGACCCTGTTGAACATCTGCAATGCCATACAGCAGGCGATGCCACTGTCTCCACTCCACGCACGAGGGATCTGGAGCGCTGGCAGACGAGCAAGCCAGGTGTTCTCATCTGGGAGTGGGAGCCCCCAAAGTTCTGCCCTTAGATGCTGGAGCAAGGGCCTAGAGGTGGGAATGTGGGGCTGAGAGGGGATCCCTGGCACTGGTTGGCTGGGGGCACATTCTCCTTTGATGACTAGTGAGGCTCAAGCTCTGATCACTGATGCTTCAGTTGCCTGATGACAGACTTGCCCCAGCCCTCCCTCTGCTCCCTCTAATATCTTTTCATCATGTTCTTAACAGTTACCATGTTTGCAGGCGTCCAATAGAAACATTGAAATAGTAGGCACTTTTGGAGAATGTGTTCTCCCAGCTAAGCTGCTAGGCTAGGAGCAGTGAAGTGCCTTGCCCAGGTATACAGGTGGTGTGAGACAGGGTAGGGTATGGAAACTTGGCCAGACGCACCTCCCTTTCAAATTCATGAGTTCTGTATTAGTCAGCTTGGGCTGTCATAACAAAGTACCACAGACTGATGACTGAAACAACAAAGGCCGATCTTCTCACACTCTGGAGGCTGGAAGTCCAAGATCAAGGTGTCACCAGCTTTGGTTTTACCTGAGGCCGCTCTGCTCAACTTTACCAAGGGCCACCTTCTGGCTATGTTCTCATGGGCAAGAGAACTGGTGTTTCTGTATAGCCTAATATCCTCTTCTTATAAGGATGTTATATGAAAAGCCTACTCTCAGGGTCTCAGTTAGCCTTATCACCCCTCTAAAGCCTTGTTCTGCAAATATAGTCACATTCTGAGGTCCTGAGGGCCATGGCTTCAACATGTGAATTTGTCAGGGACACAGTTCAGGTCATCTAGCCACTGACTCAAGGTAGTGCTACCTTGCCTCCAAGACCCATAGACTTGTAGAATGTACCCCACTCTCCACCGTGATATAAACCTGGCCACTGAGACATGGAGAAGAAAAGGGGCTGGCCAGGTTCACACTGGTAGGCTGGAGCAGAGCTGAGACTTGACCCAGATATCTGAGTCCCCCAGAGGTCCCCAGCATCCATGCCCCCGCTTCCCACCAACGGGAAGCTGACTTTCCTTGCGGACTTCACCGCCCTGCCCCATTCTCATCCAGTGGTTTGAGAGAATTCAGTTTCAGATGAGCCTTGATTTGATTAAGCCAATAAGCTTATCCCATTTTCCTGCCATCATGATGTGTGCAAGGACAAGCCTGTGACCTTATTTGGACATCCCTGGACTTGTGGGAGAGCTCCCAGAAGAGACTCTCTTTTGTGGGGTGGTGTGGGAGGAGATGAGGTCAAGAAGTATTGTAGCTGTTTTATTGCAAGGAGAGGAAGACTTGCAATTGCAGGGACCCCTGTGTAGGGGCTGAAGATGAACTTGACAGCCAAAAGGACTTACAAGAGAGTCAGAGATGGATCAGTTTCTCAATGAGAGTCTGCTTCTAGCCTTAACCCACCAGGCTCCTGTGAACTTACACTTTATCTTTATTCTTTGTCAATTGGAGGCTTTGCTTTTATTTTGATTTGCATTTTTTAAATAATTGAGATAGTCTTAATGGACACATATCTGGAGGGAGTTGCTGAGGGTGTAGCTAGGGGTGCCATTCATCTTTTCTTCCCTCCAGGATTCTGTGTTCACATGTATCCGTAGGAGTTCTAACTCACAAAGAACAGAGGCTTCTCTGGTGGTCCAGTGGCTGGGACTCCAAGCTCCCAATGTAGGGGGCTCAGGTTCGATCCCTGGTCAGTGAAGATCCCACAGGCTGCAACTAAGAGCCTAGATGTTGCAACTAAAGATCCTGTGTGCCACAATGAAGACCTGGCGCAGCCAAATTAAAACCAAAAAAGACTCAAGGAACAGAAATGGAGCCTGGCTGATTTTGGCAGCAAACGAATTCACTAGAAAGGTATGGGTGGCTCACACAGTCCCTAGGAGGCTGGAAAAGCAGGCTTGGTGACCTCACAGCTGTGCCCACAATCAGGTCACAGAACTGGAGTGGCCAGGATGCTGCTGCCACCCCCAGGGCCACCACCATGACCACTGCTGACTGATGCCCCAGGCTGCACTGTTGCTGCCCTCACGGCCTTGGAAGCCGGTCTTACAGCAACAGATGCTGCCACCTCCCTGAGCCATGAAACCAAATCAGAGCCTGGTCCTGTGGCTGCTTCCTAGCTGCAAAGGAGGCCGGGAAAATGACACCCAGCCTTAAAGGCTTCTAGAGTGCGGGTAAACAATCTGCCGGCAACGCAGAAGACACAGGAGATACAGCTTCAACCTCCGGGTCAGGAAGATCCCCTGGAGGAGGAAATGGCAACCCACTCCAGTATTCTTGCCTGGAAAATCCCCTGGACAGAAGAGCTTGTCCAAAGTGTCCAAAGGGCGTCAAAGAGTCAGACACGACTGAGCAACCGAGCACACAGAGTGGAAAATGAATTCTGTTTCCTTCCAAGCCTCGGGAAATGAGGAATTCCTCAAAAACAGGATGGGAGCCCTTGCTGGGCAGTCAGAAAAATAGGGCAAATGTTCAATACAGGGCAGAAGGAACTGAGATCAAACGGGGACAATAGCTTCAGCAATGTTAGTGGAATCTGAGTTAGAGAATGTAGCTGGAACCTGGGGCTTCTGACTTCTCCTTCCCCAAAGGAATTGAGTTTCCCTCCTAGTTGTGGGGGAGCTTTTAGACCAGGCAGCCCTCTCCCAAGGGCAGTGATGCTTCGTCTTGCTGAGTTACTGCCTGCAACAGGAGAAGAAACGAGGATGAGCTGTTCTTGAGGGTAGGTCCAGGGGTAGGGCCATGTCTGAACTTGACCTGAGCCCCACCTCACTGCATGCAGAGGAGGATGGGAAGGGTCTTGTTTCTACTGCTGTTTCCTCTTTGGGGAATGGATGGAAATCTCCTTCCCTAAAAGGAGACAGTCGAAAGAGGATGTGATGGGATGGGGGTAGGAGGCAGGGGTGGAGACAACTCTCCTAGGGCCAGTGATGCTTAGGAGACTACGAAGGCGACGCAGATGAGAGAAGTGGACCAAGCATTGGCACATTAAATATATACGAATATATATTCTTTTTTAAAACAATTATTTTATCTGTGGCTGCGCTGGGTCTCAGTTGCTTTACAGGGGCTTTCGCTGGTTGTGGTGAGCAGGGCTACTCTTCATTGTGGTGTGCCTGCTTCTCACTGTAGTGGCTTCTCTGGTTGTGGAGCACAGGCTCCAGGTGTGTGGGCTTTAGAAGTTGCGGTGCACAGGCTTCTCTGCTCCAAGGCGTGTGGAATCTTCCTGGACCAGAGACGGAACCCTTGTCCCTTGCGTTGGCAGGCAGGTTCTTATCCACTGCACCACCAGCGAAGTGCTTAACTTCACACAGATATACACACCCTCTTTCTGTTTTGCCACTTTTGATGGACACGTGGCATGCTGGCTCCCTTTGATTTGGTCCTTCTCCAGGTCCTCTCTTTGGCCCCCATGCTCCCCAACTCTGTGTCCTGGAATCTGAGCAATATGGGGAGCCTGGGAGGATCGCTTTGTCTTCTGGCTTCCAGGTGGTATGGCCCATGGGGGTCACCAGAGGAGACTGGAGGCACAAGGAGAGGAGCCTGGAAAAGTCTTTCCAGGCTCTGCCCACATGGAGCCTCCCTGGGCTGACCGCTGCCCTGGACCCAGACTCAGCTCCATCAGCAGCGCTTTCTCTCCAGGCTCCCTCCCTGCATCCCTTCAGACTCAGATGGCAACACTCCCCAGTGTTTGTGGCATTGGAGGTTGTATCATTCTTTGTTGCTCTTCCTAAACTCTATCCATACCTTTGTAAATAATCCCACTACTAAACTCTCCTCCCCTCCCCAGCTTTGAGCATGTTGTCTATTTCCTGCTGGTACTTCAAAAGATGGAATCAAGGAATGTTTCTCTACCAAAAAAAACAAAACAAAACAAAAGAGCACCTCACTTGCAATAGCAAACTGGATTTGAGTTAACTCTCAAACTCCTGAGACGGTAAGGAATGGCAGGGATTGTGACGAACTGGAAAGCACAGGACCTCCCCCACTCCAGCCTGTCGTTGCCGTGACAGTGGCAGTTCAGCGTTGTAAACTCTTCCCTTTTTTTAAAAGTAGCAAAACTTCCAGGTGTAAAGTGAGATCTCTTGATTTTTCAAGTGTTGGCTTGACTATTTGGAAATCATGCTGTGAGGCAGATGGTCAATAGGCCGAACTTGGCCCTTGGAGCGCCAGTTTCCAGTCTGTACTCTCAGCATATAGCACCCTGCAGAGTCCCAAACCCTACTTGATCAGAAGAGCCTGCAGGGAGGAGCGCTGTGTGCTGACCATCAGGAAACCCTCAGGGCCCCAGGGGTGGGAGGGAAGCCTGGCCATGCCATGTCCTCCAAAAAGGCTTAGTGGTGGCACCCACCAGCGTCTAAGTTCTGCAGCTTACAGCCTTGAGTGCCTCCCTGGCTCATCGCGTCTAATATGGGTGTCAGTGGAAAGTAAATTAAATCTGCTAGGCTGTAATCTGCAAATGAAACATTTTGTGGCAGTAACTAAACAGGGCATTATGTTTTAATCGGGTTTTTAAAATGTTGTTTTAAAAATCATTTTATTGTGCAGAAGCTGGTACCCTAAGAGCTATAATTCCTTACTAACCATATGATAATGTAATACCCTCTAGTCTAGATGTTCTTACCAGCCAGGGTGTTTGTCTCAACGCTCTTAAACCTATATATTTTCAGAGTAGAAGCATTCCATCACCTTCCCGTCACTCAAATGGGGAACCCTGGCAGCAGCTTCTCCATCAGGATTGCCTTTCAACCTGGCTTTGAGAGAGAAGCAAAATGATTCATCCTTCCCTCATTTTATCTATCATCTATTTTTTTTAAAACAAACAGTTATATATTGCTGTCTTGGCACTTTGCAAACATCAGTCTGATGCATTCTCCTACCAACTCCTTGAAGAAAGTGCTGTTCTTATCTTGATTTTTACAGATGAGCAAGTTGAGGCACAGACAGGTGGAGTAACTGAGAGAGGTAACCCAGCTGGTGAGCGATGAAGGCGGAGCCTGGCTCCCGAGTCCGTGCTCTGAGCTACCCAGCTGTGCTACCTCTTCTTTCCAGCCTGCTCCCAAAGCCCCCAGCTCATTCATCGTTCTGCTTTCTCCTGTTACCCCTCTCTCATCGCCTAGACATTCAGTTATTCTTTTTTATTTATTTTTAATTGGAGATAATTGCTTTGCAATATTGGTTTGGTTTCTGCCATACATCAACATATATTAGCCATGGGTGTACATATGCCCTCTCCCTCTCGAACCTCCCTCCCACCTCCCACTCTCTTCCACCCCTCTAGATTGTCACAGAGCCCCAGTCTGAGGTCCCCGAGTCATCCAACAACTTTCCATTGGCTATCGATTTTGCATGAGGTCGTGTGTGTGCTTTCATGCTCCTCTCTCCATTCATCTCACCCTCTCCTTCCTTGCCCCATCCTTGTCCATAAGTCTGTTTTCTAGTCTACATCTCCATTGCTGCCCTGCAAATACGTTCATCAGTGCTATCTTTCTAGATGCCATATATAGATATATTAATATACAATATGTGTTTTTCTCTTCCAGACTCACTTCACTCTGTATGATAGGCTCTAGGTTCATCCACCTCATCAGAACTGACTCAATGCATTCCTTTCTATGGCTGAGTAGTATTCCATTGTATATATGTACCACAGCTTCTTTATCGATCTGTCTGTTGATGGACATCTGGGTTACTTCCTATTATGTTGTTTTACGGATACTGAGAATCTGCTGTGTGTCAGGTTCTGTGCTCAGTGTTGGGGACCCCACAATGAGTTGTCCCATTATGGCCCCTGCCAAGTGGGGCTCACAGTGTAAAAAGGAGCACAGCCTGGCAGCCAAGTATCCCTTGGGATAAAGGAAGTGCACCCAGTCCCGCAACAGCCCATGAACACCATTGTTAGGATTAGAAAATGGTGCTCCTTGCTCTAGTCACTTTACTGCCACCTGTGGGAGGACAGTCATATAAAGATGAGCATCTGGGACTTCCCTGGTGCTCTGGTGGCTAAGACTCTGTCAGCTCTCCCAAAGCTGGGGGCTTGGGTTCGATCCCTGGTCGGGGAACTATATCCCACAGGCTGCAACTAAAGATCCCACTTGCTTCAAGTAAGACCCAGCACTGCCAAATAAACAAATAAATAATAAAGACACGCATCCAGGATGACTGTGAATGCAATCTGCTCTTGGAGTTGTGCACGACCTTCACAGCTGCATGTGGTGGGCCAGAGGTTGGGGGAAGTGCACACTTCTGTTCTGGAGGAACTGCCAGAGAGACTTCCTGTTGGAGGCTGAAATTCAAAGATGGAGTAGGAATAAGTGGGTGAAGAGCGGGGACCATGCTCCAGGCGGAGGGAAGGGCATGTGAGAAGAGCCGTGGGTGGCTTGGTGCTGTGTCTACCTAGCGAGGCTAGAACTACAATTCCCAGAATGCCTTTCCCCGCGTGCTCTGGGATGGGGTGGGCTTCAGGGGAACTCTGGGTGAGGTTAGGAAGACAGAGATGAAGCAGTAACCTTGGTGAGTCAGGAGCTGTTGCAGCTCACATATGTAGACCTGAGGCAACAGACTTAGAAAGGCTGATTGCCCGGTTCCCATGTGCTGTGCTGTGCTTTGTTGCTCAGTCATGCTGACTCTGCAGCTCCTGGATTATAGCCCACCAGGTTCCTCTGTCTATGGAGATTCTCCAGGTAAGAATACTGGAGTGTTTTGCCATGCCCTCCTCCAGGGAATCTTCCCAACCCAGGGATCGAACCCAGGTCTCCTGTGTTGAGGTTGGATTGTTTACCTTTGATCCACTGGGGAAACTTGCTCAGCTCCTACAGTCAAGGTCAAATCTCTAAGTTGAATCCCTTAAAATAAAATCATTCCTAGAATCTCTGCTTCTCTGAGCAAAGTGATCAATGGAAGGACTAGTAAGAGATAGGGCTGGAAGGGTAGGCAGGCATTAGATGGTGAAAAGTCTTGGGGTCATTGATGTGTTTGCTTTATTAAAAAATTGAGGCAGGTAATTCTCTGGCAGTCCAGTGGTTAGGACTTGGTGCTTTCAAGGCCAGGGAAGGAACTAAGTTCCCATAAGACATTTGGTGTAGTCAAAAAATATCTTGACACCCTTTTTTTTTTTTTTTGAGAATTAGGTGACCATAAGTATATACATTTATTTCTCGGTTCTGAATTCTATTCCATTGAACCATATATCTGTTTGTATGCCAGTAACTGAAGGGTTTTAGACAGAGGAACGAGACACATTGTGTATTTTAAGACTGAAGAGGGAGAGACCTTCGAGGTCTCTACTTGGTGCAGTTGTCCACATGAGCGATGTTTAAGGGATGACTGTGGATATTTAGAGGAGAGGGCAGGTTCAAGGGCTATTTAGGAGGAAGAATGAACAGTGGGCTCTGGAACTGCCCTACTGGGGTCAAATCCCTGTCCTGCCATGTATGCATCATGTCAACTTGAACAAAGGTCTTGACTCCCCAGCCTCAGTTTCCTTAGCTATAAAATGGGGATATCAACACTGGCCTCAGAGCAATGTTGCAGGGACACGAGAGTGCTCATAAAACCCTTAGGGCCCGATGCTGAAAACATGCTCAAGAAACATCAGGGGAGGAGGGGCGGGGGTTGAAGTAGAGGAACCTCCATGGTTCCCCAAAGTCTTCCAGTTCCTGGATCTGGTTCCTCCTGAAGCCTGCACACCATTTGTATGGTTGCAGATGGTGGAATTAGAGGTCCTATTTCATTTTTTTCCCCTGTGGACATCCAGTTATCTCAGAACTCACTGAAAACTTTCTCCTTTTCCCGCTGCTCTGCAGGGCTACCTTGTTATTTATCACGTGCCCACGTGTAGAAAGATCTGTTTCTGGGCCTACCTTCTTCTGCACTGGTTTTTGTATCTATCCTTGTGCTAAAACCAGGCCATCCTGAATAATTAATAAAATAATTAAATAAAATTAGTTATGGTATAGTAATAATAATTTGACAAATAATAATAATTATTAGTAAAAGCTTTCTCTTAAATCCTGACTCCTGATGCCTGCTGTTCTTGAGTGTCCTAGCTATTCTTGGTCAGAGTGGTTTTCAGAAGACCCAGGTCAAATCTTGTTGCTTTGTAGCCTTGACTCCTTCAGTGGCTTCTTAAAAGGAACTGAGGCTGAGGATCGAGCCAGGTGTCAGGGAGGAAAGGGAACAGGGCCTGAGGCACTGCTGGAACCCACACAGCGTTCCTTCTCCAGACCCAAGCAGCTTGACTCTCTCCAGCTTGGGCTCTCTTTCATGTCTTTATTATAGAGATCAACGTCCCCCTCTGGCTACTTGCTGTGAGATGTGCTGATTATCTAGAACCTCCACAAGAAAAGGGCTGCTAGGAGCCAACCCTGCAAGCAGGACTCCCTCCTGAGAGTCCTGTGTGTGGGGTTGGGGGAGGGATTGGCTTCTTAAACATCAATTGTTTTATCCCAGGACACTGTTCACTACTTAGAATAAATAAAGCCATGGCTCATTGGCCCTAAGCCTGCACTCCCCCTGTATCCATACCTTTTGCCACGTAACTCAAGGTCCTTCCCACTTACTCCCTATCCTTCCTTGGTCTTTGCTCTGTGAAATGTGGGTGAAAGAGGCCTTGTGCTTTTGCCTGACCCTCTTGTGCTCGGCAGTCGTAGCCTGCTGGGCCAAGGGAATGAGAGACACGTGGAATGACCGCAGAGGCCCCTGAAGCCTCGAGCAGAGCAGTCCAGGGGACCCCAGACTCGCTCAGCCAAACCCAGCCAACCTGTGGTGTGCGTGATTACGAACAACTGCTGTGAAAAGCCACAGGATTTTAGGACTATTAAGGAGCAGTGACAAACTGGTACAGTATCTTCGGTGGACTGGATATGGGAGGATGTCACCACAGGGGCTGCAGGCTCAATCTGCGTCGTGGGAAAGTTCATCACCAGCCTGGGGCCGCAAGAAAAGTTAACGTTCCAGGCTCTGTGATGCCTTGATCTCCAAAGAGCCATTCATACAAAATTGTTTCCTTCTGTCAACCATCAGGGGTTTCGCAGGTGGTGCTACTGGTAAAGAACCTGACAATGCAGGAGACATAAGAAACATGGGTTCCATCCTGGGTTGGGAAGATCCCCTGGAGGAGGGCATGGCAACCCAATTCAGTCTTCTTGCTGGAGAATCCTATGGACAGAGGAGCCTGGTAGGCTATACTCCATAGTGTTGCAAAGAGTCGGACACAACTGAAGCGACTTAGCACGCACGCACACATCAACGTCAGAACCAAAATACTGTACTATGAGTGCAGGTGGGTGAGGGCATACAAACACAGCATTAATTCAAGTATAAAATGAGGCTATAGCCATGGACAAAGAGGTAAAGTATTAACAGCTAATGATTGTGCTATGTTTACGAGATGTCAAATCATGGGCTAAGGATCTCAGCCCAGAATCCTGTGCCCAACATAACACCTTCCATGGGTACCCATGGCAACTCGGATTCAACATGGGCTGAATGTGGGGGCTTCTTTTTATTCTTCCTTCCAGCCTTCTTTTACTGCATAGATTTGGAGGAGATGGGGTTGACCCCACTCTGAACTCTAGGAATAGGCCCTGTTGGATTTCAACCCTGTCTGCACATTACAATCACCTAGGGGAACTCTTCAAATGTCCTGGCCTAGGCTTTAGCCCAAGGGACTCAAATGTGCAATTGGTTTGAAAACCTGGTTTAACCCACTCAAGAAGTCATTTCTCCTTGGCCGTAATTAGTTCAAGTAGCCACATCTGAAGTAATCAAGCTTCCCCAGGCCACAGCCATTAGTACAGACATAGGCATAAAGCTCACTTTAGACCAGTGTGAGACATGAGGATAAGTTACTGGCACTTTAGGGAAAGAGTATTTCTATTCCCCCAAGGGAGCCACAGCTGGCCCTTTCTCATCTTCTCAGCTGGGTAGGTGCAAATGTGAAGACTGGAGCTCCTGCAGCCATTCTGTCAGCATGAGGGGAGCAGCCTCCAGGAGACATTGACACTGTGGAAGGCAAAACCAGAAGAAAAAAAGAAATAGGGTACTCAATGACATCATTGGTCTCTAAACAAAACAAACCCTGAAGCTCACTTTATTTCTGGACTTTCCAGCAATTTAAGCCAATGTAAGTTGGGCTTTCTGTGACCAGCAACACAAAGAATCACAGCTGATTTATCTCCCCACACATCAACCTGTGCCTTATCTCAGTAAATGCTACTTCCTTATGTCCAGTTTTGTGGAAACGTGTAGGTCAGCAAACATTTTTCTTTTTTCACAGCTCCCTATCTGATATGTTCTCAAGGCCTCTGGGCTTGTCCACTCATCTCCTCCTGTCTCCTCCACCCTGGTTTGGGACACACCTTCCCCCATTCCCCATGACACATCTTCCTCCAGCCCCACCTGACTAGAGCAATGGCCGCCCAGCTGATCTTCCTGCCTCCAGCCCCTGCGCTACAAGCATCGCAGGACAGCCTGCTGCTGCTCAGTCACCCGGTCACGTCCGACTCTTTGCCACCCCATGGACTGCGGCATGCCGGGCTTCTCTGTACTTCACCATCTCCCACAGCTTGCTCAAACTCATGTCCGTTGAGTCAATGATGCCATCCAATCATTTCATCCTCTGTCATCCCCTTCTCCTCCTGTCTTCAAATGTTTCCAGCATCAGGGGTTTTTCCAATGAGTCAGTTCTTCACATCAGGTGGCCAAAGGTTGGAGTTTCAGCTTCAGCGCCAGACTTTCCAGTGAATATTCTGGACTAATTTCCCTTAGGATGGACTGGTTGGATCTCCTTGCAGTCCAAGGGACTCTCAAGAGTCTTCTTCAACACCACAGTTTGAAAGCATCAATTCTTCAATGCTCAGCTTTCTTTATGGTCCAACTCTCACATCCATATACGACTCCTGGAAAAACCATAGCTTTGACTCTATGGACCTTTGTAGGCAAAGTAATGTCTCTCCTTTTTAATATGCTGTCTAGGTTTGTCATAGCTTTGTAAAAAACATGAATCTTCTCACTTCCTCTCTTGCCTCTCATTTCTCAAT
The DNA here is from genome assembly GCA_006408695.1 of Aepyceros melampus. Taxonomy (NCBI): domain Eukaryota; kingdom Metazoa; phylum Chordata; class Mammalia; order Artiodactyla; family Bovidae; genus Aepyceros; species Aepyceros melampus. Next base: position 209,384 of record SJXQ01010954.1, on the reverse strand, counting down.
GGTGTTCCAGGCTCTGAGGAGGAAGACTCATCCTTCTACTATAACTTACTCTCAGGCTCTCCTTATTCTCACTCCTCTCCAGTGATGCCAGCTTTCTTTCCATTTCATTTTCCTTTTTTTTCTTGCCTCTCCATGTGGCACATGGGATCTTAGTTCCCCCACCAGGGATTGAACCTGTGCCCCCTGCAGTGGAATCACGGAGTCTTAACCACTGGATGCCCAGAGAAATCCCTCTTTCTATTTTTAATTTCTGAAAAGTGCCAAGAATCTTCTTGCCTTATGACACTTTCACCTGTTCTCCCCTCTGCCTGGAGTGCTTGTAAACGTAAAAAAATTCACATCTTAAAAGTTGAGAGTTATGTTTTATTCAGCAGGAATTTTTGGAACTTCAAGCCCAGGAGGCAGCATCTCAAGTAACTCTGAGAGAACTGCTGCAACGAGGTTGGGGGCAGGGGAGCCAAGTTATATAGAAGTTTTGCAACAAAGGGCAGGTGGTCTGAACATCAAAAGATTCAGCTCAGTTTGGTTTGGTTCAGTCGCTCAGTCTTGTACAACTCTGCGACCCCATGGACTGCAGCACGCCAGGCTTCCCTGTCCATCACCAACTCCCAGAGCTTGCTCAAACTCATGTCCATCGAGTCGGTGATGCCATCCAACCATCTCATCCTCTGTCTTCCCCTTCTCCTCCACTTCAATCTTTCCCAGCATCAGGGTCTTTTCCAATGAGTCCATTCTTCACATCAGGTGGCCAAAGTATTGGAGTTTCAGCTTCCACATCAGTCCTTCCAATGAATATTCAGGACTGATTTCCTTTAGGATGGACTGGTTTGATCTCCTTGTAGTCCAAGGGACTCTCAAGAGTCTTCTCCAACACCACAGTTCAAAAGTATCAATTCTTTGGTGCTCAGCTTTCTTTATAGTCCAACTCTCACATCCATACATGACTACTGGAAAAACTGTAGCTTTGACTAGACAGACCTTTGTTGGCAAAGTAATATCTCTGCTTTTTAATATACTGTCTAGGTTGGTCATAGCTTTTCTTCCAAGGATTAATAATCAAAAGATTATTGTGAATTAAAGGAAACTAGATATCTCAAGTTAAGGAACTTAGTGTTTTCCTATGTATGGAAAGATGCAGGAGTCTGGGCTGTCTGAAATCATTCTTTTGCTATGCACCTCAGCTATCTGAGGCCAGTATCCTGTGTTTTCACATCCCAAATTTCCTTGGGACTCACCATAGGGAGTGGCTGCAGTTTGGTGGTTGCTGGACGGCAGGTGTTCTTTCCTTCTGGAGTCCCCTCAGGGCTCATCAGCTCACCATCCTGGTGGCTGCAATTGCTGATGACTGTGACATCTTTGTTTACTGAAGGTGAAAAGTGTTAGCTGCTCAATTGTGTCCAACTCTTTGTGACCCCACGGACTGTAACCCACCACGCTCCTCTGTCCATGTGATTTTTCAAACAAGAATACTGGAGTGGGTAGCCAGTCCCGTCCCTAGGGGATTTTCCTGACCCAGGGATCAAACCAGGGTCTCCTGCATTGCAGGTAGATTCTTAATCATCTGAGTCACCAGGGAAGCCATTGATGGGGCAGGAAATATTCCATTTCTCAGCTCCTGCTTGTCATTCCCCTTTCTGCCTAGCTGTGTGCGTGGTAAGTTGATTCAGTCGTGTCTGACTCTTTGTGACCTTATGGACTGTAGCCCTCCAGGCCCTCTGCCTCTTCTCTTTCTCCTGAGCTACTCCTATCCATTTTTCAGGTCTCAGTGTGGATGTCCCTTCCTCAAGAAACCTTCTCTGATGCTCTACACCTGCATTTGGTGCCAGGTATTTATTTGGTGCCTATTATTTGGTAGGCCTTGTGCTATGATGAACAACGCTCATCTGCTCCCTGCCTGCTCAGAATTTTCATTCCAGCTGGGGGAACAACTTTTAAAAGTTAATGAGCAAATTAAAAAGTTGTTGCAAGTACCAAGAAGTTCGATAAAGAAAAAACAAAAGACTGGGTTAGAAAATAACTGGGCAATCGGGCAGGTGTTCTTTAGAGAGGGTGGTCAGGAAAGGCCTGGGGTGTTCCATGATATGGAGAACTTTTAATTCAGAGAGAAGAAGTGAAGGGAACAGTATTCCAGGTGGAGGGAACAGCACCTGCAAAAGAACTGAGCTCAGGAAGACTCTGGCATGTTTGAGGAAGCCCACAGCACCGCAGTGGAGTGAGCAGAGGGTGGAGAGAGGGGCATGAAGTGAGGCTAGTGAGAACACCACCTCAGGGCATTTCTGAACCTGGCAAGGAGCTGAGATTTTTTTTTTAATAAGTGCTTATTTTTGGCCATGCTGGGTCTCTGTTGCTGCATGCGGGCTTTCTCTCGCTGTGATGAGTGGGTCTACTCTCTAGTTGTGCTGCTTGGGCTTCTCGGTGTGCAGGGCTTCTCTTGTTGTGGCTTGTGGGCTCTGGAGCATGTGGGCTTCAGCAGTTGTGGTCCACGGACTTAGTTTCCCCTCAGCGTGTGGATCTTCCTGGACCAGGGCCACACTCATGTCTCCTGCACTGGCGGGCAGATTCTTAACCACTGAGCCACCGGGGAAGTCCTAGATTTTATATTAAAGGCAATGGGAGCCATCAAAGTTTTTGAGCAAGGGATGGGTGTGATTCAGTTCACGTCCTAAGATCCCACTGGCTGTTTGTGAAGCATAGTTGGTAGAGGGCAAGGCTGGAGCTGCTAAAATCCTCCTGCAAGGTCCTGGGGAGAAGTTTTTGTCCAGGGAAGAGGTGAGAACGGCTTGGACCGAGAAGGTAAGAATGACGATGGGGAAAAGAAGAAAACTCATGGTATGTTTTAGAGGTGGAAAGGGTCAGGCCTTGCAGAAATATTGATGATGGGGGTGGGCGTAGGGGAGTAATCTGGCTTTGGGGTCTTCTGTCAGCTGAGTGTTTTCATCTGTCAAATGGACATGCAGCATGAGAACAGCCTCCATAGTGAGATAACTATAGTGAGATAATGTAAATCGTGGAGGCCTGTGCTTACCACGTGCTGACTTCCATGCGTATCCTGGTTATCAAGCTGCGTTGGGTCCCCAGAGATCCAAGTCTGAGTCTTATTTAGCTCTTGACCTCGGAGAATGACTGAATGAAAAATTCACAAAACTAAATTGTGTTTAAAAATTGTTCCCTGAAGCATCAGCCCTGATTTTCATTGATCCCCTGTTCTCAACCCAGCCCAGAGCTCCCGTGAGGTCTCCAGGTGGCATCCAGGCTGCTGCAGTTCAGCACATGGTCAGCAGATGGCGCTAGAGGCTAAGGGACGGGTCCCCCTCCCTCGGACCCTCCCTGCAGCCCTCCCTTGGCTATTCCTTCTCCTTCCCCATTTTCAGAGCCAACTCCAGCTCCCTGGGCTGCCCTTGCATCAGACTTGAGGGGCTTGAGGCTAGACCCTCTGCAGGCTCCTGGGAATGCAGGCCTATTTCAGAGAAGTAGAAAGAAAGCCTGAGACCGAGCTGGGAGCCCTGAATGGGCCCTGCCCTCCCTCGAAGACCTCCCGACCCCCACTGCCTGCCCTCCCAGGAAATCACTTTACAAATAGGGCAGTGTGGGTCCCGAATGAGAGCGAGGTTTTCCTCAGAAGAGCCACTTCATCTGTGAACAAGGGAGCTATGAGACCTCTTAGAGCAGCTCCATGACCTCCGCGTCCATCCTGTGAAAAATATGAAATAAGAGTTTTAATTACCAAGTTTGGAAGCCAGCCGATGCGTTTAATATTAATGTCTCCAATGCTTCTGCCTCAGGCGTGCCGGCATGGACAGAATTGGGGTTTCCCTTGGGTTGGCTCTGAATGTGCTTGGAGACCGGCCAGGCTGCTGCGTCCCCAACACTTGGAAGCCTCCTGTCGCCCGGCCGGGGTCCAGGCCTGCCCTGGACCTCCCACTCCCTGAGGAACTCCTGCCAAGATAGCCCAGCGGGCCTGTCCCCACTGAATCCAGGACCTGGAGTCCCGTGGAGGCATCTAATGCCGGCCTCAGCCCAAGGTCCTGGCAGAGGATGGGAATCAGTGAGGCTTCCTTCAAAGAAGGAAACAAACAGAGACAGACAGACCTGAGTTTGAATTCTGCTCTCCAAAAAAAGCAGCTCAGCCTCTCTGGGTATATAAAATTACAAACTTTATAATCTGTAAAGTGGAGAACGTATTTCGTGTATTGTGGGTTGTTCTGGATAACAGATGGCCATCCGAGGCTTAGCGCGTGCCTGGAAGCCAGCCCAGCACTTCGCATGTCCTGTACCTTTGTCACCTGCAGTAGTCCTGTGAGGTACATTGGGGCTGGAACCCAGGACATTCTGACCCCAGAGGCTGTGACTCCGAAATCCTCCAAGCAAACACACTGCAGAGACTTGGAGGAATTTGAGCTTGAAGGGAACGTGGCCACTTGGTCCCAGACCCTAGCTTATCCTAGGCTGCATGGCCCTTTATACCTCAGGGACCACCAAGAGCATTGCTAATGGGAGCTCAGAACAGCAGCCCTAACAAAACCACCCATGCCACTGTTGTTTGCCCCGAATGTCTACTTCTGAGAAAGACGGGGTGGGCAGGCAAGCTGCATTTGATGGGCTGATTTGACACTCTTGGAATGGATGGAGTTTTCAGGGCCATCTTGGGGCTGGCCACACACCTTGGTACATCTTTAGGCTCGGGCGTCTTTGCTTGTTCTACTGGCTCCTTGTGCGTGGATGGTAACACGTGATGGGGTCTGAGGACATCCAGCAGCTGGAGCCACTTGTCTTCAAAGTAACAGAATACGTGGCATCTAGGAGACCTCATCCATTCCTTCTCCAGCATATGCCAGAGGGACAGGCAGGCTGGACAAAGAGAGGTGGGTGACAACGAGCTCCAATTTGTTTTATTTTTTTGGCCGATCTTCATGGCGTGCAGGATTCTAGTTCCACAGTCAGGGATTGAATGTGAGCACCCTGCAGTGGAAGCATGGAGCCCCAACCACTGGACAGCCAGGGAAGTCCTGAGCTCCACTTTATAACCATCTGATGGGCAGGTGTTGGTGGAGACGTGGAGACCTAGGAATCCTTTGTCCTACTGGAAGAGTGAGCTATGGGGCCAGTGTGGAGGGCATATATCCCAGCAATTCCACTTCTGATCACGTCCTCCAAAGCATCTCTCACACAGGCAGACAAAGAGGCTTCCCCAGTGATATTCCTCTAAACATTTGCTGGTAATAGCCAAGGGCTGGAAACACCCAAGACGTCTACTCAAAAAGAAGTAGATAAATCACAGGCGGCATATGCAAATGATGAACATCAGGCAGGGTTCGATGGAATGAATTAGAACGATGTGTATTAACATGGGCAGGTCGTAAAAAGGTAATGCCAAACAAGGTGTCTGGCAGGTACTGCTTATATATGTGCAATATATATTCTCAAGGCTAACACGCTCACAGATGATAACATAAGAATATTTGCCCGTGGGGAGAGGAGCAAGGGAAGGCAGGGAGTTCAAGAATGAGGATGGAAGAGACAAAAGCAAAGCAAACAAAGATACAAGAGGCCTGTGCGTGACTGATAATCACTGAGTTGGACTCACAGTTGTGAGCAATTGAATGCTGTGCCTTTGTGGTCCAAAGCAAAGAAAGCAAAGAATCAAAGAAAAGGACTTTGATCAAATCAAAGTCAAGGAATTCTATGTTTTTTGTTGTTTAAAAAAAAAAAACAACCCTAGAGATTGTTAGTTGTTTAGGGATTTTCCAAATGAGGCCAATAAGCACATCATATGTGCATGCTCAGTCTCTCAGTTGTGTCCGCTTTTTGCAACCCCATGGACTGTAGCCCAGGCTCCTCTGTCCATGGGATTCCCAGGCAAGAATACTGGAGTGGGTTGCCATTCCCTTCTCCAGGGGATCTTCCAGACCCAGGGATGGAACCTGCATCTTCTCCATTGGCAGGCAGGTTCTTCACCACAGAGCCACCTGGGAAGCTTCAACAAGCTTTTCATCCAACCTTATAACAGAATTGGTCACTGGGCTCTTGGCTGGGTACCGGGCCGGTTCTCCGTGTGTTATGTGGTTATCTCACTCTATCCTCAGAGTCTCCCATTGAGATATTGCCAATGACCGTTTTGCAACAGGGCTCCCAGAGGTGTAGGGAGTTGCCCCAAACAATCTGCTTCCCGTGTAAACCCCGCCTCTGCCATCCCACCTCCCAACCCGGACTGTAATCCAGACCCTTTATGGGGTTTGAATACTTCAGGATCACCTGAAGGTGGCGCTGTTGCAGTTGAGGCAAGATAAGTGAGACTGTGAGATGGGGATGGGAGAACGTTCTGAGGATGATACAGGGCCCTCCTGGGTTTGCAGGAGGTCCTGTTCACCAGCCCTGGAGACAGTACAGAGCAGGAAAGAAGGCAGGGGCACTGATGGCAGAGGAGGGGCAGAATGTCATCTTGGACTGGAAACCTATCTTCCCTCCTTCATCCCTTCCCATTTGGAGGAGCCAGACTGCACAGCCTCCAGGAGATTGTTTTGCAAAAGTCCAGGCTCTGTGGAGAGGATTCAGGATCAAGGATTCCAGGACTATGCAGATAATCCTCGTTCAGCCTGTTAAAGGAAGAGTCCTCCTGCTCACCCACCCGTGGGACACCTGCCTCCACTAGGGGAGGGTGTCTGCAAGGATGCTAATCCCTGCATTTCCTAGGGCTCATTTGAATACAGGATGAACACTCAGCCATGGAGCAGAAGACAAGACACATGGTGTGTACTTGAGGTACGACCCTGCCATCCAGGGAAGTCTGAGCTTGGATGGAACTGTCCACCACAGCTGCAGCTGAATCACTGGGGAGCTGAGAGCATGGGATGCAGGATGCTGGGGGCTCCCCGAAACACGCTCTCCACACTGCAGTGCTCCCTCCACATCAGGATCAGGAACTGTGATTTCAGCTCTTCCCCTCTGAAGCCCAAGCCTCTCTCCTGGGCTTCAGCTCTGCAAACACAACTGATCCTCTAACATCTGACCTCCTGGATGCCTCACGTGTACCTCAAACTCAGAGAAGCCAAAACTGAACTTGTCACCTTTATGCCAGACTGTTTTTCCCACTAGTTGTCCATAGCACCATCTACCCAGGGACACCTTAAGACTTATCTCCGACTTTTCCGTGGCTTCCCCTCTCCACATTTCTTGTGTGAGCGCTAAGTCACTTCAGTCATGTCTGACTTTTTGTGGCCCTATGGACTGTAGCCTGCCAGGCTCCTCTGTCCATGGGATTCTCCAGACAAGAATGCTCGAGTTGGTTGTCATGCCCTCCTCCAAGGGATATTCCCAACCCAGGGATCGAACCTGCCTCTCCTATGGCTCCTGCAGTGAGGGTGGACTCTTTACCGCTGAGCCACTGGGGAAGCCTTCTCCACATCTCAGTGGTCACCAAATCTTGTGGACTCCATCACCTGCCTCGTCTCCCACTTCACCCACCCACTCTCTCCCTTCCTTCCTTTTTTCCTATCAAATTAAGCAGATTAAAAAGAACGAGACTGAAGACTACCCAGTGCATAAGAGCATGCTCTCAAGCTTTGGTGACAAGAAGACATATGGATAACCTTTCGTAAGGCAATGTGGCAGAATGCATCAATAATCACAAGCGTTCTGATCTTTTAATCTAGTTATTCTTCTTCTAAGCATATATCCTGAGAAAATTGTCCTATACTCAGAAAAAGCTTTCCACACAGACATTCTTGACAGAATTGTTTATATTAGCAAAAAGCAAAGCAATCAGCAACAGTGACAAAAAAAAAAACAAACACAAAAACTAGATACTACCTGAATGTTAATGCTAATGGTTAATTTCACTGTTATGCTCTTGTTCCAGCTGGGCACCCTTCAGTGTTGCTATTCTCCTGGTGACACCCTGCACCATTTTTTATTGTCTGGCTACATGCTCTCTGATGAGGTCTTCCACTCATGGCCTGGGCTACCATCTACATTGACCATCCCCAAATCTTTATTTCTAGCCCAGAGAGTTCTTTTGAACTTCTCACCTGTGTATCCAACAGCCAAGAAGACACTGCACTTGAATAAACCAAAGCCAGTTCAACCTCGAGAGTCCGTAAAACTTCATGCCATCTTCAGCCCCCTGCAAACAGGTGTCCAGTCTCCGTGATGGCACCAACCTTTCCCCCCGACATCCAGGCTAGAAATATGTCCACCCTTCTTCCCTTTTTCTACAACTAAGTCATCACCAAGTTCTGCTGATTCTACTTTCTCAGTTATTCTCCATCTGCACTGCCCACTAGCCCGGGTCAAACCACTTTCATTTCTTGCCACAACTACAACAGCCTCTTATCTGCTCTGCCCTCTTCCATCTTCTTCCCCATTTCCTCTCCCTGTCTGGAGCCAGAGTATACTTTCAAAAGGATGAACCTGATTAGGTCCTTAGTACATTGGATTCTGGGTTTCCCAGGTGGCTCAGTGGTAGAGAATTTGTCTGCCAATGCAAGAGACAAAGACTCCATCTCTGGGTCAGGAAGATCCTGGAGGAGGAAATAGAAACTTGCTCCAGTATTCTTGCCTGGAAAATCCCATGGACAGAGGAGCTTGGTGGCCTATATTCCATAGGGTCACAACAAAGTTGGACATGACTTAGCCAGTAAACAACAACATATGAATGCTAGGATCTCGCTTCTGAAGCCATTGGCTTGGTGCCTCGCAGTTACTGGTGGGGTTTGCAAGAGAGGAAGTGAGGTGTTTCCACATCTGGGTGGGTGGTCACTCTCTCAACTCAGCTTGAAACGCAGCAATGCCTTCCAATAGGATGAGCTGGCTCTCTTGGGAGGTACCACCACATGGCAATGTCTGAACGCATTCTCTTCTGAATCCAGACTTTGTTTGGGCACCTACTATGTGCCGGGCCACACATGCTCAGTGGGGGTGATTTCCACCCCCACAGATGAAAATTCATTCTTGCAGAGTGAAAAAATATTACGTTATTTCAGTGTTTTGTGGCTCTCCGAGGCTCAACCTTACTCAGCTATAGCTTATTCTTTAGTATTTAATCTCTCTAATTGGGGAGAATTGAAATTAAATTAAAAATTTCTCGTTAGAGGAGCCATAATGAACAAAAGGTTGAGAAACACTGGGGTGGGCTATGATGGCACAGTGGATACTGAATCAGCCATGGTCCCTCACTGTGCAGAGTCTTCCCTTCTGGCGGTGAAGATATACGTTAAGTTATATACAAGATTAAATGCGAGGAGCCAGACCTAAAAGGCTGCGTGCTATAGAGTCCATGCGTGTGGCATTCTGCTATAGAGTCCATGGTGTGGCATTTTGTGGCGGGCACCGCTATAGGTGCAGAAACAGGTCCATAGTTCTCGGGGCTTGGGTTGGGGGTGGGGCATGAGAGACCTTTCTGGGGTGGTTGTTATTGCTCCTTGTTCAGCTGCTAAGTCATGTCTGACTCTTTGTGACCCCATGGACTGCAGCAGGCCAGGCTTCCCTGAGTTTATCTCTTGGAGTTTGCTCAAACTCATATCCATTGAGTCGGTGATGCCATCCAACCATCTCATCCTCTGTCATCCCCTTCTCCTCCTGCTCTTTCCCAGCATCAGGGTCTTTTCCAGCCTTTTCCAGTGAGCTCTTCGCATTAGGTGGCCAAAGTATTGGAGTTTCATCTTCAGCATCAATTCTTCCAATGGATATTCAGAGTTGATTTCCTTCAGGATGGACTGGTTTGATCTCCTTGCAGTCCAAGGGACTCTCAAGAGTCTTCTCCAGCACCACAATTTGAAGGCATCTGCAGTGGTAGATGTGTTCTATATCCTGATTGAGGTGGTGGTCTCATGACTGTATGTGGTTATTAAAACTCATAGGTCTGTACCCTGGAAAAGGATGAATGTTATTATAACAAATTATATTTCAGTAAACTGCCTTAAAACTTCATACAGTATATACAGTGGAATATTAGACATAAAAAGAAACAAAATTGGGTCATTTGTAGAGATGTGGATGGATCTGGAAACTGTCATATAGAGTGAAGTAAGTCAGAAAGAGAAAAATATCATAAATTAATGCATATATGCGGAACCTAAAAAGTGGTACAGATGAACATGGAACATGTTTGCAAGGCAGATATAAAAATACAGATGTAGAGAACAAAAGTATGGACACCAAGGCGGGAAGAAGGGGGTGGGATAAATTGGGAGATTGGGGTTTGAATATGTATAAAATAGGTAGCTAATGAGAACCTGCTGTATAGCACAGGGAAGTAACATGGTGCTCTGAGGTGATCTAAGAGAGATGGGAATTCAAAAAAGAGAAGAAGATGTATGTATACACGTAGCTGATTCACTTTGCTGTACAGCAAAAACTAACACGACATTGTAAAGCAGTTATACCCCAACCAGCAAAATCATTGTACAATAAATGATGTGCTGAGCATCGTGAGTGCTATGCAGAATCAGCAGCAGTGAGAACAAGCAGAAGGTCATGGACCCGGTTCCACCAGGGAGCACCTCTCTGGTCAAGCCATGTTGAGCGGAGCTCTGAAGGATGAGCAAACATTAACCTGGAGAAAGCTGGGTCGTCAGAGCTGCTACCCTGCACAACCCTAGGGGGTGCCACTACCATAGAAATAATCGCATTCCTGGGTTGTATAATGTAGTAGCTCTGGCAGAGCAGCCCAGGGAAGATGGTACAACGTGTGCATAGACCCCGGGGCAGCACAGCACGTGATGTATTCCAGGGGTGGAGGGAGGCCAGTGGGCCAGGAGTCCGGAAGATAAAGAAAGATGTAGCTAATGATGGGCTGATGGGTGGGCAGTGGCCAGACTTTGCAGAGGCTAGTGGTCTCCTGGGAGATGTTGGAAGGGGAGTGACTTGATTCACTTTGCATTTGCGAAATGCAGTGTGGTTGGTGAATGTTAGCAGTGGCAATGTGCCTGCAAATGACTATTGCAGTGTGGTTGGTGAATGTTAGCAAGTGGCAATGTGCCTGCAAAGAAGATATTGAAATACAGGTGACAGATGATAATTCTTTAAACTATGGCTAAGACAATAGACATAGATTACTGTAGAAATATTTAGGAGATAAAATAAGCTGGACTTTGTGGTCAGTTGGACATGTGGGATGGAAGAAAGCAAAGGGGTCTGGGGATGTTTGACTTCTGATCTGCCGGCTAGGATTATGAGAGTATCTTCCTGAACTAGAGGACACCTGGAGAAAGACCAGGTTAGTAGGGGAAGAGCCCACGTCATTTTTTTAAGTAGAGTTGTAAGTACCTATGACAATCATGAGTGATGGCAAGGAAGAGGGTCTTTTGGGCATATTCGGGTTTCACAGAAAACTCTTCCCTCTGCATCCAGGTGTAAACTCCTTCACCCCAGCTCTTCCTAGTGGGGTCGGGGCAAACATCTGATCTGCAAAGAGCCAAATCAGCAGCTTCAGAACTGAAATGAAGAAGAGGTGGAGGGAGAGGACATAGAGGCAGGACAGCACCAGCTTTACTGGGAGGACCATGTGTTCTGTTGCTGACATTCCTGAACACCCCTCCTGCCCTGCCCGAGCTCTGATTGTTCACCTTTTTTTCAGATTCTGCTTTGGAATTGTGGTACTGGAGAAGACTGTTGAGAGTCCCTTGGACTGCAAGGAGATCAAACCAGTCAGTTCTAAAGGAAATCAACTCAATATTCATGACAAGGACTGATGCTGAAGCTGAAGCTCCAATACTTTGGCCACCTGATGCAAAGAGCCGACTCACTGGAAAAGACCTTGATGCTGGGAAAGAGCAAGGGCAGGAGGAGAAGAGGGCAACATTCCTGCCCTGCCCGAGCTCTGATTGTTCACCTTTTTTTCAGATTCTGCTTTGGAATTGTGGTACTGGAGAAGACTGTTGAGAGTCCCTTGGACTGCAAGGAGATCAAACCAGTCAGTTCTAAAGGAAATCAACTCAATATTCATGACAAGGACTGATGCTGAAGCTGAAGCTCCAATACTTTGGCCACCTGATGCAAAGAGCCGACTCACTGGAAAAGACCTTGATGCTGGGAAAGAGCAAGGGCAGGAGGAGAAGAGGGCAACAGGAGATGAAATGGTTGGATGGCATCATCGACTCAATCGACATGAGTCTGAGCAAGCTCTGGGAGATGGTGAAGGACAGGGAAGCCTGGCATGCTGCAGTCCATGCGGTCGCAAAGAGTTGGATATAACTTAACAACTAAACAATAATGACAAGATCATCTAATTTTGCACTCCCAAGCCTTACCAAAACCACTACAGATACGCAGATATCTTATTTCTGTACCCCTCCCCCCAGGTCTGTTGCTCTGTTTGCTGGCTTTTTCCATCAGTATTTTCATCAGCTTCGTTTTATGGTATTGAAAGTAACTTTGTAAGGCAAGCCTCCACCCCCATGGCTAGTCTTTTAGTTCCCAAGTTTCTTGACTATTCTGTGCAATTACTCTTTTAGATGAACCATAGGGTCAATTTCTCGAGATAAAACTTTCCTGTGGAGATTTTATTAACATCACATCAAATTTACAAATTACCTGAGAGGAGATGGACAATTTTGCAATACAGTTCAAGAATGGGATCCATTTCTCCATTGATTCAAGACTTTTTAAAATATCCTTCATCCAACTTTAGCACATATCTCTGCACATATTTTGCTAAATGTACTCCTCTCCCACCCATGTTTTCTTTTTAAATTTTTTTAAAATTTATTTTTGGCTCTGCTGGGTCTTCACTGCCGCTGGGGCTTTTCTCTAGTTGCAGTGAGTGGGGGCTACTCTGTAGCTGCAGTGTGAGGACTTCTCATTGCAGTGGCTTTTCTTGCTGCCGAACATGGGCTCTGGGGTGCGTGGGCTTCAGCAGTTGCAGCGTGTGGGCTCGGCAGGTACGGTGAACCAGCTTAGGTGTACTGTAGCATGTGGGACCTTCCTGGACCAGAAATCAAACTGGTGTCTCCTGCATTGGCAGGTCAGCTCTTTACCACTGAGTCACCAGGGCAGTACCTGCTGCTCCCCACTCNTGTGTAACAAAACGAATACAGTATTGTAAAGCAAAACAAACTAAAAAATAAAAATTAATTAAAAAAAAAAAAAGAAAAAGCTGGCTTAAAACTCAACATTCAGAAAAATAAGATCATGGAATCAATCCCATCACTTCATGGGAAATAAATGGAGAACCAAAGAATACAGTGACAGACTTTTTTTGGGGGGCTCCAAAATCACTGTAGATGGTGACTGCAGCCATGAAATTAAAAGACGCTTGCTCCTTGGAAGAAAAGCTATAACAAACCTAGACAGCATATTAAAAATCAGAGACATTACTTTGCCTACAAAGGTCCATATCATCAAAGCTACAGTTTTTCCAGTAGTCATGTACAGATGTGAGGACTGGACAACAAAAAAGACTGAGCACCAAAGAATTGATGCCTTTGAACTGTGGTGTTGGAGAAGACTCTTGAGAGTCCCTTGAACTGCAAGGAGATCAAAACAATCAGTCCTAAAGGAAATCAACCCTGAGTATTAATGGAAGGACTGATTCTGAAGATGAAGCTCCAATACTTTGGCCACCTGATGGGAAGAACCAACTCACTGGAAAAGACCCTGACTCTGGGATAGATCAAGGGCAGAAGGAGAAGGGGAAGACAGAGGATGAGATGGTTGGATGGCATCACTAATTCAAAGGACATGTGTTTGAATAAAATTTGGGAGATGGTAAAGGACAAGAAAATCTGGTGTGCTGCAGTTCATGAGGTCACAAACAGTTGGATGTGACTGAGTGACTGAACAACAACAACAAGTCTCCATAATTTCTTATTTTAAAAATAGGAAACCAAGGCTCTAAAAGGTTAAATGGTAACTTGCCTAAGTAACATGCATATATATTTATGACAATGATGTGTGCTCAGTTGCTGTGCTGCTGCTGCTGCTAAGTCGCTTCAGTGTCCGACTCTGTGCGACCCCATAGACGGCAGCCCACCAGGCTCCCCCATCCCTGGGATTCTCCAGGCAAGAACACTGGAGTGGGTTGCCATTTCCTTCTCCAAGCATGCATGCACGCTAAGTTGTTTTGGCCGTGTCAATTCTGTACAACCCCATGGATAGCAGCCCACCAGGCTCCTCTGTCCACAGGACTCTCCAGGCAAGAATACTGGAGTGGGTTGCCATTTCCTTCTCCGCTTTGTTGCTCAGTTGTGTCCAGCTCTTTGGATCCATGGACTGTAGTCCACCAGGCTTATCTGTCCTTGGGATTTCCCAAGCAAGAACACTGGAGTGGGTTGCCATTTCCTTCTCCTGTGATCTTTTCGACCCAAGAATCGAACCCGCATCTCCTGTGTCTCCTACAATGTAGGTGGATTCTCTTCTGCTGAGCTATGGGGGAAGCTCTGTATATGTGTTTAAGGGTTTTGTTTTCTGTGTATGCATGTATTTTTCTTGTTTAGACAGTGGAGATAGTTCACAATGCAAAGCCATATCTGCCTGTGTTTCAAGAACTCTTCCACAGTGGTGATTTGGGTTATGCCACATGTGCTACTTATTACTTTGCTAAAAAATAAAGACAGAGATGTGTTTGTAAAATACTCTTTTGAAAATACCAGACAACTACCTAGTTGAAATTTCTGAGCTTCCTTCCAATGTCTATATTACTTCCGTGAAGAACTTTGAGAAATAGACATTGTATTAGAAAGATAAAAGATTCAATAAAGCACAGTGTAGTGAATTACTCAAGAAGCAAATCAGTGTTCATGGAATGATATTTCTGTGCTTATTGTCCTATTTGTCATAAATTTTTAAAACTCATTGTTCTGAACCGTTTTGATAATTTGACTTGAACCAGTAAATTATTTGAAATTAGATTGGTTTTTTATCATTAGTTTTGCCTCCAAACTCTTCTCTGGCTCGGATAAATTCATTTGCTTCTTGGCCTTACAAGATCAAAGATTCATATTGCACATAAAAAATTAATCCTTGGTCCATTATTATTTGCAGTTTGTGTTAATAATGTATTAGATGGGCTTATTGCATAGATACGGATGTATAGATGGACATGCTTTGGGTTAAGCTGGTCAATGTACTTCTGAGATCACTCTTATTCCAAACCAAATCTAATGCTTATTGGTTTAACAGTTTAAGAAATATGACTCAGTTCATAAAAGAGGTTTATTCAAAGTGTACTTATCAAAACATTCTCCTTGTAGAGACTATATTTCTGATATTGATCAAACCATCTTCCCCGGGTATACAAATGATTAATTCACTATTAAATCTTATGAGATGAGTAAGCCACAGGACAACTTTTTAAAAACTATCAAAGTACAAATACAATTGCATAAAAAATACATAAAACCCTCAAATACATCTTCCTATCATTATGTCTATTTTTACAGTATATAAAATAAATATATCATTCAGATCAAAAATGTTGCACCCAAATAATTATAAACAAGGTTACACTTTATATATCTATCATATGTAAAAATATTTCAAAATTTTCAAGGAAATATTACTTTTTATTCTAAAGAATAAAGCCATAGATTAAAAACAAGCAAAATAAAAGTACAAGGAAATCTTTAAGATCTTTAATGATAAACTTCTTACCCCTAAAAATTATTTGTAATAGTAAGTCACCTGTGAAGAAGTAATTCACTTTTTCCGCGTTATTTTGTAATTTGATCAACCTAAAACACATGATTGTAAAATTATATTTCCATTTAAATGTTTCTGATAATCACATTTTAGAATTGTAAAATGCAAGCACTATTAGAACAAGTTCAAACCATTGGTGATAATATCTCTGTGCTCCATATGTAGGCTTATGAGCATTATGGAAAAAGTCACATATCTATGAGGATTAGTTCATATCCATACTTGTTATCTCCTGGAGCCCTTGGCTATAACGCAGCAGTCCCAACCCCTCCCTGTTCCCTAGTGAAGCTTTCTTCTTCCTTCCACATGGGCTATTTCAAACATACTAACTTCTCCCACCAGGGTTTCCCTGGTGGCTCAGATGCTAAAGAATCTTCCTGTAATGAGGGAGACCCAGATTCAATCCCTGGGTTGGGAAGATCCCCTGGAGAAGGGAATGTTTACCACTCTAGTGTTCTTGCCTGGAGAATCCCAAGGACCAAGGAGCCTGGTAGGCTGCAGTCCATCAGATGGCAAAGAGCCAGACGTGACTGAGTGACTAACAAATTGACCTTCACCTCCAGTGCTCAAGGCCACTAAAACTACACTGCTCTCACAGTGCCATCAAGAAGGTTTTGTCTCTCACCTCCAGAAATTTACTCATGGTTTGCTTCTTACCATAGAGTCCTCTGTCTCTTTATATAGCCTTTAACTTTAAACTAGCTTAAACTAGAAAGTCTTCAATTCACTCATTCATTCAACAGCTAATCCTTCAGTTCAGTTCAGTTCCGTTCAGTCACTCAGTCGTGTCCGACTCTTTGCAACCCCATGAATCGCAGCACGCCAGGCCTCCCTGTCCATCACCATCTTCCGGAGTTCATTCAGACTCACGTCCATCAAGTCAGTGATGCCATCCAGCCATCTCATCCTCTGTTGTCCCCTTCTCCTCCTGCCCCCAATCCCTCCCAGCATCAGAGTCTTTTCCAATGAGTCAGCTCTTCGCATGAAGTGGCCAAAGTACTGGAAGCAACTGAGATATGCTAGATATTGTAGTTTGGGGTCATATAATAGTGATCAAAGTATTCGCAGTCTCCGCTCTCAATGACTTTTCTTCATTCCTCTTAAAGAATATAGCATTGTCTCTATTTGCCAATATTGAGTTTTCTGGAAATACTATATTATAAAGTTTGTGCTGACTGTATAATTCTTAGGTGGGGAACCCAACTTGCTAGTAACCAACAGAATGGTAGGAGGCAGTTATGCCTTTGAATCTTAGTCCCTCCCTGTGGTCTCCTACTTTTCCAACTGTGACTTATGTTCTTTCTACTCCTTTTGCTCTAAATTAAGACCCTCTTCTTCTATGCAGCTTTGTCTTTGGCCACAGTTGCTAGAATACAGCATTATAAGTGGATGCATACAGAAGTTCCAAAGTGGAGGGTTTTTTGATTCTCCCACTGATCACTCCTACTGTGTAGCAGCCTTTTGGACTGACCTGAGATTACCAGTCAAGGGCTCATCTTCCACAGAACTCCCCTTAGAACTTTATACTTCAGTATCTTGGAGGCTTTTAATTTCCTGGCATCACACATTTGACACAACAAGGCATCTAATCATATCATCTGCACATCCTATAATATCCTTTTCCTGCTTTGTTGATTTACGCCTCAAGACTAATGTTGTATTCAGGGATGTTAAGTTCAACTCCAACGTTGCATATTTTCCATAGCCACTCTTTCAGGATGGCTTTTGTGAGCCCTCCATTGCACGCCTATTGTTCCTTGGAGGAGTCAAATATTTTATTTTAATATTCACTGTACAATAGTTAAATGGCCCCTTTGAAAGACTCCCCCAGGGCAAAGACATGGCATTATTTACCCCTGTATCCTCAAGGCCTAGAATAGCAGACACTTGAGAGATATATGGTGAACTGAAATTGCCTTACATAACTAGAACCAACTTCACTGAGTTTTGGCCACATAATAATGGGGTGGGTTTCTCTAATACATATATTGTGTATTTCTGTATCACATGGAGAGTTAATATTTCACAAAGTAAATTTGTTATGTCAGAATTTGAAATTACTTCCTTGATTAGATAATGTGTTAACTTTGTATAATCTTAAAGTAGGAACTCACTTCCTGGCAGGACAATAAGATTTTCTAAATGTAACTAAACCATTATCCTTTATCTAGACTATTGAATTTCTTATCCATCTCCTCACTCTGAGACAATATGAAAAAGATGTCTTCTTCAGTAGATATGCAGCAATTCTTAGTGTGGTCACACCTGCTTTTCCCAGGAAGAGTGGTTATTTACTGAATCGGTCAGCTTTCGCTGTACTCTCAGCCCTGAGTAACTTAATTGTCAGAGTGTTTATGGTACTTTTATGGCAGGGTTGCCAACTTTTTTCTGGTTTTCAAGGACATAAGTTTAAGAGAAACAGTAGGCCTCTGTTTATCTCAATATACTTCATTGTTTTGCACCATGGAATATGAAGGTATAATTTCAGTGTTTGACAAATCTAAATGACATATTAGAAATACAGGATCACCAAGGAGTCCCTCTGTTTTAGGCAAAGAATAAATTTATTGAAGAATTTGTAAATTTCATAGCCAACTGGAAGATTAACAAATATTTCTTCTGTCATTAATTAGCCAAAATAACTTATCTGGAATTTTTGTAGATTATGAAGCACCAACTCTATGAAAATTAACTTATATTACTTTGTGTAGTTATAGTCCAATGTCCTGTTAAGATTTCCACTGATATGTTAAAATTCCAATGTGATTCAATATGACTTCGAAAATCACTACTTATTATTGGTCATTCCTTTAAAAACAAAAAACTATTTTTGATTATTAAACTGTAAGCCAGGTTTACTCTGATCAGTGAATAATTTCCTGCCTTCACAGAACTTACATTCTAGGATGGAAGTGAGATTATATGCAACCATATGCTTTAAAAAAATATGATTAATACAATGGCAAGTGGTGTGAAAGGAACACTGTTCAAGTGGATAAAGAATGACTATAAAAGAGGGTGGTCAAAGCAGCTCTGTTTAAGCAGATGAGGTTTGAACATAGACATGAATGTGTTTATGAGTCGCTCAGTCGTGTCCTACTCTTTTGCAACCCCAAGGACTATATACCTCCAGGCTGCTCTGTCCCCGAGATTTCCCAGGCAAGCTTACTGGAGTGGGTTCTCTTTTCCAGGGAATTTTCCAGACCTAGGGATCAAACCCATGTCTCCTGCATTGCAGGGAGGTTCTTTACCACTGAGCCACCAGGGAAGCCTGAGATGTGCATAGTAGCCAACAATTAGAATATTTTAGTAAAACAAACTCATGCAGAGAAAAATAGCAAGGATTTGCTATTTGTCCCTGAGGATATAATGGGTTTGGTCTGTCAAAGGAACAGGAAGGAGGCCAGTGTGGCTGAAGGATGGGTATGAAGGGGAGGGTTAGATACAAGGTTAGAGCAGGATAAAGATCTCATAGGAGGTTGTAAGCAGTGGGGATAAATGTAGGGACTTTTGAAATAAAATTTAAAAACAGTTGGAGAACTTTAAGTGAAGTGGTGTTGTGATGTGGTTTCTGTTTTAAGAGGTAATTTTGGTGAATGTACATACAGAAAAGGGCTCTAGATGAAAGAAAGATCCCAGGAAGGAGTATATTCCAGTCGTTGGACAGTGATGGGAGGCCTCAGAATAGGGCATCAGTGACTTAGGTGGTGAGAAGTCAGAATTCAAATTTTAAGTAACCATGTGGCTTTCTGATAGCCTGCGGTATTGAAAATAAGGAGTAAAGGTATACACTTATGCTTTTAGAACTGAGAAATTTGTTCAATATTAATGATGGGAAAGACTAAAGGGAAAAAAAGATTTAGGGATGATGGAAGGCAGGTCTGCTATTTTGCGTTTGAGCCTGTAAAGTAATCATAACTACTGCCTTGAGTTTCAAAGGTTCATAAGACATCATCAGAAAGAAACTTTCATTTTCTCACAATAACCTCCAGCAAATATCTACCTGTTCAAACACACTCCAAGTTTTGTGTTTTTTTTACCCACTATTTGTCAGAGGTTTTTAAAATTTTGCTAGTCACTCTTAGAGTTAAAAGCAAATCCTCTGAGTACTTCACACACACACAAGCACACTATAGGATAATATTCAAAACACTAAACTTCTTTCAAACTTCCAACTTCTTGTTCCACCATATCAACCCAGCGATGAAAGGATGAATGTGTGGCTGCATTCTCTCTCTCCATCATTCACTGCTGTCCACCCTGGAGCAGTTGTGTTTTCTGACATAGTCAAGATTACAGAGAAGCTGGTATAGCCTCATCAGTTCTTAAACATAATTTTTTCAAGGGCCAGCCAACATCCAGCAAACCTCCTGACCCCTTTGCCATCACTTCATGTAAATCATTTATGAGAACAAGTTATTAGGAGACTTGAAACAGCTTTTGGGATACTTGTTTTGTCATTATCACATGGTTATTTAACACCTTGCTTTGCAATGAAGGAGTAGTTGGTGCATATTTTCTTGGGAGTTCAAAAAACCAAAACTGAAAGAGTTTTATTTTAACATCCCGTTTGGCTTCCCTAATGCCTCCGCATATCAAGAACCTGCCTGCAGTGCAGGAGAGACAGGATATGTGAGTTTGATCCTTAAGTCAGGAAAATCCCCTGGAGAAGGAAATGACTACACACTCCCGTTTTCTTGCCTGGAGAATCCCATGGTCAGAGGAGACTGGCAGGCTGCAGTCCATGGGGTTGTAAGGAGTCGGACATGACTGAGCAACTAAGCATGCATGCCTAGTAGGCCCTCAGATTTGATATATGAACAAACAGAAGAGAGAAGTAAATGAATTTTCTCTCATCGTAACTGTTCTTAAACTTTTCCCAGTGCCTTTCTTCATCAAGCCTCACAACACAAACAGCTGGGAAACAAGAGATTAAGTGTCAGGACGTATGAGTGCTATTCTGGTTTCACCATTTCCTAGGAGGACTGTGAATTTGGACAGGTTGTTTGACATTTCTGATCCAGTTTCCTTGCTGGTACTCTGGGCCACTAAGCCCTGCCTTCCTCAAAATCTTGCTCAGATCAAACAAGATTAAGTGTGTGAAAGCACTTTATAAATATGAATTATTAATCAAGTATAAGCATGCTAAGTTTTTGGTTTCTTTCATTCAAACAGAAACTCGGTATAAAAAGTAGCCTTACTCTTTTCTTTTCCCGTAAGTATGATTACATTTCATACTTTTCACCTAGACTGGTGGCTGGAAGCTAGTTCTTTATGGAATTCTCTAATCATGACCCTCACTATCACTTTCTTATTAGATCATTGAAATACCACTGATAATCATTCAAACAATTTAATTAAGATATTTCAGCAAAGGAATTGTTGTTTTTAATATATTTAATATATTACTGTTATCTAATTATTTGATCTACCACAAATGAGAAAGGTACTATTCTCCCCTCAAAGGGCACATTAAATGTTCAATTGATTGTTACTATCTTCAAATGTTCAAATTCCATGATTTAATTACCTGATGAGTTTGGTGTATCTTAGAACTGCTGCTGCTGCTAAGTCACTTCAGTCGTGTCTGACTCTGTGCAACCCCATAGATGACAGCCCACCAGGCTCCTCTGTCCCTGGGATTCTCCAGGCAAGAACACTGGAGTGGGTTGCCATTTTCTTCTCCAATGCATGAAAGTGAAAAGTGAAAGTGAAGTCGCTGTCGTGTCCAACTCTTCGAGACCCCATGGACTGCAGCCTACCAGGCATCTCTGCCCATGGGATTTTCCAGGCGAGAGTACTGGAGTGGGCTGCTATTGCCTTCTCCAATCTTAGAAACTGAATACCTGTAAAATGAAATACACAACTGCACATATCTTAAGAGGTCTAGTTGTATAAATTTCCAACTAGAACTTTTGAGCACATTAATTTTAGGTTAATATGCTCAGTTTGAGCTTCCCTGCTGGCTCAGATGGTTAAGCATCTGCCTGCAATGCGGGAGACCTGGGTTCGATCCCTGGGTTGGGAAGATCTCCTGGAGAAGGAAATGGCAACCCACTCCAGTATTCTTGCCTGGAGAATCCCACGGATGGAGGAGCATGGTAGGCTACAGTCCATGGGGTCACAAAGAGTCGGACACGACTGAGTGACTTCACTTTCACTTATGCTCAGTTTTGTTCAAAGACCCTCATGAGAGGTCTGTAAATCCTAGTTTAAAACCACTGGCCAAGAGTTTGCAATTGAATCTCTCTTTCTAGCTTTAAAATCTGGTTTGTGTATATATATACGTATATTATATATATACATATGCTTACATTCATATATACATATATATATATATATATTATTTACTATCTTGTTTCTAGATTTCTTAAGACCATCTAGGTAGTTTGACATTTCACTTGAATGTTTCTTCAGAGCAGAATTTTCATATGAGTAAAGTTTACACAGTACTTCTAAAGAATCTACTTAAATGTAGTTCTAAACAGTTTCCTTAAATATAAGACCCCAAGATACTACAGAATTAATACATTCAGGTTCATTTACAAAGTTAACAAGTTAACATTTTATAAATTTATATTCATATTTTCTAACTACTTATACATATTATTGGCTTCAAAGCAGATAACACATAAAACCACAACTGATATTCTTATGTAAGATTTTACTTTATGGGTATTTTTTTCTCTCAGAGCCTCTACTCTCTCATAATCTCTTAAAGTACCTACTTTTTGTCCACACAGATCATTAAAGAGACTGAATTTATTGATCAAAAGTTGTTTCATTTTCTGTTGCTAATTTTGTTTCTATATTGCTTTGGTAAAATGAAAAATCTTGTTCTACTTTTTAAAGGTATTTTCAAGATTGTATACTAACAGGAAATAAAAATAGGAATAGTTCATGTTGTGTTTACAAGCAATGATTTAAATGAATGTCAAAGTTATATACCTTTTTTGTTGTTTCATTTTTATAGCATAAATACCATTATTTTTCCTAACAATGTAAAATATATTAAAAATAAAATGATTTTTCCTTTGAATAAATTCCTGTCCGCACTCAAGAGGCAACCATACTCGAGTGCATCCTTTCATAAACTATATTTTTCAATAATAAAATACTTTGTGATCTTTTTTCTTTTAACATGCATAAGATACATGACATATATACAGATCACTCTATCTTTTTTACTAATACATAAACTTCTATGACAAATCCATATACAAATGAATTTTACTACTATCATATATGTGGTCATTTAAATTGATACATTTTTTTCATTAAATAATTTAGCACTAACCATCCAAAGTATTTGGGGTTATTTTTGCATATTAGCTTAAGAGACATCTTTAAAAGTAGAATTAATTGATCAGAGTAATTAAAACTTAAACATTAGAATATTCAACCAAAAACTTTTCTAAAAACATTTCACTGTTTTTTGATTTCCTGCTATATGAAGAATTCTTATTTCCCTGGATTCTTGATAATACTGAGAGTATAATTTTCTTAATCTTTTGTCTCATGTGAAAAATAATTAATTGCTTTTAATTTGCATTTCTTTCATTGGTAATGAGATTGAGCATAATTTAAATGTTTCTCAGATTTTTCTTTGTCTTCTTTTATGTCCTTTGCCTTTTTGCCTATATAGTTGTCTTTTTTTTTTAATTGTTCTTAACAGCTCTTTAAGTATTTTGTTTATTTTTTGTTGTTTTACCCCAATATTTTATTAACTTTTACATTTTGATGGTAGGATTTTTAAAATATTTTTGATCATTTCTGTTTTTATGAAGGTTTGCTTGTTTTGTCTCATAAGCATACATTTGTCAATTTCCTTCTAAATCAAAATATCTTCCTCACTGCAAAAGAAAGAAAATTTTTATATTTTCTTTGAATGTTTTCAAGGCTATTTTAAAATAATTTAAAACTATTTAAGAAATGTGTCTGCAAGGAGATCCAACCAGTCCATCCTAAAGGAAATCAATACTGAATATTCATTTGAAGGACTGATGCTGAAGCTGAAACTCTAATACTTTGGCCACTTGATGTGAAGAACTGACTCATTTGAAAAGACCCTGATGCTGGGAAAGACTGAAGGTGGGAGGAGAAGGGGACGACGGAAGATGGGATGGTTGGATGCCATCACCAACTCAATGGACATAGTTTGAATAAGCTCCGGGAGTTGGTAATGGACAGGGAAGCCTAGTGTGCTGCAGTCCACAGGGTTGCAAAGAGTTGGACACGACTGAGTGACTGAACTGAACTGAAGAAATGTGTAGGAAATCTTTGTTAATGACATGAGATTGTCTATTCATATTGCTGTCAAATTAGTTTAGGTTACTTGTTAAATAATCCATTCATTCAGCTTCTCTGGTGGCTCAGATGGTAAAGAATCTGCCTGCAAAGCAGGAGACCTGGTTTTGACCCCTGGATGGGGAAGATCCCCTGGAGAAGGACATGTCAACCCACTCCAGTATTCTTGCCTGGAGAATCCATGGACAGAGGAACCTGGTGGGCTACAGATCATGGAGTCACAAAAAGTTGGACATGACTGAACCAGCAGCAGCAGCAGCAGCAGTCTTAGGGAAGCCTAGTGTGCTGCAGTCCACAGGGTTGCAAAGAGTTGGACACGACTGAGTGACTGAACTGAACTGAAGAAATGTGTAGGAAATCTTTGTTAATGACATGAGATTGTCTATTCATATTGCTGTCAAATTAGTTTAGGTTACTTGTTAAATAATCCATTCATTCAGCTTCTCTGGTGGCTCAGATGGTAAAGAATCTGCCTGCAAAGCAGGAGACCTGGTTTTGACCCCTGGATGGGGAAGATCCCCTGGAGAAGGACATGTCAACCCACTCCAGTATTCTTGCCTGGAGAATCCATGGACAGAGGAACCTGGTGGGCTACAGATCATGGAGTCACAAAAAGTTGGACATGACTGAACCAGCAGCAGCAGCAGCAGCAGTCTCAAGTCAAATTTATCAAAAACTAAATTTACCCTATACAAATAGAAATGAGTTTCTGTACACCTTATTTATCTTTGACTTGATATTTTTTAGCTGTATCTAAAGTACATATTTTGATTGCTATTTCTGAGAAATATATTTGACATGTTTGCTATCTGGTGGGATAATATATGCTTCTCTTACAAATCTATATTTTTACATTACTGGGGACTTTCTATCAAATTTAAAATTAGCTTTTAAATTTCTTATAAAATCCTCCATACTTGTACTAATGCAGATGTTATATATTTCTTATCAGATTTACCTCTAGACATTACATGGTTTTTATTAAGAATCCTATGCATGCATGCAGGCTCAGTAGCTTCAGTTGTGTTTGTCCTGTCCGACTCTGTGTGAACCTATGGACTGTATAGCCTGCCAGTTTCCTCTGTCCACGGGATTCTCTAGGCAAGAATACTGGAGTGAGTTTCTGTGCTCTCTTCCAGGGGATCTATCCAACGCAGGGGTCAATCCTGTGGCATCTCCTCCATCTTCTCAATCACAGGTGAATTCTTTACTCTGAGACACCTGGGAAGCCCAGGAACCCTATATTTTTCTTTCTTTCTTTTTTAATTAATTTTTATTTTTCAGTTTGATTTGCTTTACAATACTGTACTCGTTTTGCTATACATTGACATGAATCATTAAACGATATTTTTTTGCTGTTTATCACTGTTATATTAAAAAGCTATTTGTTTGAAAATTTTTGTATATAACCAAGTTATTGAATTATCTTAATAGTTGAAGATTTTTTAGAGTTGATTGCCCCAGAAGATAATCGTATTGTCTGCAAAGTGATAACAATGCTGCCCTTTCCAGTATTTTTCACATTTTATTAACTTTGGCAAGCGTCTGCTATATGATGTAAAACAGTAACATGTCTTAATTGTATATTATATTTAATAGGAGTTATTTTAATACTTTAATCATTTAGCATGATATCTAATCAATGTGCTACTAGATATTCTTTATTCAGGAAGTAATTTTCTAAAACTTTCTAAGTTCCTAAGATGTTATATTTCATTTCATTGATGAATTAATAATTACTTTTTAAATATTAAAGTTATCACATTTTCTTGTTTATTTTCATTTAATGTATTTAATTCAACACATTTAATTTTCTTTTATTTTATGTATTTTTATTTTATGTTTCCTTACTTGTGCTATAATTCAATATATGAATGACACTTGTGAAAATTAGAATTATTATTCTAAGAATGCAAGCTGTACTTTTGCTGTAAATCACTTGTTTTCATTTGGTAATACTTTATTTAGAATTTTGCCTTTATATTTAGATGCAGGATTAGAAAGAAACTAATGTATATGCATTTTTTTATGAGTGTTCTACTAAGTATATAAACATGAAAGTATGTTTTATTTGTCTATGTTCTAGATATTTACACATAGAAATATTAAATTTCTTAACATGTTTCTATAAACAATTTCTATAAAGAATCTGTAACATTTTATTTTTCCTTAGGGTTTTTAAAATTTTATTCAACTAACCATTAACATATTTATTATATTGTAGCATTTATATTTTTCTAAAAGTTTAGATAATAATATTTTGTAACATAATCCATATTATTTAGATACTTAAATATATGCACATAAAATTATATGTTGAATGGTTAGGGTTAGGGTTAGGGTTATATTCTGATAATGTAGACATCTCTATAGTGATGTCTTCTTACTTTTTATCTCTGCTTTCTTGTTCAAATTGCAAGAAATACATTAATTTTGT
This sequence comes from Aepyceros melampus, assembly GCA_006408695.1. Taxonomy (NCBI): domain Eukaryota; kingdom Metazoa; phylum Chordata; class Mammalia; order Artiodactyla; family Bovidae; genus Aepyceros; species Aepyceros melampus. The sequence continues at coordinate 183,007 of SJXQ01010954.1, read as the reverse complement.
CATCTTAGAAACATATGTTTTATTTTTTAACTTTCCCTGAATTTTTTAAATTATTTTCATTATCAATTACATACTCATGTATTTGTTTTGTACCTTATTCCTGTACAATCTATATTTTGAATAAAAATTTTACTGAGTACATATCTGTTTGCATCTCACAATTTTCAAATTATAACATATTCATACTTTTCTATATTACTTAGGATTTTGATTTTAATATTATACTAAATCTGAGTTTTATAAATGTGTTTCAATTTTTTCAAGTGGACAGTTATAGACTTGCTTTCTAAGCCCAAGTAAGATGGTAGGTGTTGCAAGAGGGAATCAGAGGGCAGACACACTGAAACCATACTCACAGAAAACTAGTCAATCTAATCACACTAGGACCACACCCTTGTCTAATTCAATGAAACCAAGCCATGCCTGCAGGGCAACCCAAGATGAGAGGGTCATGGTGGAGAGGTCTGACAGAATGTGGTCCACTGAAGAAGGGAATGGCAAGCCACTTCAGTATTCTTGCATTGAGANCGGACTCAATGGACGTGAGTCTGAGTGAACTCCGGGAGTTGGTGATGGACAGGGAGGCCTGGCATACTGCGATTCATAAGGTCGCAAAGAGTCGGACATGACTGAGCGACTGAACTGAACTGTAGATTCCTTATGAGAAACAACACTGGAGTCACACAGTGGAATTTCTTCATCTATAGATATGGATAAGCCATCCCTCTTCCTTCCCTTTTTCCACAAATATTCAGTGAGCCCCCTTAGTATTTGGAACTAGAGTAGGCTTGAGTACACTGTAATCTCTTACACATACATGTACTCACAGACCTGCACACACACACCTGTACACACACACACATACACCAGCTGGTCTCTCCAAACTTGGCAGCTAGCTCCATGTCAAAGCCAGCTTTTCCAATGTGATAATGCCTCTCCTTCATAGCAGATATCACTGGAATTTTCTCTCCCAATCCTGCTTCATAAGGCTCTCAACTCTCCCCCCCTTGTACATTCTAAGTCTCTGGCTGTGCTGTGCTTAGTTGCTCAGTTGTGTTCAACTCCTTGTGACCCTATGAACTGTACCTGCCAGGTTCCTCTGCCCATAGGGATTCTCCAGGCAAAAATACTAGAGTGGATAGCCATGCCTTCCTCCAGGGGATCTTTCCAGTCCAGGGATCAAACCCAGGTCTCCTGCACTGCAGGCAGATTCTTTACCATCTAAGCCATAAGGGAAGCTAAATAATGCTGGAGTAGGTAGCCTATCCCTTCTCCAGGGGATGTTCCTGACCCAGGAATCAAACTGGGGTCTCCTGCATTGTAGGCAGATTCTTTACCAGCTGAGCTACCAGGGAAGGCCTCCAAGTCTCCAGTCCCCTATTTAATTTAATTATTGTGAACAGATGGTTTTTTCCATATATGCTGAAGGGAGGTTGAACTGAATCCCAAAAAGTTATGTCCTAGAACGAAATGGGCAAACTATGGCCTGTGTGCCCAATCTGTCTTGCCACCTGCTTTGATACATAAAGTTTTGTTGGAACACAGGCCTTCTCATGCATTTACATAGTATAAGTGGATACCTTAATAGATGGCAGCTCAGAGTACTTTCAACAAAGGCTGCATGGCCTGCAAAGCCTGAAGTACCTACTCCCTGGCCCTCCCAATTGGAAATGTTTCCCAATTTCTGCTCTAAAATATCAGGTAAGTGGAGTTTGCAGTTGGGAAGAGTTGGGATTCTGTTTCAATATGTGCTATGGGATTAGTTTGAGGGTGAGAGTTGCTCTAGCCTCTATCATAATGAAAATTAATAGGGAATTTGGGACATTTGCTTTTTACATATGAGGAAATCCAAGCTCAGAAGGGACTGAGTACCTTGACTGTGTCACACAGTTATTCTAACCGCAGAGCTAAGACTGGAATGCCAGTTTTCTATCTCTTAGCCCACACTATTATTTATCATATGTAAAATGGTTGACTGAAGAATTGTTTGAATCTGCCAAGCAACAGTGAATATGACAATATCCTTGACTTATTTCAACTTCCATACAGAATCATTCTATTTTTAAATAAACTTTATTCACATGTAGAAAATGCACAAATCATAAATGCACAGCTTAGTAAATGATGGTTCCTCTATTTTCACTGACTGTGAGCAGAACAATTATTAGAGCAACATAGAAGGCAGAGCACTTATGAATGTTGATTTATAAAAAGGCACACAGAGGAAAAATAGACAAGTATGAGGATGGCTTTGTATCAGACAATATTGGAAAAAAAAATTTTTAACTATCAACCTTTTGCTAAGAACAGCTTATCCTTCATGAATTCTGCTTTCCCAAAGCATTAACTGACTCCTTGGATCCACACTGCTCTGCTGAGTTCTGAGTGGCCTCTTTTATCTCTGGGAGGCATTGCTACCTCTTTCTAAATGGCCCTATCCTTATAGACTCATAGCCATGTCCATCCCCTCCATCCCTACCCCCACCACTCTTTTTCTTAAACACTATTTTTTTTAGAGCTGTTTTAAGTTCATAGCAAAACTGAGAGGAACGTTCAGGGATAGGGATATGCCACCTTTTCATCTCCATTATATTGGTGTTGGTGATGGACAGGGAAGCCTGGCATGCTGTGGTCCATGGGGTCACAGAGTTGGATACAACTGAGCGACTGAACTGAACTGATGTTTGTTACAATCAGTGAACCTCCATTGACACACATAGTCACCCAAAGTCCACAGTTCACATCAGGGTTAATTTTTGGGGTTGCATGTTCCATGAGTTTGGACAAATGTATAATAATGTGTACACCCATTATAGTACCATACAGAGTAGTTTCACCACTCTAACAGTCCTCTGTGCTCTACTTATTCATACCTCCTAACTCCTTGCAACCACTGATTCTTTTTACTGTCTCCACAGTTTTGCCTTTTCCAAAATGTCACAAAGATGGGAACCTTTTCAGTCTGGCTCCTTTCATCCAGGACTCCTTTCTATATAAAACAAGCGTGGTTATAGAATGGGACATCTACTCTAAGGCCACGTCTTAATTGTGGGATGTGATGGAAAAAAGACTGTCAAGACACATAGTTCCTTCCAGGGTCAAATCCTGGCTCCTTCACTCACTATGTAAACTTTAACAGGATTCTTCACCTCTCTTGTAGTGATACCTACCTTGAAGCTGATATGAAGGGCAGATTAAATAGTACATGTAAAGCGATTAGCACAACGCCAAGTATACAGTGAAAGTGGAAGTCGCTCAGTTGTGTCCGACTCTTTTTCACCCCATGGAATGTAGTCCATAGAATTCTTTAGGCCAGAATACTGGAGTGGGTAGTCCTTTCACTTCTCCAGGGGATCTTCCCAACCCCATGGGTCAAACCCAAGTCTCCCCCATTGCAGACAGATTCTTTGCCAGTTGAGCCACAAAAGAAGACCAAGAATACTGGGGTGGATAGCCTATCCCTTCTCCAGCAGATCTTCCCAACCCAGGAATCAAACAGGGGTCTCCTGCACATGGGCAGATTCTTTACCAACTGAGCTATCAGGGAAGCCCAGGTGTATAGTAGATGCTCCAAAAGTAGAGCTATTATTATTGTAATTTAACTGCTCTCAAGATTAAATCACTCATTCTCCCACTGCCAACTGGAACTTTCTCAGATTTTCTGCTATTAATCTAGGCTCAAGCTTCTACTTGATCCCTTAAATTCATTCTGTCTTTTCAGCCCACAGTCTGGGCATAACACTTTCCACCTAAGAGCACAGAGCTGCCTCTCAAATCAGTAGTTTGTCTGAGGATTCATATACATTGATTAGCTGATAACTCTCACATGTTTTGAAGGCAGATAGTAAAACATGTGGCAATCTGATCATATAGGCCAAAAGCTGCCTAAAATAATTTAAAACTATTAGGAAAGCTTCTTTTATGCCATAACCATGAATGACATCCTAAGCTGTAAGTGTATGTAGTATTCTGAGCCATTAATTGGTAGTAAATTTAAATTGTTGATAAGTGAATAAAAAAATGAACAGGAGGCACATGTTTAGAGACTTTCTTTTAACCAATTGGGTATATGATCCAAAACCTTTTTAATGAATCATTCTTTTAGACAGTGGCCAAGATTTGGAGGATTTAGAGCTTGGAAAATAGATGATGAAATAGTCATTCAAGAAAATCAATCTAGTGCCAATACAATGGTTGAACTAGAGGAGAAAAGAAAACTTATGACTGTCTAAGGCTATATAAGGTCTTTATTTATTTCTCCTTTTCTCATTGATTTCCCCCTTTTTCTTTTGTTCAGGGACCTAAGAGACTGATCTCCACTGAATAACAGACCACTGTTGGCTAGCTTCCTGTTGCTATGGTCTGAATGTACCCCACCCCCAAATTCCAAGGCTGAAACCCTAATCCCTGTAGGTGGTGAGATTAGAAGGTTGGGCCTCAAGAGGGTGAAACCCTCATGAATGACATTAGTGCTCTTATAAAAGAGACCCACAGAACTCCCCAGGCCATTCTGCCACGTGAAAACAGTGGGAAATAGCCCTCATCCAACCATGATGGCACTCTGATTGTGGGATGTCTGCTGCTGCTGCTGCTGCTGCTGCCGCTGCTAAGTTGCTTCAGTTGTGTCCAACTCTGTGTGATCCCATCGAGTGAGCCAAACCCTGACAATGACCCAGTCTTGTAGGGCAACTCCATTTCCAAGGCTCTCACAATGCTTTGGGAATGCAGGTTCTTTCTTTGGCTCCTTCAGCCTTACAGTTATGCTAGAGTTGGGGAACCATAACCCCTCAGATTTGGTTCCAGCCACCCATGAGCTGACAGCAATGGGTCAAGTCTCCAGAAAATTGCAGCTGTGAGCCATTAGCAGCGAACACTCACATCTATTGGGCGCTGGAGGATAGATGCACTACCTTGATAAAAGGAAACTGGGAAGAGCATCAGCAGGGTCTATTTTACCACAGTGGTTAGTCTACTTTAAGTCAGGGACTACTTCTTATACTTTATTATATCCCTAATAGTGTTCACCTTGATAATAATTACATACTGATGATGAAACCACTATCAGTTCAGTTCAGTCGCTCAGTCGTGTCCGACTGTTTGTGACCCCATGAATCGCAGCACGCCAGGCCTCCTTGTCCATCACCAACCCCTGGAGTTCACCCAGACCAACGCCTATGGAGTCAGTGATGCCATCCAGCCATCTTGTCCTCGGTCGTCCCCTTCTCCTCCTGCCCCCAATCCCTCCCAGCATCAGGGTCTTTTCCAATGAGTCAACTCTTCGCATCAGGTGGCCAAAGTACTGGAGTTTCAGCTTCAGCATCATTCCTTCCAAAGAAATCCCAGGGCTGATCTCCTTCAGAATGGACTGGTTGGATCTCCTTGCAGTCCAAGGGACTCTCAAGAATCTTCTCCAACACCACAGTTCAAAAGCATCAATTCTTCGGCGCTCAGCCTTCTTTACAGTCCAACTCTCACATCCATACATGACTACTGGAAAAACCATAGCCTTGACTAGATGGACCTTACTCGGCAAAGTAATATCTCTGCTTTTGAATTACTATCTAGGTTGGTCATAACTTTTCTTCCAAGGAGTACGCGTCTTTTAATTTCATGGCTGCAGTCACCATCTGCAGTGATTTTGGAGCCCAGAAAAATAAAGTCTGACACTGTTTCCACTGTTTCCCCATCTAATTCCCATGAAGTGATGGGACTGGATGCCATGAAACCACTATAGACCCTCACTTTTGGGGGATGGGATATAGGACATACCCATGCACAAGTGAAAGCCACACCTAGATCAACATATTGGAGATCATGAGTTCCTCTGGCTGCCCAGAGGTAGCAGGAGTCCTGCCCTTGACTTTGGAGGTGGTATACAGGCCAGTGAAGTCAGACTGTTTGGCCTTGGCCCAGCTGAAGCTCATGGTTGAAAAGTGATCACAAAATACAGCTCTGTCAACCAGTGATCAGCTACCTCCAGCCCCAGATAAGTGGAGTAAACAAGTAATTTCACACTCTGTTAGAGGACAGGATTAATATGGCCAGATTATCAATACATTTTCCATGGCCTATGTAAATCCATTTGTTGCCTTCCTTACAATACTCTGGTTTTACAGAGACTAATGTCTGCTGAGAATTATTTTTATGAAAGTTGACTTTTCACTAATTTTAGAAGCAAATTATAATTGTCCTTTCACTTAGAAAACGTTGTTATTTAAAAAAAAAAAAAAAAAAAACCACCTCTTCAGCATATATACACTCTTCTAACAGGACAAACTGATCCTGAAACTTAATTAGTTTCTGAATGAGTTGCAAACAGCACCAAGACAATACAGATCCCAAGAGAGAAGAGAATCAGCTCCAGTTCACAGGGGAACAAGCTGAGCAGAGCTTGTCTTAAACCTGTTAACATTAAATGCATAATCTCTGTTCTGCTTGCCCTGGCATTATCTAGCCTTTTTAACATTGCAGCAGAATGCTACTATGCTGGATGTCTCTATCACACAAAATTTTCATCTCAGTGCAAGAAATACGATGGGGAATCTACTATGTGCCTGCTGCTGCAGTGGATCCAGAGTCCCAAGCATCATTCACTCAGCTGAGGAGAAAGCAGGTATTATTCCTTCAACTTGTGAATTTATTTCCTATTCAACCTACTTGTAGATTAACAATAACTCTACTCATAGGCGGCAAGCGTGATGATGGATACTAAAAAGACAGCCCGTCTACTACATATTCATATCCTAGAACAGCTTCTCAGGCTGTGCACGATCATGGGTCATGTGGAAAGCTTGTTAAGACATAGTTCCTGTTTCAAGAGTCTGGAGTGGGGGGCCTGAGACTGTTCCCAGATGTCACTGATCCCTATGGACCACACTTGAGTGGCAAGATTGCTGAGTACAAACCATTTATAAAACAAGGCAAACTGCCATTGAGGTTGTTCATCTGAAAACCAGACACTTATGCCAATAGTCCCCAACCTTTTTGGTACCAGGGACTGGTTTCATGAAAGAAAATTTTTCCTGGTGGGAATGGTTTCAGGATAATTCAAGTACACTAGAATTTGTGTTCCTGTGAGAATCTAATGGCACCACTGATCCGACAGGAGGCAGAACTCAGGGAGTAATGTGAGTGATGGGGAGCAGCTGTAAATATAGATGAAGCTTCACTCTCTAAAGTGCTACTCACCTCTTGCTTTATGGACTGATTCCTAACAGACCACAGACTGTTACTGGGTACTGGTCCATGGCCTGGGAATTGGGTAACTCTGGTATAGAGGACGAGAGTATGGATCCAGCATAAGAATATTTGATGCTAACACAAGCTCTGCTACTTCCTGTATATGACTTTGGCCAAGTTAATTGACTCCTCTGTACCTCAGTTTTAACATCTGTGGAATGAAAATAATGATAGCTCCTGCCTTGTAGAGCTGTACTAAATTAAATGAAATAATGGAATACTACTCAACCATAAAAAAGCACGGGTAAATGCCATTTTCAGCAACATGGATGGACCTAGAGATTATCATCCAAAATTAAGTCACAGAAAGAAAAATACTACATGTATCAATTGTATGTGAACTCTAAAATATGACACAAATAACTTATATGTAAAACAGAAACAGACTCAGAGATAGAGAACAGACTTGTAGTTGCCAAGGGGGCACTGGGGGAGGGATGGGTTGGGAGCTTGGGATTAGCAGATGCAAAGTATTACATATAGAATGGATAAACAATAAGGTTCTACTGCATAGCACAAGGAACACTATTCAATATTCTGTGATAAACCATAATGGAAAAAATATGAAAAAGAATGTATATATGTATAACTGAATCATTCTACTATATAGTAGAAATTAAGACAACATTATAAATCAACTATACTTCAATTAAAAAAATTTTTTAAAGAAGACTCTCAATAAAAGTGGTAACTGGGGAATTACACTGCACAACACTGCCTCAAACGTTCCTGACTTATCTGGTTTTCCTAAGTGTCACACTGCTATGCTCCTCCCTCTTTCTGGCTATCCCCTCAACTTCCAGGACCATTCTCTCTCAGTCCTCAAAACTTTTAGATTCCTTATTATTTTTCCTTCATAGAGAGCTGTCTACTTTACAAATTAATCTGCCCTCTAGGTTCCTTTCCTCTCACAACTTTAATCATGCTCAGGCCCCCTTGGTTCCTGCTTTCACTATCCCATGAGAGCTGAAAAGAGAGAAAAGCTGGAAACATTTATACTTTTTGTTTTCATGAAGCCTATAATGTTCTATAAATCTCTTTTAAAAATAGCTTGTTTTCCTAACCACTAATACTAACACTAATAACAAACTGCACAGTGTTTCACATAGTTCTTGAAAAAAATCTCTTGAAATAAGTATTGTCAACCTCACTTTGTAGATGTAAAAATAAGGCTCATGGTGGTGAAGTCACAGCTGCTAAGTGACAGAGTTAGGAATTAAGCCTGGGTCTAATAGACTCCACAATCTGTGTTTCTGATTATTTCTTATAAAATGATTTATACTCTTAATTAGTTTAACAATTATTTTCCTTCTAGATTATGCAAAGGCAAACTTCAAATTTGTTCCAATTTTAATAAATACCTAAGGTGTACTGTGTACATTATGACCTTTCACTACAACAGCCTTGAAAAATTCATTTTTCTCCCCTTACTCTCAAGGCAACCCAAGTCATTTCGGAACTTTTTAACAGTAGCATCATCATGAGGTTGAGGGGTCTGGGAACTCAGTGACCTCATGATTTCATCGATGGGTTACAGATGGTGGGGCTATAACACCAGCAAACCTGGAAATAAAACCACATGAACCTCAAAGGCCATGGTGCTAACGAATAAGATTCAAAATTGACAACATGTGGCTTTGAATGTTTTTCTTGAAATATACTATGCCAAATCACACAAGTGCAATAAATTATTATTTCAGAAATTTCCTGACTTTCTAATTTGAGACAACCAAGAAACCAAAAGAAAAAAATCCAGCAGAATCCTATTTCCTGAAAAAGAGCTTTCTTTGTTAAATGAACATGAGGAATCAGATGTATCAATGTTCTAGGAACTTCCGGGCTCACAGTTGTGTCTCTGACAATGAGTCATAAAGATGAGATTTTTCTAGAAAGCAATTATGTCCATTGCATCACATTCATATTAATTTTATAGCACTCAAATGTCACCCAGTTTTAGGAGAACTGGATAGACAAATTTAACTGGATGATTATAAAGGCTGACAGAAAGTTTGAAAAGGGAAACATGAACAAAATGTTAAAGGAAATTGTATGAATGGCTGTCTCTTTCTTTTAACAGCCCTTCCTTTTCCTACCACACGAAAGGCAATTATAGCTCCTGAAAAAAAAGAGAAAAAGCAAATTTAGATGATGTTTTATTATTTTGGTACTGAAATAATTTCCTCCTGTTTCTCAGGCAACTAAATTTAGCCAATAGAAAAATCAAATCCCAGTCTTCTTTTGTTCAGTTATTTTCCTTTCTAATATAATCACAGGGTGGATTCTTCTACTAATGTCATGTTAACAGGAAGCTGGAGACTCACAAAATGGATTGTGTGTTTCTAGTCTCATATATGTCGCTAAGTTTAAAAGCAAAAAGGAGCAACATTATTTTTATGTTCACCAGAGACACTATAGATAGTATAAGAAGCCAGAATCAAATTTCCTTGAAAATGCATCATAATAGATATACTGATGGGTCTTGTTCTGCTCCTACACCTCGTTTAAGACTTGCTTCTGCTTTGAATGATATCCTAGCATTAATAGGCTTTTGCTTAGTTAGCACAGGGCACTATCATGTGTTTTGGGAAAGAAGAAGGGGGTTAGCAGATTACAAAGTATAAAAAGAACTACCTCGTAGGGTACAAAACACAACCTCTGATACTGCACTGCCCCATAGAAGTATGTGATAATGGATATTTTCTTTATCTACACTGTCCAATACAGCAGCCATGACTACTTGAACTGGGGTTAGTGCAACTGAGGAAATGAATATTTAATTTTATTTTATTTTAAAATTAAATAGCTACCTGTGGCTGGTGGCTACCATAACTGACATGTCCTTGCCATATTGTATTAAACTACTGTTCATAGCTTTCTTTTTTTCCCCCTTTGTTTCTACTGAAGACTAAACCTGAATGCTGCTGCTCAAAAGAACCTTCCAACATGAATGTGATGCCAAGGACCTCACCTCAAAGTAGGTCATGGAAACAGGATTGTTTTATAAAGAAATTGACTTCCCAATCTTTAGTGAGACTGGACACAGAGGTACTATAAGGATTTGATGGGTCCTGGTTTGGTCCGTAGGTTTTTTCTCATTTTCCAGGGCCAGTTGACCAGTGGTGAATACTTACAGTGCTGCACAGAGACAGACTGCAGGAGAAAGCATGTGGTTAATTAACAATGGCTGCCAGCCACACCGTTTGGGGATGTAGCAGCTTATGGAAGATACTGGAGTGTGCTTCTCCTTAGAACTCCTTTTTTAAATTTTTATATTATTTTGGAGTTGATGAACAATGTTGTGTTACTTTCAAGTATACAGGAGAGTGATTCACTTATACATACACATGTATCTATTTTTTAAATTCTTTTCCCATTTAGGTTCTTTCAGAATACTGAGCAGTGTTACCTGTGCTATACAGTAGGTTCTGTTGGTTATCTGTTTTAAACACAGAAGTATGTACTTGTTGATCCCAAACTCACTAGTTACCCCTTTCTCCCAACCTTCCCCCGTTAACCATAAGTTCATTCTCTAAGTCTGTTTCTATTTTGTAATACATGCATTTGTTTCATTTTTTTAAGATTCCACCTAAAAGTGATATCATATGATATTTCTCTTTCTGTCTGACTTAATTTATTCAGTATGACAATCTCTAGGTCCATCTGTATTTCTGCAAATGGCATTATTTCTTTTTAATGGTTGTGGAATATTCCATTGTATTTATGTATTACATCTTCTTTATCCAGTCTTCTGTTGATAGACATTTAGGTTGCTTCCATATTTTGGCTATTGTAAATAGTTCTGCTGTGAACATAGGGGTACGTGTATCCTTTTGGACAATGTTTTTCTCTAGGTATATGCTCAGGAGTGGGATTTCAGGATCATATGGATTCGTTTCCAAAATTTATAAACAGCACACGTGGCTTAATATCATCAAAACAAACAACCCAATAAAAAAATGAACAGAAGACCTGAATATAAATTTCTCCAAAGAAGACATATATGTGGTCAAGAGACATATGAAAAGATACTCAACATAACTAGTTACTAGAGAAATGCAAATCAAAACTACAATGAGGTATCACCTCACGTTGGTCAGAATGGCCATCATCAAAAAATCCACAAACAATAAATGCTTGAGGGGGTGTGGAGAGAAGGGAATCCTCCTATACTGTTGGTAGGAATGTAAACTGATGCAGCCACTATGAAAAACACTATAGAGTTTCCTTAAGAAATTAGGACTATTTTTTTTAATGTGGCATTATCTTTATGCTTGATGTGTAATGACATTTCTATAGAAAGTTTCAAAATGGCAAAACGTAAACTTATGGCCTTGCTAGAGTAGCAATGGATGAAAATAAAAGAGAGATGAGAACTGAGGTAGAAGTACTATGTAAAGTGGGTTTGATTTGGGAGTGGAGAGAGGACTGCTGGAAAGGCAAGCTGTTCTNCCTCCCACCCCACACCCTCTCTCTGGATTATCCCCGTGCATCAGTCCCAAGCATCCTGCATCCTGCATCAAACCTGGACTGGCGATTCGTTTCACTTATGATATCACACATGTTACACTGCCACTCTGCCAACCCATCCCACCCTCTCCCTCTCCTACAGAGTCCAAAAGGCTGTTCTATACATCTGTGCTCTTTTGCTGTCTTGCGTACAGGTTTATCATTACCATCATTCTAAATTCCATATATATGTGTAAGTATACTGTATTGGTGTTTTTCTTTCTGGCTTACAAGAGTCTTTTAAAAACATAAAAACTTACATAGTCTATGCAGTTTCATCCTCATCAGCCTGGGATTAATTGAGAGTTACAGTGCTACAACAGTACTTCCCTGACTTGGCTCAAACTTGCTAGTGGGTATAAAATCCACCCTTGTTTGATCAAACTACATGATCTCAACAAATGCAGCTTTATAATAAGTCTTATGTGATAGAGCAACTGCTTCCACCGTAACCTATCTTCTCTTTTTCCACTTCTTGCTCAGGAATGCCTTGACTGATCTTGGACCTTTGCTACTCTATATTATATATAAGTTAAAATCGGCTTGTCTGGACTTCCCTGATGGCTCAGTGGTAAAGAATCCACCTGCCAATGCAAGAGACACAGTTTGATTCCTTGTCAGGCAAGATCCTACATGCCATGGAGCAACTAAACCCAGGCGTCACAACTACTGAAACCTGTGTACCCTAGAGTTCATTCTCCACAACAAGAGAAACTACTGCAATGAGAAGTCAATGCACCCTGACTAGAGAGTAGCCTCCATTCACCACAACTAGAGAAAGCCTTTGTGCAGCAATGAAGATGAAAAATAAATAAATAGATTAAAAGCAGCTTGTCAGTTACAAGAAAAATGTTATATTGAGTTTTGGATTAAAATGTCATTGAATCTATTGACTTTTTCATATATTGAATCTTCCTGCCATGTGGGAAATTACCTTGATGTAGTGTTGGTGTCAACAACAAACTGGCACTTGCCAAGGGCATTTGCCACCTGCCTCTGCTGGGATTGAATCCTGTGTTGCTGCAGCTGTTGACCTTCAACATACCCTGAAGGGAGTTCAGGATTGATAAGAGGAATGAGGCTCTTTGTGCTCCAGCAAAACTGGCAGAACAGGTCTTTAGATAGTTATTGCCAGGAACTGATTTTTTGAGCCCATCCTTGTATCTGCTCATACCTAGAAAAGCATTAAGTCCCTTCATGGTGACATCAGCTCCTTGTGACTAGCAGAAAACCTTTTTTAAAGATAAGTGCTTGATTGCATGATCTCCCCCTTCACCAAAATCACATATATTGACCTTCCACCCCATCTCTTTAGAACAGTTTGTAAGAGCTCTCTGATGTGCTGTCTCCCAGGTTGAAGTCCTCATTTTGTCCCAAATAAAACTTAACTCACAATTCTCACGGTGTGCTTCTTTTTTAAGTCGATTGTTATGGTACCCACAAAGGGGCCCAGAGTAGACTTCTCTTCTTTGCCTAAACTTTATGAGAAACTGGAATCTTGGTACCAGCAGAGGCCCCTTGTGCCCATCTGCTTCCCCAGAGAGTCCAGACATATTTGAGTAAGATTCTCCTGGTTCTCGTATCTCCCATGTTGGTTGCTAGCCCTGAGTTTTATTTGGTGGTAGAGCAGGTACCTGTACCCTCTCAGTTGAAACATACTGGGGGAGGTGCCCCATTGAAAGATACTGGGCATACCCACTCACTGAGTGGGGCTTGGTAGAAAGATACTGGGGAATATCCACCCAGTTAGAAGATCCTGGGGGAATATCCACCCAGTTAGAAGTATCCACCCAGAAAGATACTGGGTGAGATTCACTTGAAAAAATACTGAGAAATACCTGGGGCTTGGTTGAAAGACACCAAGTTTGCTCAGTTGTAGGAGACTTGAGTGGTCTGTGCTGAGTAGTTACGTAAGAGGCTAATCTGATGCTTTTCCTCAATTTGACTGCCTTAATAGAAAAGTGACGATATTACACAAAAGCCTTGCTTTGAAGAAGAGGGACAAGATTTCTCTCAGCCAATGGTTTTCTCAGGTGACTGAGAAATTTATGGGAGTGCGGGAGGCCAAGTCCTAATGCTATGTAGTGGTCCCATAGAAAAGCCCACTCATTAATTAAAACACTTGCTCACCAGGGATAGTGAATAAGAATTGGCCATTCAGCGATCTGAACAAGCAAGTTGTCTTAGAATGCTGGAGGAAGAAAACAAAATACATAAGACCTGAAACAACTCTGGAGTGATGCCTGGAGGAATGAAGTTCACAAGCAGCACACAGGTCAATTACACAATTTCACTAGTAAGTTTTATCCCTGCCAAATTCAGCTTAAAATGGGAAATGTGCTATGCTTAGTCACAGTCGTGTCCAACTCTTTGTGACCCTATGGACTTTAGCCCACCAGGCTCCTCTGTTCATGGGGATTCTCCAGGCAAGAATACTGATTGGGTTGTTGCACCATCCTCAGGGGATCTGCCCAACCCAGGGATCAAACCCAGGTCTCTAGTTTGCAGACTGATTCTTTACCATCTGAGCCCCTAGAGAAGCAAAATGGAAAATAGAGCTTCTCAAACACAGAAACAAAGAGCATCAGAAAGCAACCTCTAACTAACACCCCAGCAAGGGTTGTGTGCATACATAACTTATACTTGCAAGTACCTACTTAACTGAGGAAATTATGCTAAAGGAGATCTCAACTTAAAATGGCAAAATTGGGGTTCCTTTTATATTCCAAAACTAATATTTAACTGATATTTGTGCATGCAGTTTAAAAAAGCTAGCCATAAGATCAAACAGACTGAATGGAATGCTTACTTTGATTGGTATCTAGAAGTTTCAAAAATAGAAAACAACAGAGTAACCTCCTTGCAGGAAACCAGCAAGAAATTGCTTGAAACTATATCAGAACACTAAAAAAGGCTGCTAGCACTCTCTGCCTCTCCTTCTGCTCCATTCAAGTGTCCTCTGCTATCTGAACTGCCTAGCCCAAGTGCTTTTTCTCTTCCAACTCTTCTGCCTCCTGCTGCTCCCCTCTCCCCAGCAAAGGGAAAAAAAAAAAAAAACAGAAGTGACTATATCTCCCTTAAGGAGAAATCTATTACAAGGGGAAGTGAACTGTCTTCAGTGCTTACCTATACACCCTGGACCCAAACAGAAGTTAGACACAGCTAAGGAATTTCCCAATCTAGGATCCACTGAGATTTCTAAGGAATTTGAATTAACCATCTGAACCTATGAGACCAGGTTTTCTGATCTGTATCAACTAATGCAGCTGTCAGTTTCTGAAAGCAAACCAAGAGAATGAATAGATAAAGCAGGATAGAAATGTCTCTTAATGACTTTGAATCACATAGTCCAGAGGTTTGCACTGAATGCAAAGAATTAGCCCAGAAATTACTTGAACCCATCCTAGAGCATTCTCCCAAAACCATAAACTGGACAAAGATTCAATAATGCAAGCAAGGACCAGATGAATCAATCTGGACTATTACTGGGAATTGGGGAAAAAATCACTTTTAAGCAATATTCTGGTATTGACACCTGAATCATTCTCTAACCACCAAAATTATCCTCTGCTTCAGTTCAGTTCAGGCGGTCAGTTGTGTCCAATTCTTTGTGACTCCATGAATCGCAGCACGCCAGGCCTCCCTGTCCATCACCAAGTCCCGGAGTTCACTCAGACAAATGTGCATCGAGTCGGTGATGCCATCCAGCCATTTCATCCTCTGTCATCCCCTTCTCCTTCTGCCCCCAATCCCTCCCAGCATCAGAGTCTTTTCCAATGAGTCAACTCTTCACATGAGGTAGACAAAGTACTGGAGTTTCAGCTTTAGCATCAGTTCTTCCAAAGAACACCCAGGACTGATCTCCTTTAGGATGGACTGGCTGGATCTCCTTGCAGTCCAAGGGACTCTCAGGAGTCTTCTCCAACACCAGAGTTTCAAAGCATCAATTCTTTGGCGCTCAGCTTTCTTTACATTCCAACTCTCACATCCATACATGACCACTGGAAGAACCATAGCCTTGACTAGATGAACCTTTGTTGGCAAAGTAATATCTTTGCTTTTCAATATGCTTTCTAGGTTGGTCATAACTTTCCTTCAAAGGAATAAGCGTCTTTTAATTTCATGACTGCAGTCACCATCTGCAGTGATTTTCCTTTGCTTATCTCTACCTTTTAGAAGACTTAGATGAGGATTTGGCTACTCTAGTCAAAAAGACAACCAGGCTGGTTTAAGTTATACACAACTCCCTTGTTACGCTGACTTGACCAATTTTTCAAAACCATTAGAAAAAAAGAAAAGGGAGTATCTATGGAAATTATAAAACTTCAATTGTACCAGTTAAGTATACAGTGCCACTTGAAAGTCAACTGACCCCCAGCCCGTTTAATTCCCAAACAATAAAGAAAACTTGAAGGAAAACATATCTCTTTAGAATTCGTACTCTGAGGGAATAACTCAGAGAGAACCTGATTTCGCTCCCTTTGTCATAAGACCAGAGCTCTCTGGATCACTTATCCTATCTAGACCATCCCTAATTTCTGAAACTGAGAAAAAAAAATGGGAGTTTATTCTAATTATATTCCAGCTGTTATTTACAATTAGTGAGTTTTATACTCTGACATATATCTCAGTATATGTCTTTATCTTTGGATAATATTGCTGAGGTCAATTTGTAAATGAACTCTAATCTCATTGGCCTAAGGAAAAGTAAGTGCTTCCAAATCAAACAATTCTAAATTCAATGGAAATTAAGCTAAATTAATTTCAGGTTCATGTGAACAACCAGGGGATTATATTTACTGGAAAATACATAATTGAAAGGACTTTCCAATCCAATGGAAGGATCTTTTAATCAGGAAATTGCACTATGCCAAGATGAGAAGAAGACAATATCAAAAGTAGACAGCCTACCCAAGATGCTGGACCTGATTCATATAATTGTTTATAATGTTTTCTTGACTTCTTGGTCATTTGCATAAAATCAAATGTTTTCTATCATAGACACAATCCTTTGCTGGTTGTAAAACCAAATCCAGTTGTTGGGTTTGTGTCTAGTACTTCTAAATTACCTTGGTAGATTTCTCCACTCCAAGACTCTAACTGGATGGCCCTTAGGAAACTTATTTAGAAGAAAGAAAGTTCACTTCTGTTTAAGCTACCCTTGATATTACTAGGTGGGAACTGCTCACCGGGCCAGTTAATAATATCTGTTCTGATCCTGGCCATAAATATAAAGTTTCCCTGAAGTTCATCAAGCTCAATCAAAGAAATAAGCAACTTCAACCAAGGAATAATACCTCCCACAATTATGGGATAGATTTGTGTGGTTGACACCAGGTTATGGTCATTGAAGTTTTAAATACCCCCCTCTTTATCTTGAGAGCAATTAAATTTTACTAAGGATAATCAGCCTAGTAACACTAGGAAATTGTTGCTGAGAGCCTTAT
Source organism: Aepyceros melampus (assembly GCA_006408695.1). NCBI lineage: Eukaryota > Metazoa > Chordata > Mammalia > Artiodactyla > Bovidae > Aepyceros > Aepyceros melampus. The sequence continues at coordinate 165,815 of SJXQ01010954.1, read as the reverse complement.
GGACAGTACCAATATATAATTTCCCTAAAAAAAAAAAAAATTGGTACAGAATAGACTAAGTCAGATGACCTAAGAGTATACTGGGCTATACCTAATTGAAGTTCTTGGCTTAATTCTCACTTATGACTTTAGTACTACTGCTAACTATGTTATTTGTATTTGCCTGCTTTATAAGATTGTTTTTTCTTGCAATTACCAAATATGTAACTGAGCCTCCAACAAAAATAATGATGACTAGGTGACTTGAAGTAGTTGATCAAATATATAGCTCAGTATATGATCAATGATTGTAATAGTGTAATGCTAGATATGGGAAGATGCGATAAGAAGGAATATTCTTCTGGACCATAACTAGAGGGCAGGTGTCCAGAGATCTTTGCCTGTTAAGACCTAGTCCAATAATAGCACATTGAGTGACTTATCAGCAAAATCTCCAGACCTAGGAATGAGGTTTCTTAGCATCATGGGGCAAAATGGTCCTGAAAAGCCTCCCAAACTATGGTAGGGTTTATGACCTTGAGGGGGATCCTCTCATTGCAAATTGGTGCTTGCCAAGGGCATTTCCCATCTGTCTCTATGGGGACTGAATCCTGTTTTACTGCAGCTGTTGACCTTCACTGCGCCCTGAGGGGAGTTCAGGCTGGATAACAGAAATGGCGCACTTTGTGCAGGAAAACTGGTGAGACAGGTCTTTAGATAGTTAGATATTTTCAGGAAATGATTTTATGACCCCAATCTTTGCATCTCTTCATATCTAGAAAAGCACTAGATCCCTACATGGTGACATCAGCTCCTTGTGACTAGCAGAAAATCTTCTTAAGATAAGTGCCCTTCACCAAAATCACATATATTGACCTTCCCCCTCTACCTCTTTGGAGCAGCTTTTCAGAGCTATCTAAGGTGCTGTCTCCTGGTTACAGTCCTCATTTTGCACCAAATAAAACTTAACGTACAATTATTACGTTGTGCATCTTTTGAAGTTAACAGTGGCATACAAGTATACTTCCCGGCAAGCTATCCTAGACATCACAGGATAGAAAGGATCAAGCTATAATTAAAATGCTAAAAAAATCATGTGGTTTATTAAGCCACTTTGCCACACAGTGAGAAATAGGAGAAACACACTTCAAATAAGATCCAACCTGGGTGGAATGGCCACAGTACCTGGCTCTATTTCTCTCTCTACCACATAAGCCTTGCTTACTGATGGTGTGGCTCTAAGATACAGGGTTGAGGTTTGAGCAAAATAGCCCAACATTAGGTTCCTGGGCCAATGAAACATAAGTGCCTTATTGGAGAAACTCAAGTGCTAGTACACATGGGCACTGCTATAGCTTTTCAGTTACCCTGTTGAACAATCTTGAGTTTTGTTTCCCTTTAATGCCAAAGAATGCTCAAACTACCACACAATTGCACTCATCTCACACACTAGTAAAGTGATGCTCAAAATTCTCCAAGCCAAGCTTCAGCAATACGTGGACCATGAACTTCCAGATGTTCAACCTGGTTTTAGAAAAGGCAGAGGAACCAGAGATCAAATTGCCAACATCTGCTGGATCATGGAAAAAGCAAGAGAGTTCCAGAAAAACATCTATTTCTGCTTATTGACTATGCCAAAGCCTTTGACAGTGTGCATCACAATCAACTGTGGAAAATTCTGAAAGAGATGGGAATACTAGACTACTTGACCTCCCTCTTGAGAAATCTATATGCAGGTCAGGAAGCAACAGTTAGAACTGGACATGGAACAACAGATTGGCTCCAAATTGGGAAAGGAGTATGTCAAGGCTGTATATTGTCACCCTGCTTATTTAACTTCTATGCAGAGTACATCATGAGAAACACTGGACTGGAAGAAGCACAAGCTGGAATCAAGATTTCCGGGAGAAATATCAATAACCTCAGATATGCAGATGACACCACCCTTAAGGCAGAAAGTGAAGAAGAACTAAAGAGGCTCTTGATGAAAGTGAAAGAGGAGAGTGAAAAAGTTGGCTTAAAGCTCAACATTCAGAAAACAAAGATCATGGTGAGATCAACCCTGGGATTTCTTTGGAAGGAATGATGTTAAAACTGAAGCTCCAGTACTTTGGCCCCCTCATGCGAAGAGTTGACTTATTGGAAAAGACCCTGATGCTGGGAGGGACTAGGGGCAGGAAGAGAAGGGGACGACCGAGGGTGAGATGGCTGGATGGCATCACGGACTCAATGGATGTGAGGCTGAGTGAACTCCGGGAGCTGGTGATGGACAGGGAGGCCTGGCATGCTGCAATTCATGGGGTCGCAAAGAGTCGGACATGACTGAGTGAATGGAATGAATGGAATGGCTACTGCTGAGTTTTCCAAATTTGCTGGCATAGTGAGTGCAACACTTTCACAGCATCATCTTTCAGGATTTGAAATAGCTCAACTGGAATTCCATCACCTCCACTAGCTTTGTTCGTAGTGATGCTTTTTAACGCCCACTTGACTCCACATTCCAGGATGTCTGGCTCTAGATGAGTGATCACACCATCGTGATTATCTGGGTCTTGAAGATCTTTTTTGTATAGTTCTCCTGTGTATTCTCGCCAGCTCTTTTTTTTTTTTTTTTCCAGCTCTTCTTAATATCTTCTGCTTCTGTTAGGTCCCTGCCATTTCTGTCCTTTATGGAGCCCATCTTTGCATAAAATGTTCCCTTGGTATCTCTAATTTTCTTAAAGAGATCTCTAGTCTTTCCCATTCTGTTGTTTGCCTCTATTTGTTTGCACTGATCACTGAGGAAGGCTTTCTTATCTCTTCTTGCTATTCTTTGGAACTCTGCATTCAGATGCTTATATCTTTCCTTTTCTCCTTTGCTTTTCACTTCTCTTCTTTTCACAGCTATTTGTAAGGCCTCCCCAGACAGCCATTTTGCTTTTTTGCATTTCTTTGCCATGGGGATGGTCTCGATCCCTGTCTCCTGTACAATGTCATGAATCTCAGTCCATAGTTCATCAGGCACTCTATCTATCAGATCTAGTCCCTTAAATCTGTTTCTCACTTCCACTGTATAATCATAAGGGATTTGATTTGGAGCAAGTGTCTTTTAATTTCATGGCTGCAGTCACCGTGTGCAGTGATTTTGGAGCCCCCCCAAATAAAGTCTATCATCATTTCTATTGTTTTGCCATCTATTTGCCACAAACTGATAGGACTGGATGCCATGATCTTAATTTTCTGAATGTTAAGTTTTAAGCCAGCTTTTTCACTCTCCTCTTTCACTTCCATCAACAGGCTCTTTAGTTCTTAAGGACCCAGATAAACATGATGGTATGATTACTCACCTAGAGCCAGACATCCTGGAGTGTGAAGTCAAGTGGGCCTTAGGAAGCATCACTGCAAACAAAGCTAGTGGAGGTGATGGAAGTCCAGCTGAGCTATTTCAAATCCTAAAAGAAGATACTGTTATAGTGTTGCCCCCAATATGTCAGCAAATTTGGAAAACTCAGCAGTGGCCACAGGACTGGAAAAAGTCAGTTTTAATTCCAATCCCAAAGAAGGGCAATGCCAAAGAATGCTCAACTACCGCACAATCACACTCATTTCACATGCTAGCAAAGTAATGCTCAAAATCCTTCAAGTTAGTCTTCAACAGTACGTGAACTGAGAACTTCCAGATGTTCAAGCTGGATTTAGAAAAGGCAGAGGAACCAGAGATTAAATTGTCAACATCCGTTGGAGCATAGAAAAAGCAACAGAATTCCAGAAAAACACCTACTTCTGCTTCATTGACTATGCTAAAGCATTTGCCTGTGTGGATCACAACAAACTGTGGAAAATTCTTTAAGAGCTGGAAATACCAGACCACCTTACCTACCTCTTGAGAAACCTGTATGCAGGTCAAGAAGCAGCAGAACCAGACATGGAACAACGGACTGGTTTCAAATTGCAAAAGGAGTACATCAAGGCTGTATATTGTCACCCTGCTTATTTAACTTATATGCAGAGTACATCATGAGAAATGCCAGGCTGGATAAAGCACAAGCTGGAATCAAGATTGCTAGGAGAAATATCAGTAACCTCAGATATGCAGATCATACCACGCTAACAGCTCAAGTAAAGAGGAACTAAAGAGCCTCTTGATGAAGGTGAAAGAGGAGAGTGAAAAAGCTGGCTTAGTATTGGTAACTATATGCACATTGTTACACTGCAGATTTCTAGAACAGTTTTTGTGTTCAGCTGAGAACTGAAACTTGATGCCCATTTCCCCAACTCCTCCTTTCCCCTCCCCCTCAACCCCTGACAGTCACCATTCTTCCACAAATATTTATATGTTGTATTTTCATTTTATTAAAATTCAATAAAAATAGTATTCAAAACATTAAATAAATATTTCCTTCAAATATATTTTCTCCTTCAGCCATAGGTTATTTGGAACTGTGTTATTTAATTTCAAAATATTTGAGGACTTGAAAGATACTTTTTTCTATTGCTTTGAGTTTATGTTATAATCAGAGAACATTATAGAATCTCGATACTTAAAATTTGTTAAGGTTAATTTATGACTCCAAATTTTTTATCTTGGTGAATGTTCCAAGTGCAATTAAAAGAATGTGTATTATGTTCTTTTTGCACAGAGTTCTGTAAATGTCAAGCAGCACTGAGTGATAGTGATAGATCTTTTATATCCTTGCTAATTTTTTTTTCCTATGGTTTACTGAGAAGTAAAAGTATTAGTCGCTCAGTTGTGACCAACTCTTTGCGACCCCCTGGACTGTAGCCCCCCAGGCCCTTCTGTCCATGGGATTCTCCAGGCAAGAATACTGGAGTGGGTTGCCATGCCTTTCTCCAGGGGATCTTCCTGACTTAGGGATCAAACCCAGGTCTCCTGTATCGCAGGCAGATTCTTTACCGTCTGAGCCACCTCACCAATAGTAACAGTGAATTGCTCCACTTCTCATTTTAGTTCTATCAGTTTTTACTTCATGCATCTTGAAGCTCTGTTGCTCTGTGCATGCACATTTAGGATTTTTATACCCTTTTGATGGATTAATCTTTTCATTATTATGTAATATCCTTCTTTATTCTGGCAATATTTCTTGTTCTGAAATCTACTTTGTCTGATGTTAATATAGCACGCTAATTGTCTTTTGATCAGTGTTTGCTGATGATATAACTTTTTCTCTCCTTTTACTTTCAACCTACCCATGTAATTAAAGTGAGTTTCTTGTTGACGACATGTAGTTGTGCCTTGCATGAGTATGTGTGTTCAATCCAATCTGACAATGTCTTCTTTTAACTAATATGTTTAGTCCTGTCTTCTCCTAATGGACTTTCTCTTAACATTTTAGTTACCTGGGCTATCACACTGCTCCATATGACCTGGGCCACCTTCAGAGCAAGGCAGAGAGAGAACAGAGAGAGAAAAAACAGTGGGAATTTCCCCGGACTCCTTAAACCATAAGAGCCCCGTTTGGTTCATCTGGCAAGAAAGGTGGATTTTCTCTTGGGATTTTAGGTGGCAATGTCAGCAGGTCTGCACCACCGTGCGGGTTTGTGACTGCTTCACTCTTTGGACAGGTTGAAGAGAGGAAATAGAGAAAAAGACACCCCACACTCTAGCTCACAGAGGCCTCTTACTCCAATTCTCTGTCCAGGAAAGTGGGTTTCCCTTGCGTTTCTGCTGCCTGCAGCCACTGCACTGTTGTCTACTGGGGTTACCCTCAGGAGAAAGCTGGATGCAGACGAGGACGAGAACCCTGGAAACCTACTCTGGAAGAGGCTGCCTATGAGTTTTGGTTCCCCTTGCCAACCCACTTGCTATTTTCAGAGTCCTGGGGCTGTTGACTTTTGTATTTTGTCCAGACCTTTTGGGCTTCCCCTATGGCTCGGTGGGTAAAGAATCTGCCTGCAGTGCAGGAGACACAAGAGATGCAGGGTTGATCCCTGAGCTGGGAAGATCCCCTGAAGGAGAAAATGGCAACCGACTCCAGTATTCTTCCTTCAAAAAGCCCATGGATAAGAGGAGCCTGGCGGGCTACATCCAAAGGTTGCAAAGAGTCTGATGTGAGTGAGGACACATATACTGGATCTTTTAGCTGAAGACTGATGGGCTATGGGGGCTTAATTGATCTTCACCAGCACCAGAAGTCCAGTGAGATTCTGCAAATTGAGTTGCTGGGTGAAATAGTCCATTAAATTATTAACTGATACTTCCAAATTGTTCTTTTTTAAAAGGTTTTTTTTAAAAATGTGGACCATTTTAAAAGTCTCTATTGAATTTGTTACAATGTTGCTTCTGCTTTGTTTTTGATTTTGTGGCCACAAGACATGTGGGATCTTAGCTTCCAGGCCAGGGATTGAACCTGCACCCCTGCATTGGAAGGCAAAGTCTTAACCACTGGACCACCAGAGAAATCCCTCATTTTGTTCTTTACAATGGCTGTATCCTTTATGGGCTTCCCAGGTGGCTCTTGTGGTAAAGAATCTGCCTGTAAATGCAGGAGATCCAAGAGACATTGGTTTGATCCCTAACTCAGGAAGATCCCCTGAAGTAGGAAATGGTGCCCTACTCCAGTACTCTGGCCTGGAGAATTCCATGGGCAGAGGAGACTGATGGGATACAGTCCATGGGACTGCAAAGAGTTGGACATGACTGAGTACACATTCATTTACTTTCACCCAAGACCATCCCCAAGAAAAGGAAATGCAAAAAAGCAAAATGGCTCTCTGGGAGGCTTTACAAATAGCTGTGAAAAGAAGAGAAATGAAAAGCAAAGGAGAATAGGAAAGATATACCCATTTGGATGCAGAGTTCCAAAGAACAGCAAGGAGAGATAAGAAAGCCTTCTCAGTGATCAATGCAAAGAAATAGAAGAAAACAATAAAATGGGAAAGATTAGCAATCTCTTCAAGAAAATTAAAGATACCAAGGGAACATTTCATGCAAAGATGGGCTCAGTAAAGGACAGAAATAGTAGGGACCTAACAGAAGCAGAAGATATTAAGAAGAGGTGGCGAGAATAAACAGGAGAACTGTACAAAAAAGATCTTCACAACCCAGATAATCACAATGGTGTGATCACTCATCTAGAGCCAGACATCTTGGAATGTGAAGTCAAGTGGGCCTTAGAAAGCATCACTACAAACAAAGCTAGTGGAGGTGATGGAATTCCAGTTGGCTGTTTCAAATCCTGAAAGATGATGCTGTGAAAGTGCTGCACTCAATATGCCAACAAATTTGGAAAACACAGCAGTGGCCACAGGACTGGAAAAGATCAGTTTTCATTCCAATCTCAAAGAAAGGCAATGCCAAAGAATGCTCAAACTACTGCACAATTGCACTCATCTCATATGCTAGTAAAGTAATGCTCAAAATTCTCCAAGCCAGGCTTCAGCAATACGTGAACTGTGAACTCCCTGATGTTCAAGCTGGTTTTAGAAAAGGCAGAGGAACCAGAGATCAAATTGCCAACATCCGCTGGATCATGGAAAAAGCAAGAGAGTTCCAGAAAAACATCTATTTCTGCTTTACTGACTATGCCAAAGCCTTTGACTGTGTGGATCACAGTAAACTGTGGAAAATCCTGAAAGAGATGGGAATACCAGAGCACCTGACTTGCCTCTTGAGGAAGAGGAAGCAGGTCAAGAAGCAACAGTTAGAACTGGACATGGAACAACAGACTGGTTCCAAATAAGAAAAGGAGTATGCCAAGGCTGTATATTGTCACCCTGCTTATTTAACTTATATACAGAGTACATCATGAGAAATGCTGGGCTGGATGAAGCACAAGCTGGAATCAAGGTTGCTGGGAGAAATATAAATAACTTCAGATATGCAGATGACACCAGCCTTATGGCAGAAAGTGAAGAAGAACTAAAGAGCCTCTTGATGAAAGTGAAAGAGGAGAGTGAAAAAGTTGGCTTAAAGCTCAACATTCAGAAAATGAAGATCATGGCATCTGGTCCCACAACTTCAAGGCAAATAGATTAGGGAAATAGTGGAAACAGTGGCTGACTGTATTTTTTGGGGCTCCCAAATCACTGCAGATGGTGATTGCAGCCATGAAATTAAAAGATGCTTAATCCTTGGAAGGAAGGTTATGACCAACGTAGATAGCATATTAAAAAGCAGAGACATTACTTTGTCAACAAAGTCCATCTAGTCAAGGCTATGGTTTTTCCTGTGGTCATGTATGGATGGAGAGTTGAACTATAAATAAAGCTGAGCGCTAAAGAATTGATGCTTTTGAACTGAGGTGTTGGAGAAGACTCTTGAGGGTCCCTCGGACTGCAAGGAGATCCAACCAGTTCATCCTAAAGGAGATCATTCCTGGGTGGTCATTGGAAGGACTGATGTTGAAGCTGAAACTCCAATACTTTGGCCACCTCATGCAAAGAGTTGACTCATTGCAAAAGACCCTGCTGCTGGGAAAGATTGAGAGCAGGAGGAGAGGGGGACGACAGGGGATGAGATGGTTGCATGGTATCACCGACTCAATGGGAGTGGACTTGGGTGGACTCCAGGGGTTGGTGATGGACAGGGAGGCCTGGTGAGCTACGGTTCATGGGGTCACAAGGAGTCAGACATGACTGAGCCACTGAACTGAACTGAACACTATATAAAATCCTTCCCTGTCATCTTACGGACAACTGATATTCAATTTAAAAAATATTTCCCATTCTGTTGGGTGAAAGAAAATGGTATCTTGTTGCTTTGATTTCAACTTCCTTGTTTGCTAGTGAGGTTTGAGCATCTCTATCGGGCCATTTATATATCCTCATTTGTAAATTGTCCCTTCTTATCTCTTGCCCATTTTTCTACTTGGTCATTTGTCTTTTTATTATTGATTTGTAGAGATTGTAGTCTCTACTGTTTGGAATTTATTGAGGTTTACTCTGTGGCTCATTACTTAATCAATTTGTCTTTATGCTGTGTGAGCATTTGGGAAAAAAAGGTATTCCCTGTTCAAATTCTATCTAGATTTATTAAGACAATCTTGTTAATTTTATTACTTAGGTTGCCTGTATGATCTTTAAAATATTTGATCTGTTAAATTCTGGGATGGTTGTTTTAAAACGTCCTAATCTGGTTGCAAATTTGTGAAATCTCCTCATATTTCAGGTTTTGCTCTATATATTCTTTTGAGGTTATTTGTCCAGATGTTAGATTCAGATTTATAATCAATCCATCATTCAGTGATTAAGAGCAGAAACTCTGGTGTATATTACCCGGGTTCCAACCTTGTTTCTTTCTCTTACATAAAATGTAGGTGTGGCTGATTTACTTAATTTTTCCAAGCATAAGACTTCTCATCTGTGAAATGAAGCAAAGAATAGTATTTACCTTCCAGAATTGTTGTGAGATTAAATAAAATGATCCATGTGAGTGTTCATAAATAGCCATTATTACATTTTCTTGATGCTTGTACATTTCATCAGTTGAAAAGTGTTCCTCAGTTCCATTTAATGCTTTTCCCTCTTGAATTATGCCTTTAAAAATAAGAACATTACCACCCTCTCTTCATTTTATTTGAATTTTCCTGAAATATGTTTATCTATCTTAAATATTTCATCATTTTTAAACTTTTGATGGATTTCTTGTAAAGCACAATTGGCCAAGAGATGGCCAAAGATGGCCACCATGAGTTCTTTCCTTCCTTATAGACAAATGTCCCTCCACCCACCAGACAGTGGGATCTGTTTCTCTTCTTGTTGAATATGGATGGCTTGTATCTTGCCTTTACCAGTAGAAAGCAGAGGAAGCAATATCATGTCAGTTCCAAATCGATCCTTTAAGATGTCAGAAAACTTCCATTTGTGTTTGGGGGAAGCCAGTAGCCATATTGAAAGAAGTTCAGTCTATAATATTAAGTGATAAAGCACACTTGAAGACAGAGACAAGCACTGAGCAACCACACACGTAAGTGAAGTCTTCTTGGACTGACCAGTCCAGCCCAGTCACCTGCAGAATACAGCTGAGTGAGTGACCCCAGTCCATGCCTCCCTGGAGCAGAAGACCTCAGCCAAGCACTGTTCCCACTCCTGACCCACAGACCTGTGAGAAAAGTCCCAAAAGTTCCTTTGATGTTTAAGTAAAAATAAAAGACATATTTTTCATTTTCACCAAGAACTTTATTGAACAATGTATTCACGTTTTGTTCCACTATCTTCTGCCATTTTTCAGGCTGCTTCATATTTCCATCTTCTTAAAAATTTTTATTTTTTTGAGCAAAGAATTGTTCCAGTGCCTTTTACAGTCTTCCTGGGAATTGCAGTTTTTTTCCATTAAGAGAATTTTGTAAAGATAAATGAAAATCTGCAGATGCAATGTTTGGTGAGTTAGGACTTCCCAGCCAAGCTACAGCAGTTTTTGCCTGGTCCTTGAAGAAACGTGCAGTCTTGTGTTATCTCGATGGAAGATAGTGCATTTTCTGTTGACTAATTCTGGATACTTTTTGTCAAATGCTGCTTTCAGTTGGTCTAATTGGGAGTGGTACTTGTTGAAATTAATAGTTTGGTTTTCTGGAAGGAACTCATAATAGAGGACTCCCTTCCAATCCCACCATATACACAACATCACCTTCTTTGAATGAAGACCAACCTTTGGTGTGGTTGGTGGTGGTTCATTTCACTTGCCCCATGATCTCTTCAGTTCATACTCTACTATATTTCTGCTGGTCTAGGATGTCAGAGGGCTTCCCAGGTGACTCAGCTGTAAAGAATCCACCTACCAACGCAGGAGATGCAGGAGACTCACGTTCAGTCCCTGGGTTGGGAAGATCCCCTGGAGGAGGGTATGGCAGCCCATTCCAGTATTCTTGCCTGGAGAATCTCATGGACAGAGGAGCCTGGTGGGCCATAGTCCATGGGGTCGCAAAGAGTTTTACATGACTGAGTTCATGGCAAATAGATGGGGAAACAATGGAAACAGTGACAGACTTTATTTTCTTGGGCTCCAAAATCACTGTGGATGGTGACTGCAGCCATGAAATTAAAAGACACTTGCTCCTTTGAAGAAAAGTTATGACCGAACTAGATGGCATATTAAAAAGCAGAAGCATTACTTTGCTGACATAGGTCTATCTAATCCAAGCTACGGTTTTTCTAGTAGTCATGTATGGATGTGAGAACTGGACCATAAAGAAAGCTGAGTGCTGAAGAATTGATCCTTTTGAACTGTGGCATTGGAGAAGACTCTTGAGAGTCCTTTGCACTGTAAGATCAAACCAGTCAATTCTGAAGGAAATCAATCCTGAATATTCACTGAAGGACTGATGCTGAAGCTAAAGCTCCAATATTTGGCCACCTGTAAAGAACTGACTCACTGGAAAAGCCCCTGATGCTGGGAGAGATTGAGGGCAGGAGGAGAAGGGGGCAACAGAGGATGAGATGGCTGGATGGCATCACCAACTCAATGGACATGAGTTAAAGCAAGCTCCTAGAGTTGGTGATGAACAGGGAAGCCTGGCGTGCTTCAGTCCATGGGGGTCATAAAGAGTCAGACAACTGAGTGACTGAACTGAACTGAACTGAACTGAGGAGACTACTAGAGCTATCACAGGGGAAAAAACTGAATGAGCTTTTGGGCCAACCCAATAACAAGTCATTGTTGCTTTAAGCCACTACATTTGGGGGTGGCTTGTCACCACCAAGAGATCACTGAGCCAAGAATAGAGCTAGATTTTTCTTTTTGACTCAAGTTGAAAATCTTTGTCTTTTCATAGGAGAATTGAATAATTGGAAATAATTGGTCATGTCTTTTTTGGGAGCGAGGGGCGAGACTTGCATGGTCTAGTTCTCTGACCAGAAGTCTAACTTGGCCCTCTGAAGTGAAAGTAAGAAGTAGGAACTATTATTCTCCCCATTTAATGGATGATAAAACTAAGATTGAGAAATTTGACCAAGGATCCATGGCTATACAAGCAACAGGAGCAGATATAAACCAAGCAGTCAGGAGACCACCAGATAAGAAAGACCCCACAACATCAACAACTCCCATTTCTCCTAAGGTGCTGGGAAGTGGGTTCTCTAATTCACAAGTGGGTCTTAACTGAGACCACTGACATGGTGCACCGCATGCAGCTTTACCAAAAAGCAGTGCTCAGAACACTCACATCTTGCGTCCCCTTGAGAGGGGTTGGTGATGGCTTCCTGCCCCAGGGACTCAGAGGTCAGGGAAGATGTCCAAAATACTTCACAAATAGGCCAAGTGCAACCAGTTTGCTACAGTGGTGTCTCACCCCTGCTGGCTTTGTCCTTTGAGTTCTCGTCCCCTGGGGCCACCCCCTTTCCCACTTGGCTTTTCTGTAATTCTTTGCCCTGATCAAACCCTCTGCATTGTTCAGAAGGTGAGAGGGGGGATAATTTGAAAGAATAGCATTGAAACATGTACACTACCATATGTAAAGTAGATGACCAGTGCAAGTTTGATGCATGAATCAGGGCACTCAAAGCCGGTGCACTGGGACAACCCAGAGGGATGGGGTGGGGAGGGAGGTGGGAGGGGGGTTCAGATGGGGAGACACATGTACACCC